>CM053611.1:88531481-88556445 GCA_028646535.1 Procyon lotor
TTATTTATTTATTTGACACTGAGAGATCACAAGTAAGCAGAGAGGCAGGCAGAGAGAGAATGGGAAGCAGGCTCCTTGCTGAGCAGAGAGCCCTCCATTCCAGGACCCTGAAATCATGACCTGAGCCGAAGGCAGAGGCTTTAACCCACTGAGCCACCCAGGCACCCCTAATCACGAGTTTTTTTGCCATCCACATGAGTATTGTCTAAAACATGTCTTCTTTGGGGCAGCTTGGCCCTGCCACCACTGGGCTTGGCCGAGTTCACAAATCTGTTGTAACCTGTAGCTTCCCTGTCCCTTCTCTGGCTCTCCTCTCCTGCTCAGCTTTGTTTCCTGGCAGTCGGTAAAACCTTCTGCCACTGCCGTCGCTACTGCTGCTGCCAGAACCGCCATAGCCACCTTGGTCTCGTGGCTTGGCACAGTCCTGGCCTCCACCACCATGGGGCCAGGGCTTCAGCCTCCAAAATACCCCCCTTTCATGGGTCCAGACTTTGGAGATTGTTGGAGGTGCCCACATCACTGTAGCTCCTGCCACCTCCACAACTGCTCCCATCATTATCAAGTGCATTAAAGCCATCACCTCTGCCACCATAACCACCACCACCACCTGGACTGCCCCCAAAGCCACGTGACCCATAGAATTTCCTCCATGACCAAAGTTGTCATTCCCGCCAAAACCACCTCCACGGCCCCCACTAAAGTTTCCAGAACTACTTCGGCCTCTTCGGCTGGATGAAACCCTAGTCACCTCTTGCTTAGGTAGGGCTCTCCTTACTTCACAGTTGTGGCCATTCACACTGTGGTATTTTTGAATGACAGTCTTGGGTACAGAGTCACAGTCATCAAATGTTATAAAAGCAAAGCCTCTCTTGTCGCCGCTGCCTCGGTCAGTCATGACGTCAGTCACTTCAGTTTTCCCCTACTGTTCAAAATCATCTCTTAGGTGATATCCTTCAGTGTCTTTTTTAATGCCACCAACAAAAATCTTTTTCATAGTAAAGTGGGCACCATGTCTTTGAGAATCTTCTCTTGAGACAGCCGTCTTTGGTTCCACAGCTCTTCCGTCTGCCGTGGGTGGCCTTGCATCCTTGGCTGCCTCCACCTCCTCCACAGTGGCATCTGTGACAAACCCAAAGCCTCTGGAGCACTGGGTGTTGGGATCTCTCAGGACCACACAGTCCATAAGCATTCCTCATTGCTCAGAATGGCTCCTCAGACTCTCATTGGTTGTTTCAAAGCTCAAACCTCCAAGGAAGAACTTCCACAGCTTTTCAGACTCTTCAGGAGACTCTGGCTTAGACCTGGCCACGGTGGGAGGGGAGACTTCAGTGATGCTTACTCAGGGGTGTCCATGGGCAGAAAGCTTTATGTTCCATTTTGAGTCCCGGGAGTTTTTTTGTTGGGAGGAAGAAAGGGAGTGAACATTTTTAGAAGTTCTAATTTAGGGCAAAACAATCTCTCAGTCTCTTGGTCTCTGTCTCTCTGTTTCTGTCTCTCCCACTCTCACTCTGTACCTTTTAACTAGCCCTATGCAACAACCAAAAAAAGGGCAAGTTCCATGTATAGTCATTGCCCAGGGTCTAACCTGCCTCCTTTCCTGGCCCTGAACCTGCACTGATCTTGGTTACCTGGCTTGTTACTCAGAACTCTTCAAGAACATTTACTTGGACTCACCTCTCAGCAAGTACCCACTCTTTTTTTTTTTTTTTTTTTTATTACCAAGTACCAACTCTTGGATATTTTAGGGAGGATACCCTGCCCCAACTCTGTCCACAAAGACCCAAACCATTGCAGCAGTTGGCCCCCTCTTACACTAAGAAATAGCTGATTTGGACCTTTGGTTTGGGCCTTTTGTCTCATAATAATAACCCCTCCTGCACCCCTTCTAACCTGGTACTTAGTCTTGTACCTGTGAGCCTCTTTCTCAAGTTATTATCCCCTGTCTTTGGTCCCATGTTTAATACTTAGGTCTCATCTAACTCTGTAGGACTCAGGCTTCCTTAGTGAGGCCTAATATGATGGATAAAGTGGTTGTAGATCGGTAATGAGAATGTTTTCTCAAAGGAATAGGGAAACTCAATATGTAATATTCTTTTGATTAGCATTTAAAGATTCTGTTAAACCAAGTTCTATCATACATTTAAATTTGAATGCCTTTTCCTAAACTTTAAGTCAAGAATACAGAGGTGTATACTCAATACATATAGAAAATTTGAAAAAATCTAAATGGTTAGAAAAAATATGTGAGTTTCTTTTTTTTCAAAGATTTTATTTATTTATTTGACAGAGAGAGAGAGAGATCGAGAGAGATCGAGATCCAGCAGGGGGAGGAGCAGGCAGAGGGAGATGGAGAAGCAGGCTCCCTGCTGAGCAGGGAGCTCAATGTGGAGCTCAATTGCAGGACCCTGGGATTACAACCCTAACTGAAGGCAGACACCCTGCTGACAGAGCCACCCAGGTACCCAATGTGTGAATTTCTGGGTGTGCTAAATTATTATTTTTTTAAAAGATTTTATTTATTTATTTGACAGAGAAGAGAGAGATCACAAGTAGGCAGAGGCAGGCAGTGAGAGAGGGGGAAGCAGGCTCCCCGCTGAGAAGAGAGCCTGGTGTGGGGCTCAATCTCAGGACCCTGAGATCATGACCTGAGCTGAAGGTAGAGGTTTTAACCCATTGAGCCACCCAGGTGCGCCTGGGTGTGTTAAATTATTATAAACCTTTGCCTGCCTGCAGAATTATCATCTCATTGCTTATCTTTCTAGCTGCAGCAAAACCCTTCCAAAGAACCATGTTTACATCTGTGGCCATTCATGATCTTAACAATAGGACTTAATACTTCTTTTTAGTAAATAACAGCTCATATGGCCCTCATAACATGTATGCGCTATAAAGTTGCAATCCAAGAGGAATTCAGAGGTTAGTGGTATGCATGGTTTAATGAAGGATGACACTTGACAAAATACAAGTTCAGCTGGTGGTAGAAGAAAGCCATTTGAGAATTAAGTTCAACAGGAGTATAAAAACTGTGTTGGTTTAGGTTTACCATGATTGGGTGAATCTAAAGTACAGGATTCCATGTTCTTCTAGCATGAAAGAAATTATTTAATTTTTTAATAAAGAATTTTTGTTTATTTATTTGAGAAAGAGAGGAAAAGCATGAGCAGGGGAGAGGCAGGCTCCCCACCAAGCAGGGAACTTGATGTGGGACTCAGTCCCAGGATTCTGAGATCATGACCTGAGCGAAGGCAAAGTCTTATGAACCACCCAGGTGTCCTGAAAGAAATTATTCTTTTTTTTTTTTTTTTTTAAGATTTTATTTATTTATTTGAGAGAGAGAGAGAGAAAGTGAGAACATGAGAGGAAAGAAGGCCAGAGAGAGAAGCAGACTCCCTACATAGCTGGGAACCCGATGAGGGACTCATTCCTGGGACTCTAGGATCATGACCTGGGCCAAAGGCAGTTGCTTAACCAACTGAGCCACCAAGGCGCCCCGAAAGAAATTATTCTTAAAGTAGTAAATAAATCTATCTACAAAGTGAATTGAGACTGTTTTTTGAGTGTCAAGATGATTTCTAATTTTCCGTCAAAAATAAAGAAAAGGGGAACCTTCTAGCTTAGTTGGTGGAGCATGTGACTTGAACTTGGGGTTGTGAGTTCAAACTCCATGATGGGTGTAGAATTTACATTTTAAAAAAAGTAAAAAGAGGGGCACCTGAGTGGCTCAGTGGGTTATAGCTTCTGCCTTTGGCTTGGGTCATGGTCTCAGGGTCCTGGGATCAAGCTCTGCGTTGGGCTCTCTGCTTGGCAGAGAGCTTGCTTCCCTCCCTCTCTCTGCCTGCCTCTGCCTACTTGTGATCAATAAATAAAATTTAAAAAAAAGAAAAAAGAAAAATGAAGAAAATATCTTAAAAATGGAAAGGCAATGTTTACCTCCTTATATTGACGATTTGAAACACTTTTTCCAGAGGACCACTTTCATTAGTGCATTTGCCATCAGGGGGCGCTCTCGGATAATACTTTTAGCAAAATAGCTATCTTTTCTGCCCTGCTACCTGAAAAAAAGCAAACATTTACATTCGTTAATTCTATTTTGTGTCCAGATTCACTAGCCCTCGAGAGTGTCAGTTTAAATTAAAAAGGTGAAAAGAATATTGAAAATTGTTTAAAATGTAAATAGCCAGTGTCTGGCTCCTAAGGAAAAGACAAACACTGGAAGATATTTTTTGAGACTTTTGTTTCCTTTTTGAAGGGATTGGAATCACAATAAGCCAAAACTGCACCTGAATTTTGCTGGGTTGGAAAATGAAAACCATATCTCAGGGATTAGCATTTGCTCTTTTACTTTAGTTCTTTTTTGGTAGCATTACTTTCCCTGTGTCTTTGGCCAATGCTATAAGGATATATTATAGTTGAAATTGCTTTCTTCCAAAGTTGTGTTAGTGTTTCTGTAATTAACTTATTCTTAAGGCAGAGGGTTAGGAACCAAGAATTCCACAATAGTTTCACTGCCACCCCTGCTTCATTTATTGATCAGTTCTTAGGTTCCATTCTTGCCTCCCTAAGGTTGGGGAGGTGGGGATTGAGGCAGTGGGGAGGAAACTCAATTCTGTTTTCATGGACTAGAAGGGGGAATCACAGGCAATCATAGTAGCTATGCCAAGCACAGAATGCTAACTAGTCAAGGTCACCAACAGGACATTTAGAGAGATGGCTGCAACATCTGGTGACCAGAATAGAGGGTCCTCGCTGTTTTGGTCTACATTACTCGTAAGATTCTACTGCAAATGTCTGTTAATGTTGGCTCCTTCCTGCCTGGGTGGCAAATGGCCTTGATATATAGCAGAAGGATAGAGAGAAATGTTACATCTTTGATAATGAAAGATTATATAGTCCCTCCACTCATCTCCTCAGGCAAAAATAGGTAAGCCTTCCTTTATGATCATTTAACTTTCTCTATGCAAAATGGAAATTTAGTTGAGGATTTATATAATGTAATTTGGGAGATTTTATTTGAGAATAATGTCTAGACATCGGTCTTTAGTGTACTCTTTATGCACTGCATTAATTTTAAAAAGATACCCATATCAATATATTTTAAAAATACATTTTCCTTAAATATGTTTTAGGTTCTACTTTCCAAATGGGTTACCTTTATGGCTTTTCTTGCTAGAGGTCATACAGAGAAAAGAGGAAAAGAAAGAGTTCTGGGTAAAGAAAAATATACACAAACCTTCTCTCCCACTTAATTTTGATATTTAAAATTATATTTTTCTTGTTCTTTCTACTCATAGAAAAAATAACCCAAACCTTCCTTAGACTCTTTGACTATAGTAGAACATCCTAAGGAAAAGGTTTTCTTTATCAGAAACCATAAGAGATTATCAAGTGGCCAAGAACTAAAATAGAAGGAAAAAAAAATGTTCTCTAAGATTTGTTTTTGTTTTCTGTTTTTCTCATGGCTTCTCACCTATAAGTTTAAAAGTTTTAAAATTTAAAGTAAGCCCAAAACTTACTGATTTGGTAGATGGTTGCCTTATATTTTGTGAACTGATAAAAAAAACTGGAGGGGGATGTGCAGTCACTAGACTGGCTTCTGACCTGCACACACATTTTTTTTTCATTAATCCTTTGCACAGAACAGATGCTCTGGGTGCAGTTTTAGGCCAGAAGAATGTCCAAAATATGTGGGTGTGAATTTGGCCAAAGGGTTAGTTGAATGTGGAGCACAGATACCAGCCTGGAAACAGGTCACATTTTAATGAAAAATGCACATTCAGCATGGCATTGTGCTTTTCAAAGAGGTGATTCCCAGCCATGGAGAACACAAGGGAGAAACAGGCATTCATGTGGAACTGCTTTAAAACAGAATTCTTGTGTATCCTGGCTGGTGGGGCAGGGCTCACTAGTACCCCTTGGGAAATGAGATAATGGAATTTTGCTAGGCATAACTGAGTTTTTTTGACCGTAAGTCGTCATTCTTCAAAAAGGAAAAGAAACTTCTACAATCAAATAAAGGAAAGACTTCATAATTATAACTGGCTATGCTAGAAAAAAATCTTTCTGAGAGGGGAAAAGGTGTTGTCCCATTCATACACTAAGAATTTGACTAAGCAGAGAAACAGAATTGTCCTTGGTTCACTAAAAGAAAAGAAAAGAATAGTGAAGAAAACAAAGTGACCAAAAAAAAAATCTCTACCATTACATGCTAAAGAATGAAATATAGAACTCACTTAGATACACGTTTTGCTAGAAATGATTTTATTTCCTCTCAAGTAATGCGTGTGTATGTGCACACGTGTATTTTAAACACTTGAAATCATGTTTAAGTATATAAGCAGCATAATTGAGATTATTTTTAAGAATGAGAGAAATATAGAAATAATAGACTCAATCACTTTTAAAATGGGAACAAAATGCTTTTTGCTAGTGTTAACAAATAAAATTTAATTTGATATCATTATTCTGATTAGTTATGGATGGCATACGAAAGTAGCAATGGAAAGCTTCTTCTAAAAAAGTGAATACATTTATGGAGGTATTATATTTGAAGTAAAGCAGGTTATGGTTTATTCTACTTTCTGCTGGTCAATTAGGATGATGAGGGGATATGAAATTAGGGCATCAAAATAGAATGAAAGGATCTTTGTGTTGTTTAGTCTGAAGAAGACAAGACTTGAAAAGTCAGAAGAGGAAGAAGGTTGCTTCTGGATGGGTCCTCCAAGTTGAATTTTGTTCAGTGAATGGACAAGAGAGGAATCAGTCAAATTTTGGTGAGTTACCACCATTCTTGGGACCGGTTCCCATGCTGTTCCTTCCCTACTTGGGGGCCTTATCCTTCATGATGGTCTTTCTCTCCAAGAGTGGGCCTTTAGGCTCCCTTTTGATTAGGAGGCTATCCTAAGATTTTTTTTTTAATTGTCAAAAGACAAGACACAGAATGGAAGAAGATTTTCACAACCTGTAACACCAATGAAGTACATACTAGTATCCAGAATAAGGAACTTCTTAAAAAAAAAAAAAAAAAAAGACTGTGCCATATTAAAAAAAGGGCAAAACAAGTGAAGGGCACTTCACCATTTCATAATAAGGGATATCTAAATTGTTGATAAAATATATGAAAAAAGTATCCAACTTCATTTCTAATCATTTCTAATCCATGAAAATTGGTGGGATGCCTTTTTATACGGACTAGATTTTTGAAAATTAGAAAAATTTGGGGTTGGTCAGGATAAAAAGCACTAGTAGCTCTCATACACTTCTAGTAGCAGTCTAAGTTAGCACAACCACTTTGGAAATTAGTTTACATTATCAAGGAAAGTTGAGGCACTCTTATTCAATGACACAACAATTCCACTCCTAGAAATATACTATGTGCTTATGTTTAAGTTCATGTGTAACAATGCTCATAATAATAGCACTGTTCATAATACCCCCTAAATGGAAACATAAATATCCATTAACTGTACAATGGATGAATAAATTGAAGTATACTTGTAAAGTGGGAAATTATTCAGAATGAACAAAATGCAGCTGTAGGTAACAATATGGAACAAAAGAGAGTACACACAGAGTAATTCCATTTCTATAAAGTTCAAAAATAGGCAAAACTAAATTCTTTTATTTAAGGATACACACATGGGTGGTAAAACTAAAGGAAAGCAAAGACGTGATCATGATAAAAGTTAAGATAATGATTGGCTCCAGAGGGGTAGGAGAATAAAAAGAGGCCCATTCTCCAGAGTTAGCAAGTGTTGATGATTTCTAGGAGGAGTGAGGTATAGAAAGTTCACGAGTTGAAAACAAAGTGTGTCTAAGAGAAGAGATATCTATAGGTAAGGCATTCTCTAGAATTACCAGATTGACATTTTGAAATGTTTTAAACAGTTTTTTAAAAAAGATTTTATTTATTTATTTGACACAGAGAGAGAGATCACGAGTAGGCAGAGAGGCAGGCAGAGAGAGAGGGGGGAGCAGACTCCCTGCTGAGCAGAGAGCCCGATGTGGGGCTCCATCCCAGGACCCTGAGATCATGACCTGAGCCGAAGGCAGAGGCTTTAACCCACTGAGCCACCCACATGCCCTGACATTTTGAAATGTTTTAGAAGATAAATTAATATACAAGCCTAAGTCAGTATAGATTTATATTTCTGGTTCATTTATTACCTAAAATGTTATGAGGGTAGACTGTTGGTAACATCATAAAATAGGAAAAAAAATTTTGCCTCCATGGCCCAAGTCTTCTCTTTTGATTTTATCTCTTTGCCCAAATCCTATGTCTCATTTCTAAATTGTTTAATGAAGATGGTAGCTGCTCTTTGGCTTAAGGGATTAATTCTCCCAAGAATTTGTATTTTAAGAGATTTTTTTAAGACTGAGAAGCTTTAAAGACTCTAAATAAAATCTCAGATGTTGGAATTTAAGCTATTTTCACAAGGTGGTTCACTTATAAGGTTTTGTGGTTGCTTGTGGATGATCCACTGAAGAGACCCCCTTTTAGATTGAAAATTTGTTTCTTTTGAAACTGACAAAGACTTTAAGGACTTTGCCTGTAGTTTTTGCTATGATTCAGAGGTAAAATCTCTGTTAAGTCAGTGGACTGTAAATAGAGATACACATTTTCGCTGCCCACATATGAGAGGACTATTCTCAGCTTAGACAAATGAAATATAATCAACCACTAAAGTATGGAACTTAGAAGTCCTTCATAAAAGAAACTGGAAAAAAATTATACTCTTGACTGGAATGGAATGAATTTCTTTGACTTAGAAAGTATAAATTGTTAAGATCACTAGTTTAGCAAAGTTAGAAAATATGTATTATTATGTGGAAATATAAGAATAACTAATTCGTTGAATTTGAAATGTGTCCTTAAATAATTAACCCTAAGATTGGACCATCTCTTGGATAGAAACAATCATCAGAAAGTACGGAATAGCTAACTGATACACTTGGTAATTTGTGGAAGCGGCCAACAGAAAAAAGATTTTTTAAAAATCCTGGATTGTATTTTGACTATTGAATACCCAAAATTCATTCGGTGACCATAACTGCTAAGCCAACTCGAAAATGTGGACAAAAATAATTGCTCCTATATTGGTCTAAATGTTAGTGTGACAATATCAAGCAACAAAATATATAGATAAATACACATTTTCTTGAGAGTTTCATTGGTTTCTTTTCTGAGTGGTCAGGATTATTTGTAATAGATTTCAAAATGGTTCTTTGAGCTTCTTGATGAATCTTTGTTTTAGGGAGCCAATCTTGTTCTTATAGTTAGTACCTTATTTTCTGTTTCTTTAATCTAATTTTTATGGAAATATCACAAGTACATAAAGATATACATATTCATTTATTCTCTGGAACATTTTAAAAGAAAAAAAAATTGGAGCCTGGCTAAAAACCCACTACAATGGGATAGTTGTATTATGGTACAGGATAAAATGGAATATTATCCAGCTATTAAAATGAATGAGCTAGATTTATAGTACGGATAAAAATTATCCTCACTACCACTACGTTACCTTGTCTTTCCCAGCCCCTGCTTCTGGTCTCATGGGAAGTTCCGTACAATCAGTTGACAGAGGAAGAGAAATAGAAGGCCTGGTTTATAGGTAGTTCTGTGCCATATGTAGGCACCACTTGAAAACGAACAGGTATAGTACTACAGCCCCTTTCCGGGACATGAAGGACAATGATGAAGGGGAATCCTCTCAGTGGGCAAAATATTAAGCCGTGCACCAACAGTTCATTTTGCTTTAAAGTGAAAACAGCCAGATTAGTGAATATATACTAATTCATAGGTTGTGGTTTGGCTGGCTCGTAAGAGCCTTGGAAGGAGCAGATTGAAAAATTGGTAACAAGGAGATTTGGGGAAGAGTTATGTGGATGGACCTTGCTGATTAGGTGAAAACTGTGAAGATATTTGTGTCTCATGTGAATGTTCACCAAAGTATGTCCTTAGTAGAGGAGGACCTTAATAACCAAATGGTAGGATGACCTATTCCATGGATTTCAGTCAGCCTCTTTCTCAAGCCACTCCTGTCATTGCCCAAGGGGCTCATGAACAAAGTGGCCGTGGTGGCAGAGATAGAGGTTATTCATGGGCTCAGTGACATGGACTTCTATTCACCAAGGCTGACCTGGCTAGGGCCACTGCTGAGGGCTTAGTCTGCTCGAAGCAGAGAATCCCCCAATGTGGCATCATTCCATGGGGTGATCAGCCACCTACCTGCTAGCAGGTTGATTATATTGGACCACTTCCATCATAGAAGGGGCAGCATTTTGTTCTTACTGGACTAGACACTCTGAGTGTGGATTTGCCTTCCCTAAATGTAATCCTTCAGCCAAAAGTAGCATCCATGGGCTTATAGAATGCCTTGTCTATCATCATGGTATTTCACACAGCATTGCTTCTGGTCAAGGAACTTGCTTCACAGCAAATGAAGTGTGACAGTGGGCCCATGCTTGTGGAATTCACTGTTCTTACCATGTTCCTCACCATCCTGAGGCAGCTAGCTTCACAGAATGCTGGAATGGCCTTTTGAAGACTCAGTTACAGTGCCAGCTAGGTGGTAATATCTTACGGGGCTAGGACAAGATTCCTTGAGAAGTTCTATATGCTCTGTATATTCTGCTTTTTTCTCATAGCCAGGATTCATGGGTCCAGGAATCAAGGGGTAGAATCGGGAGTGGCACCATTCACTGTAACCCCTAGTAAAATTTTTCTTTCCTGTCCTTATGACCCCATGTGCTCCTGGTCTAGAGTTCTTGGTTTCAAATGGAATAATGCCTTTATCAGGAGACACATCAATTATTCTACTGAACTGGAAGTTAAGACTTCCACCTGGCCACTTTGGGTTCCCCGTGCCTCTCAACAGGCAAAAGAGTTACTGTGCTGGGGTGATTGATCCTGATTACCAAGGGGAAATTGGACTGTTACTTCACTGTGGAAGGGAGGAAATGTATGTTGGTTTTTTAAAAATTTAATGAATTTATTATTATTATTATTGTTGTTGTTGTTGTTATTATTTTAGTAATCAGTACACCCAACATGGGGCTTGATCTCACAATCCCGGGATCAAGTGCATGTTCTATTGACTGAGTCAGCCAGGCACCCCTGGCTGTCTCTTATTATTACTATGCAGTTAAAGTTGATAGAAAACTACAACAACCCAATTCAGGCAGAACCAGAGATGATCCAGACCCTTTAGGAATGAAGATTTAAGTTACCCCACCTCAACTGAGGTACTTGCTGAAGACAAGGGGAATGCAGAATAGAGAGTGGAAGAATAGTTTTAAATACTAGCTGTGACCATGTGATCAGTAATAATGAGGTCTATAATTATCATGAGTATTTTTTCTTTATTTTATTATGAATATGTTTATGTGTATGTGTGTGTATAGCAAGTATCTTTGTTTTCTTCCTTTTCTTATCCTCATAGCATGTAAAATGTTTTAACTTTATATCATAGTGTTTAAGTTATATGATATTAAGAAGAGACTCAAGAACTTTGCATCTTCTTCTGTGGAAAGGGTTAATGTTCTTTTCAGTTGTACAAAGGTTAGTTGTATCATATTAGGTGGAAGTATAACCGTGTCGTTATGGACTGAATGTTTCCTCTCCAAATTCATACGTTGAAACCCCATCCCCCTAATGTGTTAGTATTAGGAGATGGGGAAGGTAATTAGGATTAGATAAGGTCACGAGGGTGAAGCCTTTGTGAATGGTACTAGTGCCCTTATAAAAGTTATAAGAGAGCTTCTTTCTTCTCTCTACTCTCTGCCATGTGAGGATACAAGAAGTCAGCAGTCTGGGATGCCTGGCTGACTCAGGCATCTACTCTACTCAGTAGAGCAAATGACTCTTGACATTGGGCTTGTGAATTCAAGTCCCACCCTGGGTGTAGAGCTTACTTAAAAAAATAAGTCAGCAATCAGAAAAGGGTTATCACTAGAACTCAACCATGCTGGCACCTTGTTCTTAGATTTCCAAACTTCAGAACTTTACTGTGAGAAATAAATTTTTGTTGTTTATAAGCCATCCAGTCTGTGGTACTTTGGTATAGTAGCCTGAACAAAGGCACTTGTTATCTTTAAGTAAAAATTTTTAAAATTTTTAAAGTAAGTTTACCCACAACATGGGGCTTGAACTCATCACCCTGAGGTCAAGAGTCACATGCTCTAGCAACTGAGCCAGCCAGGTGTTCCTAAGGCACTTAAAAAAAAAAAAAAAAAAAAAAAATATATATATATATATATATATATATATATATATATATATTTATTCCTAAGGCACTTAAAAAATATATTTATTTATTTATTTATTTATTTATTTATTTATTTATTTGACAGAGAGAGAGATCACAAGTAGGCAGAGAAAGAGAGAGGGAAGCAGGCTCCCCTCTGAGCAGAGAGTCTGATGCGAGGCTTGATCCCAGGACCCTGAGATCATGACCGGAGCCGAAGGCAATAGCTTTAACCCATTGAACCCAGGCATCACCCCTAAGGCACTTGTTATCTTTATTTAGATATTAAGTATGGTTTGAAGAGTGCCAAGTTGACAAGAGGAGGTCTTGTGATGATTAATTTCATGTATCAACTTGGCTAGTCTGTGGTGCCCAGATGTTTGGTCAAACACCAATCTAGATGTTACTGTGAAGGTATTTTTTAGATGTGATTAACATTTAAATCAGTAGTTTGAGTAAAGCAGTTTACCTTCCATAATGTAAGTTGCTGAGCAATGCATACCATAAATTCTATTTTTTTTAAAAGATTTTATTCATTTATTTGACAGAGAGAGAGAGATCACAAGCAGGCAGAGAGGCAGGCAGAGAGAGAGGGGGAAGCAGGCTCCCCGCTGAGCAGAGAGCCTGATGCAGGGCTTGATGCAAGGCTGATCCCAGGACCCTGAGATCATGACCCGAGCCGAAGGCAGAGGCCTTAACCCACTGAGCCACCCAGGCGCCCCAGTAACATGTTATTAAAGCTAGAAGATATTTTATGTGAGTAAAAGTAGACTTTTATTAGTAGTGTACTTGCAGTGTTGCAAGTTGGGTTTCCCAGGCCACAGACTCTGAGACAGAGCTGAGCAAGAAGGATGTTTATTAAGCAGAGCCCTTGGGATCAAAACTTGTCAAAACACGGGGAAGGAAGCCGAGGGATAAGTCCAGCTGTGATACGCACCAACCACAATCTCAGCTGACCCCACAAAGAGCTCAGAAGCTAGACTAGCCCTTCAGGGTTGCCCTCGGTTGGCCCTAGATGGCCATGTCTTTTTACTCCTGCAGCAGCCAGTCATTGGATGTGGCCACCCTGGAAGGGGTGTGGTTTCCTGCAACGCTGCTCTCTACTTCTCAGACCATCCTGGAAGGGGCTGGCTGACTGCTGATTGAGGCAGTTTCTGAAAGGTGTTAACACAGGGTAGGGCTGTCTGCCAACAGTCCTAGCAGCTGGAGCAACAAGTCCTTCAGTGATGAGGGACCTGGGTGGCGCACCGCAGTATCAGTCTCGTTCACCCTTCTTATTCTGGGGGACCAACTTCTTAGAACTGTTCAGGTGTCTTTTTTTTTTCTTGGTATGTAATATGAATCAGTATAATTCAATGAGATAATTCATGTAGGATACTTACGGTACTTATTAAGTGTTGTCATTATTATTATCATCATTATTAATACCATTATCAATATTATTACTCTCACCTAGGTGGCAGAGAGATATCTTGAAAAAAACATGGTATTATTTTCTAAATTTCACTTTTATTAAGCGTGGAAAAGAGCTGGTAGAAGTGGAAAAGAATATTAATATAACATTTCTGTTGTGCAAACATTATATCAAGTTGATCCTGAAAAAGGTTCAAAGTTTAGGTTTTCTTCCTGTGGTATGAGTGCTAGTCACTTTTCACATGATAAAGAGAATTTTATTCTTCCTTTTGCTTTTAAAAGATATAATTCACTGTCATTTGATGATTCCTAAGAAATTCTCTTTCCTGGTTTATTAAGGGAAAAGCCAGGCCCAGATTTTAAATTTATTCCCTTGATAAATGTAATCCCATCATAAATCATAACAATAAATGAAAACTTGGCTTCTGCTCTAGAAAAAAAATAGTGATATGAGACTATTGTTTTAATGCTGTTGACATTTGGTTTTGTACATTTGCCTGCTGTGCTAGTGAAAAATATCTGTTAATGGAAGAAGATAATATTAGGCTAACACTTACTGAATACTCTTTAAGTATGTCACCTGTATTAGTTCATTTAGTTTGTATCAGTCTTATGAGGTAGATAATGTTACCGTCTCTCTTTTATAGATCTTGAAATTGAGGCTCAGAGGGGGTGCGTTAGGTGGCAGAGCAGGAGTTAGAACCCAGGATAATTGGACTAGAAGATTCATACTTCTGGCCATTCCACTTTTTTGACACGAAGGACTGACTTGAGTTATTTTCTCTCAATTAATCAGTCATTTATTGAAAATATACTATGAGCGCAGCACAGCCCAGCTTGGGGAGAATAAGACACTATAAAAGCCCTTTCTGCGTGTTTACAATCTAGTAGAGGGGTTTCAGGATATTCAAGGGGAGTGTTTCCTACACCGTAATTATTCATTTACCATTTTTCTTTGTTGTCACCTGTGCCACATGAAGTATTACTTCCCTTGCTCTGAACTCTCTTACCTCCTGAATTTGTACCCTGAAATCTCTCAAGTGCATTAAAGAAAAAAAGCTTAAAAAAAGACACAAAGAGGGGCACCTTGGTGGCTAAGTTGCACCTTGATGGCTAAGCATCTACCTTTGGCTCAGGTCATGATCTCGGGGTCCTGGGATCAAGCCCCATGTGGAGCTCTCTGCTCAGTGGGAGCCTGCTTCTCCCTCTCCCTGCCATTCCCCCTACTTGAACTGTTTCTATCAAATGAGTGAAAACTTAAAACAAAACAAAAACTAAAAAAAAAAAGGCTCAAAGATGGTTTTCCCTATATCTTATATACCTTCTTGAAAAATAATTATGTACTTTGGTCAGTACAATAAGAAACTGAAGAAAGACAAGCTGAAGAATGTTATTTTGTTTTACTGTTGCACATGCTTCTAGGTAATTTAATATTTCATTGTTTTATTATTTTAGTCTTTTTAAAAATCACACTTGAGAAAAATTATTTGGTAATGATGAACTTATTCCAAGGTTGATGAAATAGCAAAATATTCCAAAATACAAGACAAATAAGATCACTAAGATCTCATAATTTATCTTTGTTTATTTTAGATTTTATTTATTCATTTGAGAGAGAGAGAGCATGCCCAAGAGTGAGAGAAAGATGGAGCACGAGGGGCAGAGGGAGAGGGAGGGACCTGGCTCCTCCTCTCTGCTCAGCAGGGAGCCCCACATGGGGCTCCATCCTAGGACCCCGGGATCATGACCTGAGCTGAAGGCAGATGCTTAACCAACTGAGCCACCCAGGTGCCCCTATTTACTTATCTTAGAGAGTGAGTGAGCAAGTGCGGGGAGGGGGAGAGGGAGAAAGGGAAACCTTTAGCCTACTCTGCACTGAGCATGGAGCCCCACACAGGGCTTGACCCCATGACCTTGAAACTCTGAGACCATGACCTGAGCTGAAACCAAGAGTCAGATGCTTAACCAACTGGGTCATCTAGGGCCCAGTGGTCCTCCTACTGTAATCTCTCATACCATCCTACAGTTTTTCTTCAAAAACTACACACATATATATCTTCTTACTATACTTTAAGGACAAAGGCTATATTTGTTTGGCTGATCACAGCAAATGATCTGTAGTGTCTGACAGAAAGTTAATGTCAGCTGAATTGAATAAATGAACAATTATTTAATCATTGTGCTTGGTATTCGATCAATTAGCATGGGCAAAAGTAAACACTTTCCACATTGAGCCCATATTCTGTTAAGAGCAAGTTGCAGACTCTAAGAAAAGAGGATCAAGACATAATCCCTGACTTAAGGGATTTGCAGTCTAGATGGATGTAGGACAGGGAGCAAGGACAGGGACATAAAAGGGTTATGCAGATGGAAAGGTATAGACAAGTGATCTATAGAGAGCTTCATTATTCCCTAGGAACGTCCCAGTTTCATAGGAGAGGATCATCATGGAGGGTTCCTTTTTATCAGGGCAGAAAAAACTTTTTCATATATTTAACTGTAGCCTCTCTCAATAATTTTTAGAAAGAAATTCTTATTTCTCATTTTTCAAATCTATCATCTATCTGGGAAATTCTTTCAACCTAAATCTTATATGATCAATTTAAATAGACTTCTCCTATTTCTGTTTTTGGAGCATAAGGATTGGTGGTGAATGTTGATATCATGCTTTGAGAATCATTGTCAAGTCACTCTCCAGTCTTCTTTTCTCCAGGCTATACAGCTTTATTTTAAAAAGTTTTCATCATAAATTTTATTTTCCTATCTTCCAGTTCTAATTAGTGCTCCACTCTGACTTATCTCTACAGATTTCAAGTTTAGGTGGTGAAGCTGAGATTTGACCATGGTCCTTATAATAGAATAATTATTTTACTATTTATGTCTATTTTCCTTTGTCTTTTTCTCTTCTTTTTTTTTTTCTTTGTTGGCCATACAAAACAATTCTCTCTCTCTCTCTCTCTCTTTTTCCCCTATGCTTTATTTTATAGGTTTATTAGCACTAAGTTTTCCTCTAATAGTGGCATATAGTTAACTTTGTACAAGTGACATCTCCGTGGTGAACGGAACCCTGCCCCCGGTATTCATGCACCTGTGTGCTCTTCTGCTGGACCTGGGCTTGCCACACTTAAGCCAGTAGAATTTAGAGGAAGTGACACTGTGATTGCTTCAGGCTTAAGCCTTAAGGAGACCCAGCTTGCTGGGGAAAGCCAGCTGCTGTGTAATATGTTTACCCTGAGACTGCCATCTGTGAGCAGTTGTCCTCCACATGGCCTCACCATGAGCCCGATCTAGCCACATGGAGAGGCCATGGGGTGGAGAAGCAGACCCTGGCCAGCCGCCCCAGCTGATCTTCTAGCCGACAGCTACACCAACTCGCCTGCCTGTGAGTGACGCCATCGTGGAAGTAGATTCTCTAGTCCTAGCTGCACCACCCCTGCTGACACCATGTGGAGCCGTGACAAGCTTCGCCCAACTTACAGAATTGTGAGCAAATAAACCATTTTAAGTCACTATTTTTGGGGGGCAATTTGTTAAGTAGCAAGAAACAATTGAAACATCCTCTCTGGGCAAGACCCTTTGTTTGTTTGTTTTTTACTCTGTGAATTAGTTGTACAAGATACTCTCTACATACTATAAATTCCCCATTAGAGTGCGGTATATCTTGTTCCACTGCTGCCTAAGTTCCACCTACAGCTCTATGCTGCTCCTATAGATTCTTATTTGATGCTAATTTGTGACTAGTCTCATTGAAATTTTTTTTTTTCCTTAGATCCAAATCTCTAAATTGCCAGTCATTGGAAATACTTATTTTGTCCTCCAGTGTGCGAATACTGCTCTCAGCTTGGTGGCGTGTCATTTGGTGAGCTTGCCTTCTACTTCATCATTTCCCTCAGCAGTCTCACGGCTGCCTTCTCACAGCTGGACTGGCTGATTCACTATCTTTTTTTGGCTCTCAGAAAATCCTACTGGCATAGTTTCTAGGATTCAGAAGCTTGCCTTTCCCACCATTTTGCTGTTTCTGGCTCAAGCATACCCTAAATGGGTCACTTTTCTAAGATACCCCATGCCCATTCCTGTGAATTTCTTATGAATAGTAGGTGCTATTAGAAAGCTGATGAGAAAAATACTTCTCTTTTTTGGTGGAGTCTTGGCTCGGAATATTTCTGAAGCAATCATCATCAATTAATTATGCCTCAAGACTTCTGCGATAGGGATATGAAACCAGTAATTTTTTTTCACATCACTTTGAATTCATGTCTCAGAATATTACACCACATTTGCTCTCTTTGAGCTGAATTCATTCCAGAAAGAACACGTTTCTTAATAAATATTGTCTAGTCATTTTTGAAGGATATTTAAGCTTGGAGAATATTAACGTAATTGATTCTCAGCATTTTAAAAACTACTTTCAATTTTAGCTACTGCTGGCCATCTGTTTATTCACTTCAGAAAGAGTTCCAAACATAGCCTAGAGTCATCATGAGTAATCTTAACAGACTCACTGGAGCATATGCTATAACCCCAGTCTTCCCAGGATTTCAAAGTGCTTTAGAAAAGAAATACATGCCATATAAGGGCCCATTTATCATATCTCATACATGATATACTCAGAATAAGAGCTAGACGTGTTACCTGAGATAACAGCAAAATAGAAGAGTTGATCTATGTAGCAGGTAGCTTCTAAGGTTAGCACAAGACAAATAAATTCCCACGATTCAAGGCTACTAGTTGTAGGACAGAAGGCCACTGTTTCCCTGCCCACCAACCTTCTCAACCTTGGAAGAACACTAATTGTCACAGGTTCCTGTATACGGGCCTAAAATCTTTCTGGGGCAATATGATTTACCTGATGTTATGCTTTCCTACTGTCCTAGACATTAAACATTTTTTTTTAAATCCAGCATCTCTTCTTTACAAGAACTACTTCTCTACTTCCTGCGATGCTGATGGGCTACAATTCCTAGGGCCTCACTCATTTGGTCATAGTTGGATGACGGGAGAAAGGATTCCTTCTGCAGAAGTGGCTAGATTAGGATATAGCATGGAGCCACATACAGAAATTTTCTCAAACTTCATGGGAGCTGTCTTATATTAGAAGAAAACTAACAAATAGGAGTAGGGACACAGAGAAAATAAAAATTGCCAGTATTGGTGTGGCCTAAAGATACAGCTGTATCTGAACCTTTCAGACAAATCACTCATCTGTTCTTCTGCTTAAATTAAACTCATTGAAATTGTGTTTGTCTCCTTTGACATCAAGAGTCATAATTAATAGCAACCTATTCTTTAAGGAAAATGTATGCAACTATAAAAATAACTTTCTTATCCAGCAGTCCCCCTTCTGGATATATATCCAAAAGAAATGAAACCATTATCTTGAAGAGATGTCTGTACTCCTATGTTTACTGCAGCATTATTCACAATAGCCAATGTATGGAAACAACATCAGTGTCCATCAGCAAATGAATGGATCAAGAAAGTTATACACACATATTTACACACACACACACACACACACACACACACACACACACACTGGTATATTTATTATTCAGCCTTAACAAGAAGAAGGAAATCCAGTCATTTGCCACAATATAGATGAACCTAGGAGTATTATGCTAAGTGAAATAAGCCAGACAGAAAAAGACAAATATTGCCTGATTACCGCTCACATGTAAGTGTAAGTAACAGTGTAGAATGGTGGTTACCAGAGGCTAGAGGTAGGGGAAAAGGGGAGATATTGATCAAAGGGTACAAACTGTCAGTTATAAAATGAATAAGTTCCAGAGATCTGAGATGTACAGATGTACAGAGATGTACAGTATGGTGATTATAGCTAATAATAATGTATTGTGTACATGAAATTTGTGGAGAGTAGATCTTAAGTGTTTTTTTACCCCCCCACAACACATGTCATAACTATGGGAGGTAATGGATACATCAATTAGCTTGATTGTGATAATCATTTCATATTCATAATGTATACTTAAAACATCATGTTGTACCTTTAAACATATACAATTTTTATCAAAAAATAAATGAAAGAATGGATGAATAAAATATGGAGTTTAAACTGAAAATCACTAATCAAAGTGAATAGATAAAATTCAAGTCCAAAAAGTAGGAAAGGAAGTAGTCAAAGGAAGGAGGAGACAGTCTTAAACTTGGAAAATCTCGAAGGATTATTTTAGCCTTCTTTTTAGGGATAAAAATATGTAATTTCAAAGCTGGCAGATGCATTAAATGCATTAAAAACAAGTTTACTGATCTGTGGTTAGAGGTGTCCTTTTCACTGCTCCTAACACACCCATCAGAAAATAGCTCATGCTCAGTGCATTCATCCCATGGTCAGCACATCTTAAAGTCCTCATCATCTGTCCCTAATGTACCTAAGGAGGTACATTGGCTAGTGTTCCTTAATTCCTTTTATTTCTCTGGGACCTACATTGCTAATATTTTAGGCTAAAGTGAAGCTACAACTGTATTCCTTGGGCTAAAGTCTCCCTGTAGGCACCAATAAATTTTTTTGAAAAAAGATTGGGATGGAGATTGTTCTCAAACAAGGCTCTACCTGTCTGGATTAAGGAAATCACTTCTAGCTGTGGTACTCTTGCCTTCTGAAAAATTATGAAATTATATGAAAATTCTATTCTAAAACATTAACAACTGTCGCTTACGTTTCGAAAAAGAAAGCCCTGGCAACAACTTTTCTTTACTCTGTTTCTATGAGTTCTATATGCATATAATATGGGAATTAAATATATATACAATATTGCATGATATCTTTCTTTCTTTTAGAGTAGATTCCATACCCAGTGTGGAGCCCAATGCGGAGCTTACTCATGACCTTGAGATCAAGACCTGAGATGAGATCAAGAGTTGGATGCCTGACTGACTGAGCCACCAGGTACCCCCAGGATACCTGTCTTTCTATCACTTTTTAAAATTCATTCATCTTTCAAAGGACACGTAGGTTTCTGTACCTTGGCTATCATGAGTAATGCTGCAATGAACATGGGAATGCAGATGTTTCTTCAGGATAGTGATTTTATTTCTTTTGGATATATATCCAGAAGTAGGATTGCTGGCTCTCCTATAGTAGTTCTAGTTTTCATTTTTTGAGGAACCTCCAAATTGTTTTCCATTATGGTGGCACCAATTTATATACCCATCAACAGTGCACAAGGGTTCACTTTTCTACATATCCTTGCCAACGTTGCTCTCTTTTGACTTTTTGATAATGGCCATTCCAACAGGCATGAAGTGATATCCCCTTGTGGTTTTGATTTGCATTTTCCTGGTATTAGTGATGTCGAGTATCTTTTCATTTATCTGTTGGCCATTTGTATATCTTTTTTGGAAAAAATGTCTATTCAGATATGTCCATATTTTATATTTTAAGGTACCCTAAACACATTTTGGAAATATAACAAATACATACACATGCACACAAGATAAGGCTGGAGACTTCTGACAAAATAAGAGGAAATATTAATGGATACATGCATTGCATTTGAACTCTTATCCTATAAAAATCAACAGGCACATCAGAGAACCTAATAAAAATTATCCTTTTTTAAATATTTAGACTATATTAACCAAATATTATTGAACACTTGTGTATAAGGAATCATGCCAAATATTGAGAACAAGAAGATGAAGAAAAAAATTTGAATCTTTGCCCTTAAGGGATCTAGTAAGGGAGGTAGACTTGATTTCTTAGACAAGCAGAATGAATACTTCCTCCATGAAGCTCACATTGTACCTATCTCTATTATAGTACATATCATTAGTTATTTCTTTGGGGATACATGCCCTGTTTTAGAATAAAAATTTTACAATGGGCCAACTGACTGTCTTACTCACTTTCATATTCTTGGGGCCAAATACTGTATTTGGTACAGTAAGTATTTAATAAAAACTTGATGTAACTCACGGAATATGTAACTCAAACAGACTTTAAAAATGAAGAAGTGTGTTAGTTTATATAAGAGGATCTCCAGTGGTAAGGTGGATCCAGTGGTTTCAACTGGTCATTAAAAAACAGAAGTTCTGGGGCGCCTGGGTGGCTCAGTTGTTGGGCGTCTGCCTTCGGCTTAGGTCATGATCTCAGGGTCCTGGGATCCAGCCCTGAGCTGGGCTCCTTGCTCAGCGGGGAGCCTGCTTCTCCCTCTCCCACTCCTCCGGCTTGTATTCCCTCTCTCACTGTCTCTCTCTGTCAAATAAATAAATAAAATCTTAAAAAGATAAACCCAAGTTCTTCATACTGCTCTTTTTATTTTATTTTATTTTATTTCATTTAAATAAAGCACGTGCCAGGGGGGATGTGGGGTGGGCTTGATCTCAAGACTCTGAAACAGTGACCTTAGCCAAAACCAAGAGTCAGTTGCTTAACTGAGTGAGACATCCAGATGCCCCTGCTCTGTTCCAGTTTAGTCCTTAGGCAGTTTCCTCGTATGGTTGTAACATGGCGGATGGAGCCCTTAGGATGCATATTAATTTGGCGTGTGATGTGTATGTGGGGGGAGGACTCCTGATCTTCTTAGGAGAGAGGAAAAGCTTTCCCCACAGCATCTAGAAAACCTTTTCTCATATCTCATTGATTAGAGTTGGATCACATATTAATCCCCCTCCTAAGAGGGAAGGGATTCTCTTTAGAACAGGGTTTCTTAATTTTGGCACTATTGGCATATTTGTACAGAATAATTGTTGTGAAGGGCTATCCTGTGCACTGTAGGATGTTCAGTGGCATCCCTGGATTTTTATCCAGTAACACCCTCCCACCAGTTGTGACAACCAAAATGTCCCCTAGGAGGCAAAATCATCCTGACTGAAAACCATTGCTTTAAATAATTTAGGATTATCCTGAAGCTGAAAGTGAATCCATTTTGTGTAATGCAAATGGGGATATATACTTGAACCAGTCAAGGTTCTGTCAGGAAGGTAATGGATCCAGTTAGGTGGCTAACAATACCTTGTTCAAACGCATTGTGTGTTGAACATAAAGGTATAACAGGTTCAGTATGCAATTTAAAATTTTAGTTTTCTTCCATCTTACATGTCTTCAAAACAAATTTCTGCACAGTTTGGTGAAACGAGGAGTGAAAAAAAATGAGCTTACGTTGAGGGATTGGTTCTTACAAAATAAAACTGAATCAGGCCACTTTAAGTAGGGTATTATAGAAACCCAATCCAAACCGCTTGTACGAAAAATGGAATTCGCTGGCTCACGATAATAATCAGAGCCAAATTTTATCAAGTGCTTCCCCTGTAACAGGGCTTGTTCAAATGCTTCTCAAATGTTAACTGATCTAATTTGATAATAACTCTATGAAATCTTTACTATTATTTCTAATAATAAGAAAATAAGTCATAGGGAAATGAAGTAACTAAGTCATCAGCCACTACCTGGTCACACTTTTTAAGTGCTACTGGAGCCCCGAGGAGGAATTGATTAATTCTGACCTGCATATGAGAAGATCTCCTGGAGAAGGGGCATTTTTACTTTGCTTGGAGGGAAGGGTAAAATTTTTATATTAATGGCATATCATTGTATTGACGGTGAGGAATAGAGAGGAGAAAATGTTCTCACTCTCTCTGGGTAATGCTCATTTAGGGCCCGTCTCTGGTAAAAATTCTCTGGACCCCAAAAGTAGAGCTCTACTTAACTTACAAGCCCCCAACCATTTCCCCCACAAATACATTCACAGCTCTGTTGTGGCTAGTTTGGGGTGAATTCTGACATTAGCTGCAAAGTACTTGGAGCCAGCACTCTGACTTCCAATTCTTCTTGGGAAGCTTGGCTCACTAGACAAAACTGTTTCTACCTGTCTTCTAATGGGTCTCTTGCCCTCCTACGATTTGGCCTCAATTGGAATTAGGGTCATTACATATAGCCCGAAATTTGTGCACTATAGAATTTCATGGGCACCACTCAGAGAAACCTCTTAAATGTCTGCAAGAAGCCATGAAACTATGATTTTATAACCCCTAATACAACCCCTGAGTCCTCCAAGCCCACATCAGTAGGAAACAGGCTGGGAGAATTTTGAATCTCCAAGAAGGACATAGGCTCCAAAACTGACTTCAGATATGGCTACAGAGATAATGGGCATGATAGCAGAACCAGGGCTGCTCAGATGGGCCAGAGGACTTATTCTCTGTCAGGGCCGGGAATCTTTGTAGTTCCTGCTTATTAGGACTTGACAGTTGCTATAGACCAGTAACTACTATGTATTTCCCATTCTTCCCATTTCTTTTCTTAAAATTTTATTTATTTATTTATTTGACACACAGAGAGAGATCACAAGTAGGCAGAGGCAGGCAGAGGGAGAAGGGGAAGCAGGCTCCCGCTGAGCAGAGAGCCGGATGAGGGGCTTGATCCCAGGACCCTGAGATCATGACCTGAGCCGAAGGCAGACACTTTAACCCACTGAGCCACCCAGGCACCCTGATTCTTCCCTTTTCTGACCTGGAGTTTTTATTGTGGTTATCATGTCTTTGCCATACCACTGCATATTGGATTTATCAGTTTATGAGGCACTGTTCCACAAGGAACCACATCCAAACCTGACTTAGGACTGCCTAATGCTCAGAGACCTTGGACTCTGAAATGAGTGTGGTAACTGGCTGGGACATTATGTTGGTTCTCTTGAAAAGGAGGTGAATGTGTGTTTATGTATCAAAAGGGTGTATATTAATACTTGGGCAGCCAGAGAGGTGGTTTGTAGAAAATCCTGCTAATTGGTCTCTGATATCCATTCTCTTAATCTTCCTTTTAGGAAGAGAACTTTTAGGGCGCCTGGGTGGCTCAGTGGGTTAAAGCTTCTGCCTTCAGCTCAGGCCCTGATCTCAGGGTCCTGGGATCAAGCCCCACATTGAGCTCTCTGCTCAGCGGGGAGCCTGCTTCCCCCCTCTCTCTCTGCCTGCCTCTCTGCCTACTTGTGATCTCTCTCTCTGTCAAATAAATAAATAAAATCTTAAAAAAAAAGAAAAAAGGAATAGAACCTTTAAATTTCAGGGCACCTGGGTCGCTCAGTTATTGGGCATCCACCTTCAGGTCATGAGCCCAGGGTTCTGAGATCGAGCCCCGGATTGGGCTCCCTGCTCAGTGGGAAGCCTGCTTCTCCCTCTCCCACTCCCCTCTGCTGTGTTCCCTCTCTTGCTGTGTCTCTCTTTGTCAAGTAAATAAAATCTTTAAAATAAATAAATAAATAAATTTTAGTTGGGCATATGGTTATGAAGCTAGAAACAACATTTTCCAGCTGTCTGTAGGTGGGTCATACAGCTATGTCTTGGTTAATGAG
>CM053611.1:88556945-88584714 GCA_028646535.1 Procyon lotor
AGAATAATAAGATAGGTTAAATTTAGGTCTCTGGATGATCTCATGGAAGAAAGCTACCCTACATTCCTCCTCATCTACTAGCTCAGACTTCCATGTGGAGAAACAAGTCTTCATTCTTATTTAAGTCACTGTTACGTTGGATTCTGTTAAGGTGTTCAAACCAATATCTTTTTTAATTTTAAGATTTTACTTACTTTTTTTTTTTGCTAACTGAAGATTTATTTACATCACTGAGTTAAGTTCAAGAGGATCTAAGTTCAAAATAACGGGGTTTATAATAAAAGCCAGGATGTCTATTTCTAAAATATTCCAAGTGTGTTAATATAATCTTAAATTTCAGAAAAAGATAAGTTTAAGAATAGAAATCAAACAATTTATCTTTTCACTGTGATCTTTAGTAGAAAAAATGGTATATTCTTTTTATCTTAGATAATCATTTATAGCTTAATTAGCTTAAGACAAAGCAACCATTGCTGCCCATTTTTATTTACTTATTTGACAGAGAGATAGAGACCACAAGTAGCCAGAGCGGCCAACAGAGGGAGAGGGAGAAGCAGGCTCTCCACTGAGCAGGGACCCCAACATGGGGCTCGATTCCAGAACCTTGGGATCATGACCCCAGCCGAAGGGAGCTGCTTAACTGACTGAACCACCCAGGCGCCCATCAAACCAATATCTTAATGTAACTGTATCTTATTGTAAGAATTCCCTAGATACTTATTATGATCCACTAGAAGCATTGTCACTTTATTTTAATTACAAATCTATTTCTAGAAAAAAAAGCGATGATTGGGAAAATAACTTTCTCAAAATCCCATGGCAAGTCTGTGATGATACAGGGAAACGCTCTCATTTCCCTTGATTCTGAAGGCGTCAGTTAGAAGTGGCAACTAAAGATGAAGTTTCTTTGTTATTATTTTTAACCTGAAATCATTATGGAAGTGGTTAGGAGATGTTAAATAACCTCTGAGCAAGTTATTTACTAGGAAAGATTTAATGAACAACATTTCATTAAACACACGTTAGTTAGTTGCAGGTTCCTACCTGCAGTTCGGGTTAAACATAAATATCCTAAAGGCAGCATACTTGTAAAGGAAATTCCAGTCTGTTGCATAACATATTCACATTTTACTCATATCATTTTACTCAATTGTATGTACTATCATCTAGTTCCCTAAGTATCTTTTTAAAAAATTCATAATCCATATGAAATTGAGAATAGTGCAATAATTCTTTTCATGCTACTGGCAGCCCACTGTTTTCTGAAGAGTAAAATAATCAAAACAAAATAACTGGTTATTTTAAAAAGTCCTAATCACTAAATGAAACAAGCAGTTGGAGGGAATGTTTATAATTATTTTTGAGGAAGTTTACATTAATTATTCATATTAAGAAGTAGATCTTAAAAGTATTCTTTCTCTGTTTTGCTTTCTCTCTTTAGTGAAGGAATTTGTACCCTCTTTATGTTCTTTGTAGTAAATACATTCATTCATTTGCTTAATTTCACCTTTTTGGCTTCACTGTTTTACGAGTATGAAGTGGTGCAGATATTGCCAACTTGGAGTTTTGCAGTAGTAGGTGTGGTTGTATAGTAAATGTCATGTTTCTTATTTGTGTGTTATTTTCTAAACATATTCAAGGCAGCGCCCCCCGAGACAGCTGTGACAATAATGCCCCACCATGACAACAGAGGAGCAGTGCCAAAGCTCAGCAAAACAAAATTTACTTGGCAGGGGAGAGAGAATAGAGGCTTTTCATAGCCCTTTGGAAATGCTAATAAGGTCTCAACCTTGAATCATGTTTGCTTTTTATCTGGGAAACCCTTTCCAGTTATGATACCATCTGTATAAAGAGAAGGAAGAGATTCCAAGTTGGAAGTGTATACAGTAGCGGGTTTATGAGAAGGGCTAGTCCCAAATCCAGGTGTTTCCTTTTCACCTGGGAGAACAGTGCATTTGGGGACATTTTAGAACCCCCGGTCAACTTCTTTGGGTCCTTAACTTGAGACAGCCTGGAGCTTGGCAGACTTCGCCACCAGGGGTGGTGGTGTGTTAAAGTGCACGAAATACATTTGCGATGTGTAAACAGTTGACTCAGAGCTCAAATTCTGTTCTCATGAATAGCTCTTTTAAGCTTCCCTGCCCTTTTTGTCCATGTTGCATAGTTAGAAAAAAAAAATGATTATTATATGTGATAGCTCAATTTAAAGACCCACACTAAACCAGCTAAGCTCAGCCTTCACTTTCACACCCACCCTGCAGTATCTGGCACTAATCTTTTCAGTAACTTGTCAGAGGAATACTGTTTTGTGGGTGTATTAAAACTGCTCATGCAGTTATGTCCCAACAACACATGAAGGCATGAAGCTGAGTTGCTGGGTGGAAGCCCTCCTCTCCCTTTCTCTGTCTCATCCTCATTGGAATAATTAGATGGATGGTGCTTTTCTTCTGTGGTTTATCTGTGTTTTCAATGGTGTAAATTCCATGAAGAGATGGACCGTTAAGAATTTCCAAAGTCAACATTTTAATATATCTGTTTGAAAATTTTTATTTTTTTCTTTGCTGTTTCTGAAAAACTTAGAAATTTGAGGAGTCATATAAAATAAGCTGTAACTGTCCTGTTCATAATTTTTAGAGTTACTAATTTATAGCCCAAAGAATTATATAAGCTGACACCATTTAATATAAAGACAGATAATACAGGATCATGGGAAACCCGAGTTGTATCACTACATAGCAAAGAACACCTAGTTGTTATGATTTACTGTCTTAAAATTTATCTTTTCCTATAGAAGAAACAATATTATTATTAGCCGGCTTCTTCTTTTTTTTTTTTTTTTAAAGATTTTATTTATTTGACAGAAACACAGCGAGAGAGGGAACACAAGCAGAGGAAATGATAGTGGGAGAAGCAGGCTTCCCACCGAGCAGGGAGCCTGATGTGGGGGCTCGATCCCAGGAACCTGAGATCATGAACCGAGCTGAAGGCAGACGCCTAACGACTGAGCCACCCAGGCGCCCCCTAGCTGGCTTCTTTGAATGCTTAGTATTACTACTCATTAGTACTGGATGTCAGAGAATATTTTCTTCTTTATTATTTTCATATATACTCTAATAACAACATAGGAATATTGTTTGTGTCTATGTAAATGTACATGGGTTAAATATACATGATAATTTAGTAATATGAATAATAATATAAATATACACTGAGTAGTCTCTGTAATAAAATGTTGAAAGTTCCATTTACATGGGTTTTCAAATTAAAGTGATTTAGGGACCAAAACGTACTTTCATAATAAAATCATTTCTGTCTTTTTTTTTTTTTTTAAGGTTTTATTTATTTATTTGACAGAGAGAGAGAGATCACAAGTAGGCAGAGAGAGTGGAGGAAGCAGGCTCTCTGCTTAGCAGGGGCTCGAGCGGCTCCTGAGGATTGATGTGGGGCTCGATCCCAGGACCCTGAGACCATGACCTGAGCCAAAGGCAGAGGTTTAACCCACTGCGCCACCCAGGTGCCCCCATTTCTCTGTCTTTCAACAAACCAAAATATATGTGTATATTGGTATATAAGTAAAAGAGTGCTTATTGTAGAAAATGTGGAAAATTTTCATCTGAAATATTATCAGAGATCACTACAAATATTTTTAAATTTGTCTTTCTAGTCTTTTTAAAGAAATGGACACAAGAATATATTTGGGGAACAAATCGGCCTGGAGTCCTGCCCTGCTGCCATGAACGCACCATTGCTCCATTCACAGCGATCCACTTGTAGCTATAGACCTGATATTATCTCTCGTGTCATTTGGGCAGGGGTTTAGGGGGTGGAGAAAGAGACAGAGACTAGTGACCAAAGATAGATTAGGCATTAATACCAAGTCAGGCAAGAAAGATATAAGTAAAGGATGATAAATGAGGTTGGTCAGAGGGGGTCTGAGAAGCAGAGTAAATACTTTAATCTATTTTAATGAATGCTAATCAGTTGGTTTAGTGAAAATTTCCTCTTGATATGCCAAAACACAATGGCTTATGAAAACATTTGATGAACCACTCTCAAGTGTGGATACAGTTTATTTATTAAGACATGACCCTGGGGGCACCTGGGTGGCTCAGTGGGTTAAAGCCTCTGCCTTCGGCTCAGGTCATGATCTCAGGGTCCTGGGATCGAGCCCCACATCGGGCTCTCTGCTCAGCAGGGAGCCTGCTTCCCCCTCTCTCTCTGTCTGCTTGTGATCTCTCTCACTCTGTCAAATAAATAAATAAAATCTTCAAAAAAAAAAAAAAAAGACATGACCCTGGGAAGAGATAGCATGGCTGTATTCTCCCTCAGTCATTTACGTTGTGCACATATGTACACCCCCCAAATGTAGCTGTATGAATTAAATTAATTGTTATTATTTTTTGTTTTTTGTTTTAAAGATTTCCTTTGTTAACAGAGAGAGAGCACAAGCAGTGGGAACAGGAGAGGGAGAAGCAGAGAGCCCCACGTGGGGCTTGACCCTAGGACCCTGGGATCATGACCTGAGCCAAAGGCAGACGCTTAACTGACTGAGCCACCCAGGCGCCCCTAAAATAAATGTTTTTAATAATTAATTTGGTTGGGGCACCTGGGTGGCTCAGTCAGTTAAGCATCTGCCTTTGGCTCAGGTCATGATCCCAGGGTCCCGGGATTGAGCCCCACGTGGGGTTCTCTTCTCAGCTGAGAGCCTGCTTTTCCCTCTCCCGCTGCTCCTCTCCCCACTCATGTGTGCACTCTCTCTGTCTCACACAACTAAATAAAGAAAATCTTAAAAGAAACCATTTATTTTAGAAGTGGTAATATTATTTTGAGCACATATGTAACCCAAAGGTACTGGTCAAGAAATAATTAAAGGCATTCTGCATTGAGCCTAGCCAGATGGTCTAAAAGCTATTTTCTGGAGTGCCTGGGTGGCTCAGTCAGTTAGACACCTGCCTTCAGGATCTTGGGACCAAGCCCCATATTGGGCTCCCTGCTCAGTGGGGGACCTGCTTCTTCCTTTCCCACTCCCCCTGCTTGTCTTCCTTCTCTCGCTGGGTCTCTCTTTGTCAAATAAATGAATAAAATCTTAAAAAAAAAAAAAAAAGAAGCTATTTTCTGCTTGCATTGCTACTTTGGGAAGAATGGAGAGCTTTCTTTTAAGGGACAGAGAAACAGCCGACCTGGGGAAGTTGTCTGTTGTTACCTGGGACAGTCTCCCTAGTGGGAAGAATCCCTTGGAAACTCTTCTTTTCCATCTAAAAACCAAAGAGTAGGCGTAAGTAATTTCTTCTCTCTATTAAAACAGAGATCAGAAGGATTATTGAAATCTTATGAGTCAGAGAGGAGATGGTCAGGGATGAACCCAGGGAGAGAGAGGTGATAATATTACGACCAGACAGATGTAATCACTGTTGTCATTGACCCTGGGGTCCTCTGGCCAGGGTTTAGGTCTCTTAGTGCAGTGGCTTCTACATCTAAGCATCAACTCAAGACAGGTTAGGAGCTGCTGTCTTGGAGTTTTATAACTTTTAAATTGTGACATTGCTGACTCTGGTCATCAGATCTAGTGAGAGTTACTTAAAGTGATAGTCCCCAAAGTAGGATGTCAGAAGAAAATATTGGAAATACATGTATGTTTATGTTTTAAAAATCTCACTTAAAAGTGTTCTACTTGTGGGGCACCTGGATGGCTCTGTTGGTTAGCGTCTGAGTCTTGCTCTCAGCTCGGGTCTTGATCTCAGGGGTGGTGAGGCCCAGTGTGGAGCCTACTTTAAAAAAAAGAAAGAAAAGAAAAAAAAAAAGAAAATAAGTTTTACTTTTTTATATTTTATGAAATATATAATACATGAGTACATCTTAGTACATATTATATAATTTATAAATAAGTACTTGTATGGTGAGACTCCTGCTCAAAATGTTTTACTGGTAAGGTTGAGTAACGAAAACAAAATTTGGAAACCACTGCTGTAGAAGGCTGGGAAAATTAAAACTTAGCCTTAAGAGGCAGGCTATCCAAAAACAATGTTTGGTCTTCAGAAGCAGATATAATGGACAATACATTTCTAGAGTCACTGGTATCTTAGAAAATGACCAGTCCAGACAGGACAAGGTTAAAATCCCAGGAAAAGGAGAAAATGGGTAGGAATTGGAGTTCTGGCCACTGATAGTTTGAGAGGCAATATGACGAAGCCAAAAGAGAATAGACTTGGGAGTCAGCAGATCTGACCTAAACTTTGAGTTCTACCACGTCACCGCTGTGTGATCCCATCTCTCAGGCAGTTTCCCTATCTGTAAAACAGGAAAAATGCTTTGAGGATTAAATGAGATTACATATTTAACAGAGGTTAGCACATAGTAGGTGCACTTTAAAATGATAGCTGTTGTTATTAACAGCTATAGTTGGGAATGTACCATTAATCGAGGCAGTATAAGGCAGCGGTTGATGGTTTGGGCTTTGAAGTCAATTTGCTTGAGTTGGAATCCTGGCATTCCCACTCATTAACTGTGTTATATTGGGCCAGCTGATGGCAATAATAATAATAACAACAATAACAAGAATAATACCTGTCTCCTGGGGTTATTTGAGGGGTTATTGTTATTGTGTAGTTTTAAAGAGATTATATATAGTGAGCATGTAGCTTGATGTCGGGCTGATAATATATGCTTAATCAATATTAGCTGTTATCATTGTCATGGTCATCATTATCATCGTCATCACCATGGTTGCACCAGGTTTTTTTTTTAAAGTGAGAAGCTACATGATAATTAAACAATTGTAATCATGTAGTTGCAATTCTGTAATTAATAACTAAGTAAAATGACCAATAAGTCTGCTGGTATGGTTGATATAACAGTGATTCTTAGATGTTTGTATATAAAATATATACAGTGTATACACTTGTGTAAAAAGTTATCAGCGGGGCTTATGAAGAATATAGTGAGTCCAACTTTATTTTATTTTATTTTAAGATTTTATTTATTTATTTGACAGAGAACACAACTAGGCAGAGTGGTAGGCAGAGGGAGAGGGAGAAGCAGACTCTCTGCTGAACAGAAAGCCCTATGTAAGGCTCCATCCCAGGACCCTGGGATCACAACCTGATCGAAGGCAGATGCTTAACTGACTGAGTCACCCAGGCCCTCCTGAGTCCCTTAGTTTTCCTAGATCAGAATTTTTATGATGGAGCCCAGGCAGCTGTATTTTCCACAGGACAAATGAGTGATCCTGATACATATGAAAGTTTGAGAACCACTGATGATAGTGTTCTTCTCTCAGTAGTTTTAGTTCTGCTTAGTTACTTTAATTTTCCTCAAACCCCAAGGAAATCATTCAGGTAGTGTTAAATTAGAAATGCCTCCATGATCCGATTGACCGTCTGACTATTACTTGGTGCCTAGCAAGCTGTACTCTAGATTTAGACTATTAGGCCACTGGCTGGGGGTTTTAAAATGCTTGCCTTTCACTTGGAGGTAACATTTTGCTTTTTATTTTCAATAAACCACCATCTTACTTTACTGTTTAACATAAATGAAAATATTCATAATCAGGACTGAAAGAGAATTTAAGGACTAACTAATCCAATCTCCAAATTTTATTAAGAGGCTATAATTTACCCTATGTTTAATAAGTAGCAAAATTAGCTAAAATTCAGTTTCTTGATTTCTTGCTTTGTGGTCTTTTTGTTATGATGTGTGGCTTCCAATATTTTAGTTCCCAAGTATCAGAGTAGGGAAGCCGGCTGCAATCAGTGAACCCAGAAATAGGTCTTCTGCTCTGTGTTGCCATAAACTGGGAACTGCTCCATGGTTGGGTGACCACTCTCTGATCAGGGGCCCACCAAGAGGCAGAACCAAGCAGAGATCCCCCTCCCTTCCCTGGGAGGAGTGGTGTGGGCGCGAGCTGCAGGAGTCTGTAAAGTTTAGAGACTTGGAAAGGGGTTGCAGGCCTGAGCTAAAAATGCTAGGTCACAGGCTGGGTGGACAGAGTATGGATGGAAACCAGGGAGACAAGTAATTGACTGCTTTTCTGTGAGGGCTCATTGAAGAGTGGGGCCTGCAAAATTTCAGTTTCAGGGCTGGAGATCAGGGTGCCACCATTTGTATCCCCCAAAGTGGAGTTGAAAACCTTCAGGAAATAAAAGCCACATAGAGCAATCCAGAGCCACATACACTGAGCCCAGTCCCCTGGTAAGGCCAGGTGCAATACCTCCCAGCCAAAGACACTTGAGAATCAGTGCAACAGGCCCTTCCCCTAGAAGATCAGCAGGAACATCCAGCTAATACCAAGTTTACTGATCATACAGAACTGCAAAACTCCAGCAGTAGAGGAAAATAATATATAAACTTTGTGGTTTTTTGTCACGATTCTATAGTCTTTCAGTTAATTTTTTTTTCTTTTTCAACTTCTTATTTTATCAATTTTTTAAGTCATTTTTAATTTTCATTTTTGCATTTACATTTTATATATATATTTCATTTTTGGCTTCATTATATTCAGTTTTATATATATATAGTATTAAGTTTTATATATATATTATATATGTATATGTATATACATATATATATATGACTTTCTTTACAATTTTGGGATCTAATTTCTTCTAAAAAACAGATCAAAACACACCCAGGATCTAGTTTATTGTTCTTTTCTGCTCACTTGTTTGATTTTATTCTCTCTTTTTTCCTTTTTTTTTTTTTTAAGATTTTATTTATTGGGGCACCTGGGTGGCTCAGTTGGTTAAGCAACTGCCTTTGGCTCAAGTCATGATCCTAGAGTTTCAGGATCAAGCCCCTCATCAGGCTCCCTGCTAAGCGAGGAGTCTGTTTCTCCCTCTGACCTCTCCCTTCTTATTCTCTCTCTCTCAAATAAATAAATAAAATCTTTTTTTGAAAAATATTTTTTGACAGACACAGCAAGAGAGGGAACACAAGCAGGGACAGTGGGTGAGGGAGAAGCAGGCTTCCTGCTGAGCAGGAAGCCCAATGTGGGCTGAGATCATGACCTGAGTTGAAGGCAGACACTTAATGACTGAGCCACCCAGGTGCCCCCTTTTTTTCTTTTTTGGTTTCTGATCTCTTCTGGTTTGTTTAGTGCATATTTTCCTGAGGTCATTTTTGCTATTTTTTGTAATTTGTTCTCTATTTCATCTGTTCTTCTCTGGGCATAATGACAAGATGAAAGAACTCACTCCAAAAAAGAAAACAAGTAGCAGTACTCACTGCCAGGGACTTAATCAATATGGATACAAGTAAGATGTTAGAACTAGAATTTAGAATAATAATTGTAAAGGTACTAGTTGGGCTTGAAAAAAACATAGAAGACACTAGAGAATCCTTTTCTGGATATATGAAAGAACCAAAATCTAATCAGGTTGAAATAAAAAATTATATTAATGAGATGCAATAAAAAATGGAGGCTCTAACTGGGGTAAAGGAGGCAGGAGAGTCATTGATATAGAAGACAAACTGATGAAGACTAAAGAAACTGAGAAAAAGAGAGATAACTACAGGATCACAAGGGGAGACTCTGAGAGATAAGTGATACCGTAAAGCAAAACAATATTAGAATAATCAGAGTCCCGGAGGAAAAGGAAAGAGATAGAGAGAGGGGCAGAAGGTTTATTTGAACAAATTATAGCTGAGAACTTCCCTAATCTGGGGAAGGAAACAGGCATTCATGTCTAGGAGGCACAGAGAACACCCTCATCAAAATCAGTAAAAATAGGTCAACACCTCAACATATAATAGTGAAGTTTGCATATTTCAGAGACAAAGAGAAAATCCTGAAAGCAACTTGGGACAAGAGATCCTTAACCTACAAAGGTAGAAACATAAGGCTGGCAGAAGACCTGTCCACAGAGACCTGGTAGGTGAGAGAGGATTGGCATGATATATTCAGGGTGCTAAATGAGAAAATAGGCAGCCAAGAATACTTTATCCAGCAAGACTATCATTCAGAATTGAAGGAGAGGTAAAGAGCTTCCGGGACAAGCAGAAACTAAAAGAATTTGTGATCACCAGCCCTGGAACCAGCCCTGCAAGAAATATTAAAGGGAATCCTTAAAGTGAAGAGAGAGCCCAAAAGTAACATAGACCAGAAAGAAACAGAGATAAGCTACAGAAACAGTGACTTTACAGGTCATACAATGGCACTAAAGTCTTATCTCTTAATAATTACTCTAACTATAAATGGACTAAATGCTCTAATCAAAAGACACAGGGTATCAGATTGGATAAAAAAGCAAGACCCCTTGATATGCTATCTGCAAGAGATTCGTTTTAGATCCAAAAACACTTCAAGATTGACAGTGAGTGGATAGAAAACCATTTATCATGCTAATGGACATCAAAAGAAAACTGAAGTGGCAATCCTTATATCAGATAAGTTAGATTTTATTTATTTTTTATTTTTTAAAAGATTTTATTTATTTATTTATTTGACAGAGAGAGAGAGAGAGAGAGAGAGAGAGAGAGAGAGAGAGAGATAACAAGTAGGCAGAGAGGCAGAGAAGAGAGGGGGAAGCAGGCTCCCTGCTGAGCGGAGAATATACCCAATACGGGGCTTGATCCTGGTACCTGAGATCATGACCTGAGTTGAAGACAGAGGCTTTAACCCACTGAGCCACCCAGGTGCCCCAACAAATTAGATTTTAAACCAAAGACTATAATAAGAGATGAGGAAAGACACTATATCATAATTAAGTTAATAAATTAAACACTTTGATAATAATACAGTAATAGTAGGAGACTTTATGCAATGGACTCTATGTAATGGACTCTATGTAATGGACAGATTATCTCAGCAGAAGATCAACAAGGAAATAAGGGCTTTTGAATGACACACCAGACCAGATGGACTTCAGAGATATGTTCAGAGCATTCTGTCCTAAAGCAACAGAATACTCATTCTTCTTGAGTGCACATGAAACATTCTCCAGAATAGATCACATTCTGGGTCACAAATCAGGTCTCAACTGGTACCCAGAAATTGGGATCATTCCCTGCATATTTTTGGATCACAATGCTTTGAAACTAGAACTCAATCACAAGAAGAAATTTGGAAAGAACTCAAATACATAGAAGCTAAAGAGTGTCCTACTAAAGAATGAATGGGTCAACCAGGAGATTAAAGAAGAATTTAAAATATTCTATGGAAACAAATGAAAATGAAAACACAGCCATTCAAAATCTTTGGGATACAGCAAAGGCAGTCCTAAGAGGGAAGTATATAGCAATACAAGCCTTTCTCAAGAAACAAGAAAGATCTCAAATACACAAGCTAACCTTACACTTAAAGGAGCTGGAAAAAGAACAGCAAATAAAGCCTAAACCCATCAGGAGAAGAGAATTACTAAAGATCAGAGCAGAAATCAATGAAATAGAAACAAAAAGAGCAGTAGAACAGATCAATGAAACTAGGAGCTGATTCTTTGAAAGAATTAATAAGATCAATAAACCTCTGGCCAGACTTATCAAAAAGAAAAGAGAAAGGACCCAAATAAATAAAATCATGAATGAAAAAGGAGAGATCACAACCAACACCAAAGAAATACAATTATAAGAATGTATTATGAGCCACTATATACCAAAAAATTAGGCAATCTGGAAGAAATGGATGCCTTCCTAGAAACATATAAACTTCTAAAACTGAAACAGGAAAAAATAGAAAATCTGAACAGACCCATAACCAGTAAGAAAATTGAAGCAGTATAAAAAAATTCTCAACAAACAAAAGTCTAGGGCCAGATGGCTTTCCAGGGGAATTCTGCCAAACATTTATTTTTAAAAGATTTTATTTATTAGAAAGAGAGAGCATAACAAGGGGCACTGCAGTCAGAGGAAGAACCAGGCTTCCTGCGGAGCAAGGAGCCCAATGCAGGGGATCATGACTTGAGCTGAAGGGATGACCCTGGGATCATGACCCGAGCTGAAGGCAGACACTTAACTGACTAAGCCACCCAGATGTACCATCTACTGAACATTTAAAGAAAAATTAATACCTCTTCTTCTGAAGCTGTTTCAAAAAATATAAATGGAAGGAAAACTTCCAAATTCATTCCATGGGGCAGCATTACTTTGATCCCAAAACCAAAGACTCTGCCAAAAAGGGGACTTATAGACCAACATCCCTTATGAACGTGCATGCCAAAATTCTCACCAAGATACTAGTCAATAGGATCCACCATTACATTAAAAGGATTATTCACCTTGACCAAGTGGGATTTATTCCTGGCTGCAAAGGGGGTTCAATATCAATCAATGTGATACACTACATTAAAAGAAAGGACAAGAACCATATGATCCTCTCAATAAATGCAGAAAAGGCATTTCACAAAACACAGCATCTGTTCTTGATTAAAACTCTTCACAGTGTAGGGATAGAGGGAATATACCTCAATATCATAAAAGCTATATAAGAAAAGCCCACAGCAAATATCATTCTCGGGGAAAAACTTGGGAGCTTTTCCTCTAAGGTCAGGAACACAGCAGGGATGTTGACTCTCCCCACTGTTGTTCAGCATAGTACTAGAAGTTCTAGCCTCAGCAATCAGACAAGAAAAAGAAATAAAATGCATCCAAATTGGCAAAGAAGAGGTCAAACTCTCACTCTTTGCAGATGACATGATACTCTATGTGGAAAAACCAAAAGACTCCACCCCAAAATTGCTAGGGCTCATACAGGAATTCAGCAGAGTGGCAGGATGTAAAGTTAATGTACAGAAATCAGTTGCATTTCTACACACTAACAATGAGACAGAAGAAAGAGAAATTAAGAAATTGACCCCATTTACAATTGCACCAAAAACTGTTGGATACCTAGGAAGAAACCTAACCAAAGAAGCAAAACCAACAACTGCTGGGGCACCTGGGCAGCTCAGTGGGTTAAAGCCTCTGCCTTCGGCTCAGTTCCTGATCTCAGGGTCCTGGGATCAAGCCCCACATCAGGCTCTCTGCTTGGCAGGGAGCCTGCTTCCCCCTCTCTCTCTGCCTGCCTCTCTGCCTACTTGTGATCTCTCTCTCTGTCAAATAAATAAATAAAATCTTTTTAAAAAAGCAAAAACAAAAACAAAAACAAAACAAAAAACCCTGAGAGAATAATTAGGTGGAGTGGTAAGATTTTGTTTTTCATATTTAAATCTTTACACTTCCTAGAGCTGATTTGTGTGTGTGCACGCACATGTGCATGGTGTTTTTTTCTAAATGTAAACTACTCATACATGCTCCTTGTGTTAAAAAGTAGATCCTTTTATAGTGCATGTAGAGTTGTATCTTTGCACTGCCTTATGTTTTACATTTTAATGATTCTAAAGTTGCCAACTGTTCATCAGAGCTGTGCATCAAAACCATTTTTTACATAGTTACTTAATAGGAACTTAAGCCATGTGTAGAAGTTTCTATAATCTGATTGTCACTTGGGTTGAGCTCTTTGCATAATACTACAAATATTTAAATTTGGGTCCCTTATTGTTTCTTAAAATAATTTCAAAAAGATTACATTTTGGGGGGCACCTGGGTGGCTCAGTTGGGTAAGCATTTGCCTTCGGCTCAGATTATGATCCCAGGGTCCTGGGATCGAGCCCCATATTGGGCTCCCTGCTCAGTGGGGAGCCTGCTTCTCCCTCTGTGCCCTGCTTGTGCTCTCTCTCTTTCTCTGTAAAGTAAATACATAAAATCATAAAAAAAAAAGATTATACTTTCATGTAGCAGTGAAAAGTTACTATGTATTTGAAGGGCATGAAAATAGATCAATAGGATATACATTTTTTTTCAGGGAACAAAAATTTGTCATTCTAAGATTGATTTGCTATCCATATTTTCTTGGTTAGCAAAAATCACATGCTTTCCAGTTCCAAGAAGGACAGCCACCCACAAATCCTTTGTTTCATTTTGTCAGTGATGTAAGCAAAAGAATTATGTATCATGGGCCTGGCAATGCAATTAAAGGCAGTGAAAATTGCTAAATATGGGAAAAATCGGTATGGCAGATTCAGACATCATGAAAGACTAAGGATATAGGCCTTATCTTTATCTTACAACAGAGGAGAGACTATAAAACCCAACCCCAACTGCGTTGCACTTGGTGAAGCTGGGTTTGGACTGTTAACGCCTGAGCTGTGATGTTATTTGGGAAAGGAGTGGCTCAGACTTTTGAAAATTTATGGAAGTGATTATCCTTGAGACTCTCAGAGCAAGAGTATACCTTTGCGAGTGGGGGGATAGTGGTTTCCATGATGACAGTGGGAATTCCATTGTCACTCATCTCAGAAGTGTCAGTTTCTGGGACTGGAAATAAGGCAGGACTTGGGTAAGCCTTAGACTGAAGGCAAGAGAGAGAACTCTTCTCTTACTGGACTTTTTGGCATCTTGCTTGGGCTTCACTACATGAACATGCCAGTACACCAACAGTGGTGGGGGTGAGTCAGAGCTTACCAGATATGAAGACAGGTTGAAATCTAGGCATGGAGGTACCCTGTGGTTCCCTGAATGTTGGCTCCTTGTCCCATAGGTCCTGGGAGAAGCCATACTTTATAATGGTTGTAAATTGCTTCCCATGCCCATGATTCAAATATTGGTGTGCATATATCTCTTGGGGAGCTTTTTATTGATGCAGATGTCAGAGATCCACTTCCAGAAATTCTAATTAAGTAAGTGTGAAGTGGGATCCTTAATCTTGTTTATAGCCAACACTCCAGACAATTCTAATGCATTTAGTTCACATTTTAGGAGGTAATCTTAGGCTGTCTTCCAGTTGGCTACTTTTGAACCTTGGTTGAAGTCTCATTAGAGGTAGTAGTCTACTGTGATGTAATACTGCAAGGGCTTGTTACATGCTTAAAAAGATGTGGCAAAGGGGAGGGTGAGGCCTTACCCCCAGACCAGGGCAGTAGGCGTAGTGGTGGTGACCAGGATGATGAAAGCCATGCTTGTAGAATGGCGCTCTCATGAGGGACATCATGAGAGGCAGTGGACTTAGGCGGCCGAGGAGGTGGCAAGGTTGAAGTCTGCAAGGATTTGTCAGGGGAGAAAAATAACGGGAAATAATTTTGGAGTCAAGGATCCACCTGGTTTAAGGTAAAAGGGCTTGAGAGCATAGAGTGGTTCCCAAAAGAAGAAAAAACCATCCTTTCCCTTCCTACTCCACACCCAGATGTTAAATAGCCAGTAAAGACTGACTTCAGTATCCCTCAAGACAGATGACATTGCTGCTCTTAGGAATCATTCCTATCAGCCAGGACTCCCCTGGCAGTTCCTAGTGGTGCTGCTGGTCTTGCGGACTTTCTCAGGTTTTAATGTTTGATAACCACCTCTCAGCCATCTTCCTAAGACTCCTCAAGCAACACAGTGAGTAGAAATGTTAGTCACCTCTGGAGAGCGCTTAGGGTCTCTACCAAAGCTCTGAATGGCCTCACCAGATGGGACTCCACTTGTCTTCCAAGAAATTCCCTTTTTAAGATTACACAAGAGGAGCAGGATTGTGGAGTCCCAGTCAGTGTCCTGTGTTCTCTGTCTTCTTTAGTACCACACTCAGGGCCAGCTTCCCTTTCTCTCCCTTGGCTCAAGAAACATTCTTGAGGGGTGCCTGGGTGGCTCAGTGGGTTAAAGCCTCTGCCTTTGGCTCAGGCCCTGATCTCAGGGTCCTGGGATGGAGCCTCTCTGCTCAGCAGGGAGCCCGCTTCCCCCTCTCTCTTTGCCTGCCTCTCTGCCTGCTTGTAATCTCTCCCTCTCTCTCTCTTTCTGTCAAAAAAATAAAATCTTAAAAAAAAAAAAAGAAACATTGTTGAATTTTCCCTGAGTACCCCCTTCCCAGTGTTCCTCCCACACTGCGGGCTGTTGATAGTAGAACCCATCACTTTCCCCTGGCAAGGCCCATTCTCGGGGTCTATGGTCTGGGCAATGGCTCGAATTAGCTTTCTCTATTACCCTAAGTACAGGACCATAGAGGCAGACTCGTCGCAGGTACTACTGTAGGGATGGATTTCAGGGAAACTTACGGTAGATTTACACACTAAACTTTGAAAATCATCCCCAGGAAGCACTAATAATATCAATTTCTAGGCAAGAATAAGCGAAAAGAAATTTTTTTGTGGTAATGTCAAAGAAAGGCGGTTTTGACCTTTTGTTCTCAATAGATTGTTTGCTTGAGTTAAGACCTGTTCACATGGAATAGTTGTCATTAATATGGGTGACCTAAAGGTTAATATAACTTAGGAAATGCTTTTCATTGTTCTGTATTGTTTGTTTCCCTTTTGTGAAATTCTGTGGCCAGGGAACTGCATAGTTCCAGTATGCGGTCCAGTAGCACATTACTAATTGCATTCTTTAAGATACAGATTTATGTTGGTTTGTTTGGCCATACCAGGAGGGAAACCAATGCAGGGGGTTATAAAACGTCAAGGTTATAAACTTCATGGGGCTTTCAGGCAAATGAGGAATTTTTATTAATTCTTTAAATGCAAATGTCTAGTAATATCTCCACTTGTCACACCCCCTGCAGCGCTCCAGGTAGGAAAGGATTTCAGCCTGCTCAGTTGGGGGCCAAGTAGAGGGAAAAAAAAAAAACCCAACCTGATTATTCAGAGGCTCTTTGTTGTCAAATAGTATAGCTAAATATGAAAGATCCTCCTTTTTCCCCTGACTCTGCCCTTAAAAACAAAAAAGTATATCAAATACAGATGCAAAACAGAGGAATCACTCTCATTTTGTACCCCCTGGAAGGACACATTTTATAATGAAATCAGCAAGTACCTTGGCAGGCACCCAGGATATCAGGTAAATTGTTAACTATCTGACTATTCTTTTACAAGAGCAAAATTGAGTGTGATATTAAAGCAAAACCTCTTTATTTTAAACTAGTGGTTCATACTCCCATTTTAGATACCCCTAAATACTGCTTCCAAAGAACTTTTAAAAGTGTGCTTTTCTTTTTTTCCTTTTTGTGCAATAGGAGCAAAAGTCCAATGACAAAATCAGCATGTATCGATCACCTCCCTATTCTGGTCAAGGGCATACTGGGTTATGTGAAAAAGGTCCCAAGTCTGTCTTCTTGTGACCAAGTCAGCACGGGATGAACTTTTCATACTTTACCATATTGTCTGTAGCCAAATATCATTCCTGACCTGTGTTTTTGTTTATAATCACACAGAAGAGGCTTAAAGAAAGTTAAAGGAAGAGGTTGCTTTATACTAGTAGTTTTCAACCTGTGGACTCAGGACCCCTGAGAAACTGGAGAATTAGAGACAGAGTTCTCTGTAACTGGTATGTGAAACAACATTGTGTGTAGATGAATAAATACCAAGTCTTACATATATATGTGCTTTATGACGTGGGGCATCATATGGGTTTTTATTTATTTTTGTATCATCAGTGCCTTCTTCAGTACCTAGGACACATTAGGCATTCTGTAAATAAATAAATGAATAAAGGAAATAATATTATCTTTTTCACATACGTGAGTGGTGTTATAATAAACAAAATGCAAATGTATTTAACAATCACTACTAAATTAATATTTTGTCATCATAGTTTCTTGTTTTTTTATTATGGTAAACTATAAACAACGTAAAATTTACCATTTGAATGATTTTTTTTTTTTTAAAGATTTTATTTATTTGACAGAGAGAAACACAGCGAGAGAGGGAACACAAGCAGAGGGAATGGTAGCGGGAGAAGCAGGCTTCCCGCAGAGCAGAGAGCCCGATGCGGGGCTCGATCCCAGGACCCTGGGATCATGACCTGGGCCGAAGGCAGACGCTTAACGACTGAGCCACCCAGGCGCCCCCATTTGAATGATTTTTAAATGGACAGGTCTATAGCATTAGTCATCATGGTTTCTTTTTTTTTTTTTTTTAAAGATTTTATTTATTTGACAGAAAGATCACAAGCAGGCAGAGAGGCAGGCTGAGAGAGAGGGGGAAGCAGGCTCCCTGCCGAGCAGAGAGCCCTATGTGGGGCTCAATCCCAACACCCTGAGATCATGACCTGAGCGGAAGGCAGAGGCTTTAACCCACTGAGCCACCCAGGCGCCCCATCATCATGGTTTCTTAACGGACACAAATACTAAGGACACAAATACCACCTGGAGGTCCCAACTAAACTTCACAGTGATCTTCATAGTCCTATAAAGATTGGAAACCACTCATGTTCAATTTTTCTGACAGGAAATTATCTCTTCTTGACAATTTTCAGTGTCCTATAACTCACCTCTTCAAAGAGTTTCATCATTAGTTTGATAAAAGCATTAAAGGGTGCTCAGTCCATTAAGCGTCTGCCTTCAGCTGGGGTCATGAACCAAGGGTCCTGGGATTGAGCCCCACATTCGGCTCTCTGCTCAGTGGGGAGCCTGCTTCTCCCTCTGCGTGTGTTCTCTTTCTTTTTGTCAGATAAATAAATAAAATAAAATTTTATTTAATTTAAAATAAAATTTTAAAATTTATTTTAAAATAAATAAATTAAAATAAAATTTTTAAAAGCATTAAAAATATTCTTGTTAAGTACTGAGATGAAATCCATCCTTCTGTATTTTTCCATCAGTCTTAGTGATTCTAGTTTGAAGAAATAGAATCAATACATTATGCCTTCTTCCAAGGAACAGCCCTTATCAGTTGCCAGCTTTTCAGGGTTTTCTTTTCTTTTAAAGCAACTTTGAGAATCTTGGTCACCTCTAACCAAATTCCTCCTACTGAGATTTGAAAATGAAGGATTAAACATTATGTTGCTTTCTATCAGTTCTGGGCCTTAACAAACAGGAAGAGCTATGAAAAACGTTTGTAGGTTGAATGGATTGGGCGTGTCTTGTCCACACCCCAAAGACCAAGCCCAGTGGAACAGCTCAGCCTTGTGCTTATATGGGAAGGGCCTGATCCAAGACAGAGCCTCCTTCACTCCTCCTGTCAGTACTGATGAACCAATACTGGGCTACCCTCCTTCTCCCCTCGCTGCCCTCCAATCAGCTCAGCACGTAAGAGACTTGAAGCTTTCCCTCAAAATCTCACATGTGCCAACTTTTAAAGTCTTGTTTGTTCATTTTAGAGAGAGAGCGCATACGCGTGCATCTGCTAGTGGGGGGGAGGGGCAGAGAGAGAAAATCCTTAAGCTGACTCTCCACTGAGCATGGTGGCCGGTGCGGGCCTCCATCCCATGATGCATGAGATCATGGCCTGAGCCAAAACCAAGAGTTGGATGCTCAGCTGACTCAGCCACCGAGGTGCCTACATGTGCCAACTTTAATTTTATTTATTTATTTAAGGATTTATTTATTTTAGAGAGAGAGTGAGACGTGAGGGGAAGGGGCAGAGGGAGAAAGAAAATCTGCAGCAGGATCCCACCTGAGCACAGAGTCTGATGCAGGGCTGTACTTGGGGCTCGACCCCACTACCCTGAGATCAAGACCTGAGCCAAAATCAAGAGTTGGATGCTCCACTGATTGAACCACCTAGGCACCTCACATGCCAACTTTATTTATTTATTTATTTAAAAGATTTTATTTATTTATTTGATAGAGAGAGAGAGAGAGAGAGATCACAAGTAGGCAGAGAGGCAGGCAAAGGGAGGGGGGGGGAGGAGGAAGCAGGCTCCCTGCTGAGCAGAGAGCCAAATGCAGGGCTCCATCCCAGGACCCTGAGATCATGACCTGAGCCGAAGGCAGAGGCTTAAACCACTGAGCCACCCAGGCGCCCCACATGCCAACTTTTAAAGACATCTTTGAACCTAAATCTATCACTATAATTTCTTTTCCTTTATGTCTTCCCTTTCTTCTGTTTTGCTTTTCATTAGATATTTGGGATACTTAGTAACGAAGCAAAACTAAAATGTTCTTTCTTTCTCCTGTCTATTTTATTCTCCTGTCTCTCTTCTCTCCACTGTCCTGCCTTGTGTCCCATAGACTGCTGATTTCCTTTTGTGGTTTGTTTGCCAACAATAACATCTTTCTGAATTATCCATCTTAATTAAAAATGAATGTCAGTGTTAAACCAGACTCCTGGCCTCACATTTTGATGAAGAATTAGACTCAGAACACAGTGGACCTAGTGCTAGGTCACACTTTAATGAATGCTCAAGAAGGTTGATTATTGAGTGAAAGACAAAATGACAAAACAAGCTAGTTGGGTTTGCCAGTCCATACTTGGCTGTCTCTTGTGTTTCCCTGATTACCAGAGCCAGAATTAGCGATGAGTGGGAGACCATGCTTTCTTTTTCCAGCTCCCATCCCATGTTGACTCACATGGACATTTCAAAAGAATTCCCAAGTTCAAAATAATTTGTAATGAATACAAACACTTCATTTATAATTTTGGCCTTTTATTAAGATCTATAATGGAATGTTGTATTTGATGGTTAAATAATGTGTATGAGAACCAATATCTAAATTTAAGTTTTGACTTGCTTCCAGAAGTCAGTTCTTGGTCAAGATCTTGAATGTTTATTTCCTTGGTAGTTATTTGTTCTGCAAGTGATCCTTTGACAAAACCTACTCTCACTGTGGTATAGAATCAACAGAGGCTACATTTGTCTTGCTTTTCCCCTCTTATTTCAAAAAAATCTCTTCTGTTCATTCAGAATTAGTATCCCTTTAATTCTTTTGGGTATTGTTCTATTGAATTACTTGAAAGAATTGATGAAAGCCAACTAGTTCTAGTTAGGACTCCAGAGTTGAATTTACCTCAACTAACCCAATGGGCCATCAGCTTTAAGGGGAGTATAGGCTTTCACAGTAATAACTGATCTGTCCCCTTTCACTAATACAAGAAATACTTTTGTAATTGCTTACAAAAAAATAAGGATTTCTGATTGCTCTTTAACAGAAAACAGGAAATTCTGTTGGTCATTATCCCATGATGATCATCTAAATACATGTCTGATGATAGGTCCCAGAGAATTCTGGAACTAGAAGAAAGCCATTCGATCTAATGGTCTATTTCACGACAGTCCTTTATGTCCATCCTAAAGAGTCTAAGCTAGCTCCTTATCATATTAAGTGGTATTTTCTGTACAAGAGTTGATAGTGTTAACTTCCTCTCTTGGAAGCAGAAGCATTTCCCTTACTCCTCTCTGAAAGCACTTGGGAGTGTCTGTAGTGTAATATATAGGTTTGATGTTCTCTGCCTGTGGAGGGAACATTACTAACCTGTCATTAAAAGAGCATATCCTTCAAATGACAATCTCTTCCAAAACAAAAGTCATGGAAGAAAAAAAGGAATTGTCACAGATAAAATGGGACCTGAGTGCCATATCAGCCAAGTGCAATCAACGGGCTTGGTTTCGAGCCTGATTTTAGCAAAACAACTGTAAAAAGATATTTTTGAGACAGCTGAAAAATTTGACCATGGACCGCAAATTAGAGGATATTAAGAAATAATTGTTAGTTTTGTTAGATATGTTCATTGTATTGGGTTGTGTTAAAAAATTCTTTTCCCCCCAAGATTTTATTTATTATTCATGAGAGACAGAGGGAGAGAGAGAGAGAAGCAGAGGCAGAGGGAGAAGCAGGCTCCCCAAGGAGGAGAAAGCCCGATGTGGGACTCGATCCCAGGACCCTGGGATCACAACCTGAGCTAACACTTAATCATCTAAGCCACCAAGGTGCTCCCCAAAATTCTTTTCTGTTAGGGATACAAACTGAAGTATTTATGGTTGAAATGATAATATATTTGGGATTTGCTTTAAAATATTCCAGAAAAAAAAAGATGAAATGAGATTGGATAAATGCTCATTATTGAAACTATATACACAGGTCTTATTAGAGTACTTGCTTTAATTTTGTATGTCTCTGATAATTTCCAAAAATATAAAGTTTTTTTTTTATTAAGAGAAAGTACATCCTTTATTTTCCCCACTATTAATTTGTTATGGTTATTATTGTAGAAGCAGAGAAGAAATATTATCCAGTTCAGGTCTTGCCTTTATTATTTTTAATAAAGATAAAATCATAGAATAATTAATCACTAAATTAAATACAGTGATTGGTTATTCTTATTTTTTAGTTCTAATAAAATACATTAATATTTCAGGAATATTAATTCCATTTTATACATATTTAATTAATAACTATAGAGCAGGTTGTATTATTCTTTTGCAGCTGAGGAAACTGAGTTTTGAAGAGGTGATATAAATAGTACAAAGTTAATAGAATGAACTGGAGATGAATCCTGAGGTCTGGACACAGATCTGTCTAATTGCAAAGCCCATGTTCTTTGCATTAGTTTCCTACCACTCATTCTGTTTGTAGTTTGGGGCCTTGCTGCCTTGAGACATCAAAGTCAACTGGCTAATTATCAGTAGAACTCTTAAAACATAAACCAGTATGTCGCTGTGCTAAAAACTTCCCATCTCACTTAGAGTAAAACCCAAAATGTTTATACAATCCAAGGGACCTTTCATAGTTGTCTCCCTCCTTGCCATCCATTCTACCTCATCACTTTTAACTCTCCCCTTTGTTTACTCTCGGCAACCATACTGACATCTTCATCGCTTTTCCCCCCCGAAATGTACAGAGCATCCTGCTTAGGCCCTTCCCTTGGGGGCCTTCACTCTGCCTGAAATCACCTTCCCCCAGATAGGACATGGTTCACTTTCTTCTCCCTCCATTCATTTCCTTCAGTCTTTGCTCAAGTGTCTTCTTATCAGAGAGCGCTTCCTTGATCACATAAATAGATGAGCACCGCCACTGAAGTTTTCTCTTTTCCTCTTATCCTTCTTTCTCCTCACAGTGCTTATCACTCCGACATTATGTACTTATTTGTTTGTTTCCCTTCAGTAGAATGTAAATCGATGAAGAAAAGGAATTTTGTCTGTTTCTTCACTGCTCTATCTCTAGCACCTAGAACAGTGCCTGACACCTAATAGTTGCTCAATAATATTTGTTGAATCACTAAATGACTCTCAGCCTCATCAGCCCAGGGATCTGAGTCACCTGGTCACCAACGGGGATGGGATCACTGACAAAACCAACACCCCCTCTGATGTCCTGCGTTCTGAAGTGGACATCGTAGAAGAATAGCATCTGCAGATCCATAATTTCCTAGCTCCTGACTCTGAGCAAGTTTCTTAACTTTTTTTAGTTTTAGTTTCCTTATACATAAAATGAGATAATTATTAGACAATTACATGATTATTAGATACTTATGTAGAATACTATACAATTTGTTCGGTTCAAATCTTCTTTTTATGATAAATCAGAAGTTCCTCCTTAAGCTCTAAAAACTTTCTTTGCTTTCATAATTCCAGACATCTGATCAGGCAGCCAAGCGCTCTGAAAGGCCTTTGGCTGGAAACTGAGGATTTATTAAAGCCAATGTGCTCTCCCTCTTGTTTGAGCATGTAGATGACATGGAATAACCCTTCTGATTTATTGAATTTGTTTTTCCAGCGTTGTTTAGGCTGCCACATGTTCACTTCCCAGTTTGATAAGAATCACTTCATAATGGGGATTAGATGGTACAGAAATGACAGTGGTCTCTGGTAGATCTATCACATTCTTTTTTAACCAAGAATCTCCAACATGCCAACTTTGCACAAAGACTTATTGTTGTTATAATTTTCCAGGACTTAATAAATTAGCCATTGTTATGAGATAACCTCAAAACATTGAGAGATCCTGGCTGGTAAAAAAAAATTTTTTTAAATAAAGCAAAAGTAGGGATACATTGATAAAAAATTTTTTTAATACCATGTAGTATTTTTTTTTTAAGTTTGAGTGGAAAGTGGTAGAACCACAGGAATGTACATTAACAAAAGCAATAAGCTAATTAAATAACACACAAATGTTGTATTGTCTTAGTACTAATGCTTGAAGGTCATGTCTTAGTTTATAATAGGAAAGGGAATCTATTAAGGGAGGATTATTTGACAGGAATCTTTCTGTCTAACCTACACATACGAGTTATGTGTAGGTTAAGATATTCAACAATTCTTTTTTTTTCCATATAGTTCTTTATAGTAGAACTATAAAGAAGAGAAATCTCTGCATTATACATTTCTAGCTTAATATTTGATGGTGTTTAGCTCACAGGATCTTGGGAAGAAAAGAGAAGCAAGAAGAGAAGAGGAGAGGACTGTGCTCACGGGTATTAAGCTGGGGGTTAGTGTTCTAGTTAGTTAGCTGCGGTGAGGGAGACTGAGCCTTGGGCAGGTTGCTGGGGTTTAATACCTAACAGAGCAGGAAGCAAAGGAGCACTGAGCCATGTGGCACTTTTCCCTTGCCATCTCTATACAAACAGCAACAGTCCAAAAGCACAAAGGTAGGTCTGACACCTGGAGCTGGGTTTCCTGGTGACTATCTCTGTCCTGGCATTTGGTTTGTGTTTACAGTCTAAGCAACAGAGAGGACGTAATGAAGCAAAGGAGGGAATAATGACCATAATGTAAAGGTACTGTCTACTCTGAGCTTTTTGGAGGGTTCAGGAGGGATGACGGAGTTAGATCCACTGCATCTGCTTTTGGTTCATCTGTGGCCCAGGCTTGCTCCATTCAACAGTCTAGTTATCTAGTGTTGCTTCTTAATTACTGGAGGGCAGTGAAGGCTGTGAAAAGCATGTGATATAATCATTCTTTCAGGGAAACCTGTTAGGACTAGTGATAATAGCTGGGTGCCAAGATCTTGATATTGGGCATAGAGAAGGGACTCGGTAAATATTTGAAGCAACTTAACTCTGACATAGGCTCTAGTCATGGACCCCATTTAGGGCAATGGGCAATGTAACCTGTGGTGCTATAGGTCTATGTGGGAGAAACTGAGAGATACTCAGGGCTGGTTTTCTCACTCACGTGTTCCTGATTCATCAGGGGTTAGTAATATGGACAGGTGGAAGTCGTGGAGGGAAGGCCAAGAACAAATTTTAAGACATGAGGCTAAAAAAAGGTCAGTGGTCCCATATCCTGCCTCAGAGACCCAAATGATAGAGTCAGGTGTCAGCTTTGAGTGTGACTGTGATGTGTTCCTTTAAGCTAGCTTCCCTACTATGATATTTTACGGCCTTATGCAAGTTAAATTTAAAAAGATTGTTTGGAAAAGCTATGAGATACAATCTATGTAAGCAATATTGGATCCTCAGTGGAGTAAATGCAATGAGTCACTCTTGACAAAGGTAGTGCAGAGCCACTCTGAGAAGTGTAACTAACTCCTGAGGCAACAAAGGACATCAGAGTTTATGAGACTTTTGCCACTAGAGGGATTTATGGATGAAGGGAATAGCATGGAGCCTCAGCCTTGCACTCCTCTCTGGTCCCTGTCAGACAAGAGTGATCCAGTCTAGGTATCACAAACTCTGCAGTCAGTCACATAATGAAACAGTCTGAGAGCAGAGACCAGACTTAAAGCTGCTTCTGAAGGTGCCTAATGTAACGTGAGAACAAGGCAGCTCTGACTTGCTCTGTCATCAGGTGGTCACCACAGTTACTCTTTGCCATATTGCCAGAGCAAAGACTGAGGGAAGAGGCAGGGACCACAGACGGATTCTGTGGCCAGAAGTTGCAGCTAGAACCCAGGAGTGGTGCAATCTGAGAGAGTTCATGTGTCACTGCCAATTTCCCGGTGAGCGCTATGGCCAAAGGAAGTACTGTTGAGGTCAGGGAAGCAAGTTTTTACTAAATGGTAGCGACCGAGAAGAGTTAGCAATTTCTAATTTTGCCAACCCCAGTCTTTTGTTAACAGTGTAAATCAGGGCTAAAGCAGAATATTTGTTTCCACCTTGCTTTTTGTGATTTGAACACTGAGGTCATTACTTCCTAATTTCCAGTTTTACGATTTTCTCCATTTCCTGCCAGCACCAGTCAGCTAAAGAATATTTGGCTGGTAGACAACAGGAAAATACCATGCATAGCAGTTGAAGATGTATGTGTGAGAAAAACACCGTGGCCCTATAAAATTAACAAGAAAAATCCTGGCATATATCCAGTAATGACTTCTCATTTTAAACTATAGCTCATTTCAAGTAATTCTTGTGTTCTAGAAACAACACCTGTTCATCTTTCTGTAGATCTCTTGGAAGTCCAGGCATGAGAATGTAGAAAAAATTTTCCAAGCCAAATTACTACGTAATACCAATGGTAATATTTCACTATGTAAGGCCTTTGTTGATGTATTTGCCTTTTAGGCTTCTCAGAAAATGATGCAAATTGAGCCACACGGTAGACGGAGTGGTTGCCTTTTAGGACCATTGCTTGCTCACACCCTATCCCTACCTCATCCCCCTGCTAAGAATCACTAAGGGGCCAAATGGGACTTCAAGGAGAAAGAGCATTTGCACAGGGTAGATATCCCTCAAAGATCAAGCCTGAGATGAGGAGGATTAGGGAAGGAATAGAGCCTATGCTAGTAAGTTGGAGGCTACCACCACGTTCTGAACTCCGTGAACTTTGGATGTGCTCTGGGAGAACAGACAGGGATGGGCTGGGGGAAGGCGAGCCGCAGGGACTGGGGGGAACAGGACTGAAGAGGAGCAGCCTGGAATTGTGAACAAGCCAGGCTGTGGTTTCATGCTGCCATCTGAATCCCACTGGTAGAGGAGTTCCCTGCATGGACACAAAAGGAAAGATGATACTTCTAAATGAGTGAGTGCTGAGATGGAAGGTGGAGGCAGAAGGCCAGGACCAGATTTTGATTAGAAAGTTATCATAAGTCAACTAAGGTCATCCAGGCAAGGAGGAAGCAGGCAAGAAAGATTTTAATAGTAACAAGCATCAGGAACTTGATCTAGGGAACCTAAGTCTCTCTCAGAGGTCAGGATCTGGGCAAGAGGTCTGAGTAACAGACCTGCTTCTTTGCCACCAGTCTCCTCTCTCTCAAATCCATCTTACACTGCATTTAGATCCCAAACTTGATATGTATCACTTCTCTGTTCAAAAAGCTTTGAATGACTCCCTGTTGTTTAAAGACCAAGTTCCAACTCCCTAGGCAGGTACTGAAGAACTTCAGCAATCTGGCCTTCACCAAGTAATCACTCACCTTCCTAATCCCACCATTCCTGACAGCATGGTGTGTTTTTGTTTACTTTTGGTTGTTGTCCAAGCATAATTTGCTTTCCTCCTGTCTGAGAACCCAGGATGCGACAGCAGGGTCTTACCCTCACCTGTCCTGGTGTCCTGCTATGGACTGGATTGGTGGACCACGTTGCCAGTTACCAGAGTCTTCTCTCTGTTCACATCCTATCTGATGTCTCGGCAACATCTGACAATCTCCTTGAAACACTGTTCTCTCTTCTCTCGTGTTCTCTTAATTGTTCTCCAACTGCACTTGTTCCTCCTAAATTCTTGCTGTTTTTTCCTCTTCTAGTTGACTGGTGAATGCTAAAGTATCTTGGGAATTTGCCCAAGCCTGGCTCTTTTTACTCTTTACATTCTTACTCTAGCTGATCTCATCTGTAGTGGACTAAATTACGGACCCCAATTTCCTTCCCCTTCCCACCAATTCCTGAATTCAGGGTGTCATCATAGGCTGAGTTTTGGCCATGTAACTTGTTTTGGGTATTGAGATACTGGTGAAAGTGAAGGTATATCATGTACCCAGCACTTTAAAAAAAATTTTTTTATTTTTTCAGTGTTCCAAGATTTATTGTTTATGCATCACACCCAGTGCTCCATGCAATACGTGCCCTTACCCAGTACTTTTTAAAAATTGAGATATTTGGGGCACCTGGGTGGCTCAGTGGGTTAAAGCCTCTGCCTTTGGCTCGGGTCATGATCTCAGGGTCCTGGGATCGAGCCCGGCATCGGGCTCTCTGCTCGGCAGGGAGCCTGCTTCCCCGCTCTCTCTGTCTGCCCTCTGCCTACCTGT
>CM053611.1:88585214-88619625 GCA_028646535.1 Procyon lotor
ACTTTTTAAAAAATATTATAGGGCAGGGCGCCTGGGTGGCTCAGGGTTAGAGCCTCTGCCTTCGGCTCAGTTCATGATCTCAGGGTCCTGGGATCGAGCCCCACATCGGGCTCTCTGTTCAGCAGGGAGCCTGCTTCCCCCCTCTCTCTCTGCCTGCCTCTCTGCCTACTCGTGCTCTCTCTCTGTCAAATAAATAAAATATTTTTAAAAATTTTAAAAAAATTAAAAAATATTATAGGACAGTTATCATGTCTTACCCTTAGTAGGGAGAAGAGAATGGAGATGCTGAAGGTCCTGTTGATGCTGGAGCCTTGCTGTAGGAAGGGTTACCCGGCCATTGTCTAGGACTCAATTCCTGAATCTCTTCCGCAACTAATCAGAGAACCAGAAGGAAGAGAGAGATTCAGGGAGAGCCGGAGCAGTTGGGCACCTCTGCAGACTAAAAAGACAGACACCCATTAAGGAAGAAATGCTGTAGTATGATGACAAAGAGCACAGAGTCCGGAGCTCAGACCTGGGGTTGTGTTCTCACTCACTCACTTACTGCCGGGATTACAGTGGCCTAGTTGTCAACTTGAGCTTCCTTTTCCTCACAGGTTAAATTGGCAATAATAATCATACCTGTGATATCAGAGGTTAGCATCAAGTTGCTATGCATATAAAGAAGATCTCAGTATTTGGATTTCAGGGGAGTCTGGGCATGAGAGTCACCATGGTTGTTCTAAAACCACAATGTAGAGTCTGTCTCCTCTGCCTAGTAAAATTCAAAAGCTGAGAGTTTGCTGATAGAGCCATTGAAATCCATCTTCTCTGTAATGTGTTCCACAAGCTCTCATTCAGGGCTTCTTCACCATGGCTTTTTTTGTAGTTCATTAATAGCACTCTTTCCAGGGTGACACACTGTTGCTTCTCTGTATTATTTCCCCAACTGACCTCTCTTTGCTAGTGTTTGAATTGTACTAGTCTTTCCCCTCTCCCATCCCTCAGTTATTGGAAAGAGGGCATATGCATTCTCTGTTGAAGGAAATACATACTGAATCTGTTGGCCAGTGAAGAAATTATTTCTCTTGCAGAGTATAATAATTATTTCTGCCATGTTATTAAGGTCAGAGGTTTTTTTTGTTTTTGTTTTTGTTTTTGTTTTTTAAAGATTTTATTTATTTGACAGAGAGAAACACAGCGAGAGAGGGAACACAAGCAGAGGGAATGGTAGCGGGAGAAGCAGGCTTCCTGCAGAGCAGAGAGCCCGATGCGGGGCTCGATCCCAGGACCCCGGGATCATGACCTGAGCCGAAGGCAGACGCTTAACGACTGAGCCACCCAGGCGCCCCAAGGTCAGTGTTTTTGACTCCTGGTAATGGTAGCCAAATTTGCACCAGTTTAAGTTCCTTCTTAATGATGGGAGAATTTTTTTTTTCCCTTTTCCTTAAGAATAATTGGAGCAACTTCTTTCATTTTTCTGCTGATTTTTCTTCCTTAACTTTGTAGAGGAAGAAAAGGCAAAGAAGAGTTAGGTGGTAAGCAAGGAGTAAGATATCTTCTAAATAGAATCACAGGGACGTCTGAGTGGCTCAGATGGTAAAGTGTCTGCCTTCGGCTCAGGTCATCATCCCAGGGTCCTGGGATCAAGGCCCACATCGGGCTTCCTGCTTGGCGGGGAGTCTGCTTTCCCCTCTGCCTCTGCCTCTCTCCCCTGCTCATGTGCTCTCTCTCTCTCAAATGAATAAATAAAATTTTTAAAAATTAAAATTAAAAAATTAAAAAAAAAAAACCGAGAATCACAGATGAGAATGAAATTTGCGGGGGAGATTCAAATAGGAGTGATCTGGGGAAATCAATTGGGCCTAGAAAAAAACACAAGAGCATTTGGGTTTTTGGACTTTGTAAGGAGTGAAGACTCCTCCAGTAACAGTTGTAAGTCATCATGGATGTTGGATTTCCAAACCTTAAGAAATAAAATGTTTTGCAAAATTTCCAGGTCACAAACGATTGGCTCAGTACTCTGGAATAACAATGCTTTATGTTGAGAATCTTCAAATCTCTGAAATCTGTCATTGCCTGAGGATTATCAAAGTCTGAGGATAATTTACCAAATCCCAGATTGACCTCCTATAGAATCAGCTTGTGGTTTATGATTTAAAAAAAAAAAAAAAAGGCAGGGAGAGAATCTGTAGGTAATTGCTAGGCCTTGGTCTAGTAAATATACAAAGTATACAAGGATGGCACTGGAGTTTTGACATGAGTGGAGGGACTTGAATTCTTTTACAGCTGGAATGTGCTGGAACTTCCTAACAGCTTGAAAGAATGCCTAGAATTTCTTTTTCTATTATAGTCACTGTTATTTCTCACAGAAGCAAGTGAATCTTCCCCGGGCTGCCCTGGTTCCAGTGGATGAGTCCACAGCAGGCTTTGGGGGAGCAAACCTGGCCAGTGCACCATGGCTTGGGCACTTGGGGATCCCTATGCGTTTCTCATGTATAGGTGTTAGAGCTATTGTAAATATTTAAAGCCAATGGGAGAATTAAGGAGCATAGTCCATAGTCCAGAGCAGGACCTTGTCAGCTCCATAATGGGCGGTGGGCGGAAGAATTCTGCTACTTTCCTCCAGGCGCTTGGTGTAACTAAAAAAAAAAAGAAAAAAAAAAGAAAAAGCCTGCTTTGTGGTCATTATCCAATTATAGCAGCTTTCACTTGGAAGAATTTAGTCCTTTATTGCTTTCGGTTCATGTAGGGGCAAACAGCGTTCAGTACAATCAGGATGAGGGGGTCTATGGCATTGAATTTTCCCTCAGTGATGGAGAAAGTGTATTTCTCTTAAATCAGGGCAGTGAATGCTTGATAAATAAGCCCTAGAATGTGGATAGAGAGGAGGGATTATTATAGCTTGCTTCTGGAGGTCGTCCCCCACTAGAATGTGAGCTCTATGAGAGGAAGGATTTTGTTTTGTTCACTGCTATATCCCCAGGGCCCAGAACGGTGCACACTGCATAGAAAGGTCATAAGAAATACCTAAATTTATTAATTTATTGATGTTTAAAGATTTTTGTTTATTTATTGGAGAGAGAGAATGAGAGAGAGAGCATGAGAAGGGAGAGGGTCAGAAGGAGAAGCAGACTCCTTGCTGAGCAGGGAGCCTGATGCAGGGCTCGATCCTGGAACCCTGGGATCATGACCTGAGCTGAAGGCAGTTGCTTAAGAAACTGAGGTACTCAGGCACCCCAAGTTGAATTGAATGCCTAAATTCAATTATTAAATTAATAAATGAAGATCTAGAGGCGCCTGGGTGGCTCAGTGGGTTAAAGCCTCTGCCTTCGGCTCAGGTCATGATCTCAGGGTCCTGGCACCGAGCCCCACATCGGGCTCTCTGCTCAGCGGGGAGCCTGCTTCCCCCTCTCTCTCTGCCTGCCTCTCTGCCTACTTGTGATCTCTCTCTCTCTCTTGTGATCTCTCTCTCTCTCTGTGTCAAATAAATAAATAAAATCTTTAAAAAAATAAATGAAGATCTACAATCCAACAAATGATGCTAGGAAAGAAACTGAGAAATTTAAAAACAGTGTTATGCAGTTGAAGGGGCATGGGATTTGGAATAAGACATCTGTTTTGAGTAGTTGGCTCTACTAGTTACTGGCTAGTTGCTGGCCCTGGGCAAGTTACTTTACTCTTCTTAATGTCATATTCCTCATCTGTAAAATGAGATAATAACACCTACTTCAAAAGGTTGTTCTGACGATTAATTGAGATGAAGATTATGATGGTGTTGGGCACTCTGAAAATACTGGTTCTACCCCTATCCTTTCATAAATCATGTTGCTCTAGTAAGGAATTTACATAATGAACTGCCTACTCAATGGATGAATAACACGGGCATGTTTCTACTTATTGTCATAAAAATAGATTATAAGGAACTCTTCATGTTGAAGAGTATTTATTGTTTTTTTTACACATGCGCTGTTTTATTTTTTGTTTAAAAAAGGAAAACAAATTTCATAAAGATTTTTAATTTGAATCCTGAAAAATTAGCTATGGACAATATGAGGCTTTAAACATCACTTCTCAAATAGCTTTTACCTAATCCTACTAGATAACATTTGGGGGCAAGTGAAAACTTGGGGCAGTGTTTTCTAAACTTAGTTTTCTTTCCTGAGACATTCAGTGAAACCCGTACAATTTTGGAGGTTGCTAATTAAGCATTCTTGTAGATACTGCATTAAAAAATGTATTCATTGTGTTTTTGCTTCAAACTGCTTAGTATAACATTTATCAAAGGCAGAGCACATGCTGATAAAAATATCCAGTTGTGCATTCTCAAATGTTATAAAAAGCTCTCTAGGTTGCTGAAGGTCACTGCTGGGCAAGTCTCCATGCGTAAAGAGGTTGGAGTGCGTACATGACGTGAGTGTTTCTGAGGTTAAGGAATTCTGTTTGCTGTAATGCAAATTGTGTACATTTCCTTGATTTTTCTCTCCATACCTATTAAGGAAAGGATAATCCTGGCTTTTATTTCCTGTTTACAGGAATGGGAAAGAAAAATGTGAAGTCTGTATGGTTTATTAGCTTTTTTGTGGCTTGAATACTCATTTCTGAGAAAGGGTAAGTTAGGCAGTCCCCCGTGTTTTCCTTTCCCAATGTCACTGCTTTTTCACCTTTCTCTTTATTTCTTAAGCCTCTGACTGGGGTACAGTCGAGGGTATCAGCAGGACTGACACTGCCTAAATAGAAATTAGGAAGCTGCCTAAGCAGCCTGATTTATGAGGCATTGAAAGGCACATCTGACCAAAAATAACTCTTCCACCCGCCTGCCATCGGTGCCTGAAATTCCCATGATAAGAATCTCCCATTAAAAATTTTCTGCAGACACGCATGGTTTATTTGGGTCAATAAAGCATTGTGTTAGGGAGAAAGAGGGAAGTGGGAAAATGAGAAAGTATCTCATTAGAATGATTTTATCTTCTGAATCTCTGTCTCTCGGTCAAGGGTGACATCTTGAAAAATCAATATACTTATTTAAGGCTGGAGGGAAATTGGGAATTAGAGTCTTGTGTAGGATCTTCTTGTATACTCTGAGCAGTATGAAGCCAATGGGTCCTGGGGAGGAAATTGCCCAAAGTAGATTGAAGAGCTAAGGTAGCAAAGACACATTTAGATGTTTCACAATTCTGTTTAAGGCCAAGTTAGGAAGTAGGGTACATACATAAGAACTGGAGGGCTCTCCTTTCGGTTCCCCTTTTCTACTACCTTAGTTCTTGGGTAACCATAATACTAATGATTCCCTTATTCATAAAATAACATTGTGATGAAGGCCAAAATAGATTTATATGACCAGAGGGAGATACATTTGTAGAACTAGAACTAATGATTAATTCTAAGACTTTGTTGAGACTATTCTGTAAAAGCATTGAGAGCAGTGTTTCTGGTACTTATTAAATTATCCATCCCTGGTCCCCAACCAGACCTTCTGAAACAGATGTTCTGAGGTAGGGGCCTAGGACTCTACTTTCTAACAAACATGTCTGTTGGTTTTTATGAACATTATTTGAGGATCACCAGTTAAGAGGCACTAGTAGATCATAGAGGTGGACAATTAAGGTTCAAATGCTAACTTTGCTTACTTATTTCATGACCTTGGAAAAGCTATTTAATCCTCCAGTTCTCAGTTTCCCCATAATGATAATAGTGGCTCTGCAAGGTTACTGAGTGAAGTCTTGAGGAGATAAGTCAAGTGAAGTTTAGCACAGCACCTGGCTCGTAATAAGGGCAAAAGTGATAACCATTATTATGAGTATGTGTATTGAAAAAGACCCCTAAGCAATGCTTACTGACATTAAATATTTTATGGACTCTTTACTTTGTAAAAGGTAAACTTAAAATCCTGTTTCAATATGCTACTTAACTGCAATTACCTAAGGTTTCTCTGTTGCTTTATCATCTTTCACTTTTCTGTCTCCTCAAACATAACTAACAGCAAAAGACATGGATGGAAAAATTTTGTAATAAATATTGAGAACTATCTCGCACAAATCATGGTATCTAGCAATGGATGAATTGATTAACATAGTAAGTTCTACTTTGAAATATTTTGCGTATTGTTACTAAAACAGACCTCCTGGTTCCTATCCCAGCTGTTGCTTTCCTTTATTCTTACATATTTTTAAGTATACTTTTAAAAATATCTGATTTTTAAGTAACCCCTACACTCAGCTTGGGACTTGAACCCACAACTCCAAGATCAAGTGTCACACACTCCACCCACTAAACGTAGGTCACATGCCCCTATTCTCTTATGTCTTTATCCCATGTGTCCTGCCCTTTGCTTTCTCTCCTTGGTTGACAGAGTGCCTACATTCTCTATTTTTTTCTGTTTCCTCATCTCTCTCTGGTGTAGTTTCTTCTCATTCATTTTTTAAGGAGAATTACTTCACACAACAAAAGTCAGAGCTGAGAGAATTGACTTGAAATGCTGTTGAATTTTACAGCAGCTTACTCAGTGTTGGTATTGATTAGTGCACAAGCAGACCTTATGCTTAAATAAATCTCAGAATGCCAGACCAAGAGGGGAACAATGAAGGTAAAAACATGGACTCCTACTAGTTCTCGTTGATCTTGGTATAAATTATAGTAAACAGTATTATCCTAATGGCAATGTAAAAATGAGAAAGTAGAAAATTATGTAATTGCAAGGTAGAATAATGGGATACATTATAAGCTGGAGTGTGGAGAAGGAGAACTGGGAGAAATGCTGACTTTCCGTGTTCTTCCTTCAACTATGATCTCAAAGAAACAGTTAATGAGGAAAATGGTGTAGTTAGTATCACCTCCCATGAATTCCTTTCTAAAGTGCAGAATCCCTTTTTAGTGGTGGAAATATGAACCCTGGGCAGTAGAATCCTTGGGTTCAAATCCAGGCTCCACAATTATAAGCTGAGAGTCCTTGGACAATTTAGTTAGTCTCCCCATGCCTCAGTTTCCTTATTGGGGAAATAGAGATGATACTAGCACACAATTTTGGGGTGCTTAGGAGGATTAAATGGGAATAACACACAGAAAGCACTTAGAAAAATACCTACCTTGAAGTAAACTCTCAAGTATCAATTGCTAATGGTGTAATAATCTATGGTATTTTTTATTTGCTAAGCTTGAAATCCATGGTGGTATCCTGACAGGGAAGAAGATGTCCATGGAATTTCTGGGCAGACCAATTTGCTCATACTGTGAGAATTTGCAAGGTAGTTATTTTTCTTTCTGGGAAGCAAGGTTCCCTGCCCGGCTGCTCTTCACCCCTTTATTCAGCTAAGTGCACTATGATTTGATAATTTCTAGTAAATCCTGGGATATTTTTGGATTTATGAATTAATTCATTGCTAATCTACCTGTGCCTTCATATTTTTTCCCAAATATGTTTATTTTTTCAGTGTTACAAGATTAATTGTTCATGCACCACACCCAGTGCTCCATGCAATACGTGCCCTCCTCAATACCCACCAGCAGGCTCGCCCAACCCCCCACCCCCTCCCCACCAAAACGCTCAGTTTGTTGCTCAGAGTCCACAGTCTATCATGGTTCATCGCTCCCTCTGATTTCCCCCCATTCCCCCTTCCCTTCCTTCTCACAGTGCCCTCCATGTTTTTCCTTATGCTCCACATGTGAGACCATAAGATAATTGGCTCTCTCCACTTGACTTATTTCACTTCGCCTAATCTCTTCCAGTCCTGTCCATGTTGATACAAAGGTTGGATATTCATCCTTTCTGGTGGAGCCATAATATTCCATTGTATATATGGACCATATCTTCTTTATCCATTCATCTGTTGAAGGGCATTTTGGTTCTTTCCACAGTTTGGCAATTGTGGCCATTGCTGCTATGAACTTCGGGGTACATGTGGCCCTTCTTAGAACTGCATCTGCTTCTTTGGGGTAGATACCCAGGAGTGCAATTGCAGGGTCATAGGGTAGCTTTATTTTTAATTTCTTGAGGAATCTCCACACTGTTTTCCAAAGTGGCTGCACCAGCTTGCAATCCCACCAACAGTGTAAGAGAGTTCCTCTTTCTCCACACCCTCTCCAACATTTGTTGTTTACTGTCTTCTTGATTTTGGCCATTCTAACTGGTGTAAGGTGGTATCTCAGTGTGGTTTTGACTTGAATCTCCCTGATGGCTAAAGATGATGAGAACATTTTTTCATGTGTCTGTTAGGCATTTGTATGTCTTCTTTGGAGAAGTGTCTGTTCATGTCTTCTGCCCATTTTTTGATGTGATTATCGGTTTTGTGAGTGTTGAGTTTGAGGAGTTCTTTATAGATCTTAGATATCAGACCTTTGTCTGTAGTGTCATTTGTGAATGTCTTCTTCCATTCTATGGGTTGTCTCTTTGTTTTGTTGACTGTTTCCTTCATTGTGCAGAAGCTTTTTATCTTGACGAAGTCCCAAAAGTTCAATTTCGCTTTTGTTTCCTTTGTCTTTGGAGACATGTCCTGAAAGAAGTTGCTGTGGCTGATGTCAAAGAGGTTACTGCCTATGTTCTTCTCTAGGATTTTGATAGGCTCCTGCCTCAGGTTGAGGTCTTTTTTCCATTTTGAGTTTATCTTCATGTATGGTATAAGAGAATGGTCAAGTTTTATTCTTCTACATATAGCTGTTCAATTTTCCCAGCACCATTTATTGAAGGGACTGTCTTTTTTCCACTGGATATTTTTTCCTATTTTGTCTGAGATTTTTTGACATAGAGTTGTGGGTCCATATCTGGGCTCTCTATTCTGTTCCACTGGTCTGTGTGTCTGTTTTTGTGCCAGTACCATGCTGTCTTGGTGATCACTGCTTTGTAGTAAAGCTTGAAATCAGGCAATGTGATGCCCCCAGCTTTGTTTTTCTTTTTCAACATTTCCTTAGCAATTCGGGGTCTTTTCTGGTTCCATACAAATTTTAGGATCGTTTGTACCTGTGCCTTCATATTAAGAAACTAGAGATGTATTCAGCATGCACGAAAACCCTCCCTTAACAGAACGTGCATCTCAATTCTGGAAATACCTATTTAGTCCAGAGTATCTTTCTTTCTTTCTCATGACTAACATTCCATTTTTTTGTTATTCAGCGTATGTGAATTGACTAATAGTAAATCTGGGAATTTGTCATTTAAAATATTGTAGGTCTCAAACACAGCCGGTAATGCTAAAAAAAAAAAAATAGAGAAATGTTTAAATCCCTGTGGCAAAAGTGTAGGAAAGCAAGGTAGAGGGCATAATTTTTAAAAAAGTATTCTCAGACAAATCATTCTCTGAGAGACTTAAAATAACATCAGTCATGCAAGGCACACCCCTTTACTTCTATTCCATTTTTATCATATCAATCTCCCTTGCAAAACTGAGGTTGTTCATAAATATTTTCCTTCCAAACTGTGGGAAATAAGTCATGAGTAACTTTCGCTCTTTGATAAAGTTAGGTTAGGGGACTGCTTATCATTGAAACAATGAACACAAAAGCAATTCAGTCCTGGGGCCTCTGACAAAACTCCTCAATACCCAGGCGGTGCTCACACTCCTTGTTCTCAGGCATCCCAGGGGAGTGGCCACAGGACAGCCCGCACAAGAAATTTACAAGGTCTCTTTTCCCACCCTTCAGAGTTGATAAGTCTCTGATCCTTTAGAAAAGGATTTGTTCTGCAAGAACCCAAAGTATCCCAAAGAACTATGTTTACCCATAACAAGCCTTGCTCTCTGTTTAATATAGCCAGAAAGACACTGCTTTTTGGACATGTGGTCACATCCCCACAGATTTGACCTCATTTGGTGGACACTATTAAAAGATTATCCTATTATTGAGAATTTCCATTGCATCACATACTAAATATTAGTAGCATTCCTCTATGGGGAAAGTGATGTAATAAGAGGGTATAGACTCAGTTGACCCTAGGCAAATTATCCGGATAGGTATGTGGATATTATGCAACTGATCTGCTGCCTAATAAAGCCCAATGGTACTGGGAATAATGCTCTGGGGGCAGAGACTTTCCTAGTAGCTCTTGAAGGAGGTGAAGCCATAGATGGAAATTTTCTTTGACTCTGTTGCCTTGGTACTGTGATGGTTATTTTGAAAGATACCAAGGAGGAGAAAGTGTAGTTAGGAAGTGTGGCAGAACGATGAAATAATGGAATGGGAATCAGGCCTTGAGGTGGCTTGCTCACACTTTGATGGGTGGAGAGCATAAGGTTTCCTTCTTTTTTTTCTACTTGGAAGCCAAATGATGCTCATAGGGAATTAAAACTGCAGTGGAAGGGTTGCAGGTGATTTAAGAATAAGATATTAAGAAACAGGTATAACAATGATTTTTTTTTTAACCATGCCAGAGAAGGTGTTGAAAGAGCACCTAAGGAAGAAGATTCCAGTTAAAAAGGAATGGGAAGACACATAGGGGCCCAATAACTTGGCAAACTTGTTAAAATTAAACTTTTAGTTATAACTTTGTTGAACAGACTTTACAAACAATTGATTAAATGTTAATTGTTAAAAAAAAATTACAAACATAGTACATAATCAATGAAAGAATGTCAAGCAAAATAAAAAGTGAAAATTTCCCTCCCTCTTTCCTTTTCAGGGGTAAATACTACTATGATCTGTCTATCTTTTAGGGCTTGTAGATCACTGTTTATATTATTAATGTGTTTTGGGGTAGGTGTTATTACTATATGTATTGTTCTGCAATTTTTTAACTTAATATATTATGTACATTTTTCTACTCTTAAAAAATAGACATTATTTGTATTCTTTTTAATGGGCAATTATTATTTTAAATAAATTAAAATGGAAAACAAGGCTTCTTGGAAATTCTGAAACTTAAGAAAATCCTATATTTAATGTATTTAAAATATTTTTCTTGATGTGATATACTTACCAACATGTTTGATAAGTCGCTTTAAATGATACCCTACTAGATGACATTCCACCTACTAGTATAAGATAGAAAAACATAAGATATGATATAGGTTATAAAAGCAGATTTCACAAGACTGTGTATAGTATAATTCCAGTTCTATAAAAAGTTTGTGCATGCATAGAAAGCAGTCTAGCAGCCTAGGCACTAAAATGCTAACAGCTGTCATCACAGGATGGTTTAAATATAGGTTTTTGTTTTGTTGTTTTTCCTGATATGGTTTTCTATATTTTCTCTTCTCTTCTCTTCTCTTCTCTTCTCTTCTCTTCTCTTCTCTTCTCTTCTCTTCTCTTCTCTTCTCTTCTTTTCTTTTCCTTTCCTTTTCTTTTTTCCTTTCCTTTCCTTTCCTTTCTTTACTTTTCTTTCTTTTCTTTCTTTTGAAGATTTATTCATTTATTTTAGAGAGAGCAAGCACGAATGGGAGGGGCAGAGGGAGAGGGAGAGAGAATCTCAAGCAGAGTCCCCACTAAGCATGGAGCCTGACGGTGTGGCTTGATCTCACGACACTGAGATCACGACCTGGCAGAAACCATGTAACCAACTGTGCCACCCAGGCACCCTGGTTTTCTGTATTTTCAACAATGAACTTTCCATTGCTTTTTAAAAAGTAAATGTAGTATAAAAATGCACTGGATCTGATAAAAGTTAATGTCCGAAGTCTACAGAAACTAATCCCATCTGAATTAGCTTCCAATGTATCACCACACCCCAAAGTAAAAGAGCAGAAGTATCAATCCTTTCTTTGATTTTCTGAATTTAAGGAATTAGGTTTGATTTCCCTCATTAAGACAAAGTAATCTTTAGCAGAGTTGATCAGGAAACGAGACAAAAATCAGGAAATCATATTCCTTTATTACATATATGAAATATAAAAAAATTAACAGAGCAATATATATATATTTTGCAAGTCCACAGGACCTCAGGAAAAAAATATGTTCTGTATGTGAAGTTAATCTTATGGCACTGTGGTTTTTGTTTTGTATATTCAAGTACAGAAGAAACTGTATGTATTGTGGTTGTGCATGGGTACAGAAGATAGCTAATGAGGAAAACTGCAGTTTGGTGAACTATCACATACATTGTGTCAAAAAAATGAGTAAATACAATGGCCGTATACTGTTAATAAAGATAAGGAGGAAGCTGTTTCAACATTCAGGTTTAAATACTAAACACAAAAATAAACACAAATTCTGTGTCTACAATAATTTTTGCCGTGTATACACGTGCATTGCAAATAAAAGAGCTTTTAAACATTTAAAGTCCATTTCCTCTTCATCCAAGCATATTGCTACACTTAAGATTTACTCTTCCTCTTATTTTAAAGTCTCATCTTGTTTAGTTTTTAAAAAAATTTTTCATCACGGCTGGTATCTGTGGAATCTAACCTCTAGCCTGAAGCTGAGACTTCATATGCAAACATGTTCTCCTTTTAGGTTTTTTCCAAGCGTTCAGAGCTAAAACGTACAACTTCCTTTTGCCCACATGTAGTGGCAGTATTTCTGTTTCAGTAGGTTTTCTTACTCGCCCTTTATTTTTCTTTCTATCCACCATGGTCTTCAAACTTTCCCAACACAAGTGGTAGGTAGTAAAGTGCTTTATACAAGGAAATACTATATACATGTGGAGAGGTTCCATTTAACACTCCACAGACCAAAGTTCACACACATCACACAAAAGAAGGCTCTTTTTTAAGAAAAACCTTTTTTTGATAGTAGGGTTGGGGGGTCCTTAAATGCTCCTTAATTACTTTAAGTAGCACAAATATAAGTAACATATCTGAAGCTGGAAGGAGTCCTTGTTAGATGTACTGCTTTTAGTCGATTACTGCTAAATATCATACTGCTATTAAAAATACCCTTAATAGTTACGAATTACAGAATCAGTCCCATAAGAGGCAGCTTTCAGTGTAGGATTTCTCATTTGTCTTTATAAAACAAACTGTATTTAAACCTGGCCCCCAAAGAGACAGGTTAGACTAGGCCCATGCAATGGAATATTTCTATATATTTTGGCACTTTAAAAATTCCAGTTTTGTTTTTGAGGTCTCTTTTCCATTAAGTTTGTGTTTCATATGTAGAGAAGTGCCATTATGTGCTATATACCTTTGTTGCTACTTGCACTCTCTTTTTAAAATATCCATGACTTTTCTTCCAAGGGATGGCTTCCAGTGCTGGACAAAACTTTTCATATTCACGACTAGTTTGCCCGTTCTTACATCTTCATGTCCTGCCACAAGGTACTCCAAACCTAAAAGAGAACAAAGGTAGGGGCCATATAGTATCATAATTTATTGAAGGGGGGAGATGTGACTTTGGAGGTTTTATAGGCACTGTTCATGGTTTTATATATTCATAGTTGAAATAGGGTCACAGGCAGTGACAGCTGGCACTTGATAAACTTTTACCATGTGTTAAGTGGCTTACATGTATTATTTCATTTAATCTTGAAAATAACTCTATGAAGTAGGTATTTTTTTTTTTTACTTCTTGTTTTACAAATAAGGAAACTAAGGCTCAGCAAGATTACAAAACTTGTTCGGTGTCTCCCAGGGAATAGCAGCGCTCTGACATAAGCTCAGGTCTGTCTAGCTGTAAAACTTTTACTCTCTGCCATCCCACCCTCTATGGTAAAGAAGTGAGGATTCTATGGGTACTTAGCATACTGCTATACTGGTTTATAGACTATATGTGTGTGTATGTGTGTGTGTGTATAATAGTTTATAGAGTTGGAGACTCACCATGTATAGTAGTGCATATTAAGGAGGATTTTATAAAAGTGAAACAACCATTTGGGAAAACATATTGGAAGAAAGTTATGAATGATACAAAGTAAATCATATTTCCTATAGAAAGTCAATGTGTTTTGGGAATATAGGATGTTTGTTATATTAAAAAAAAAAAAGATGAGACTTCACCAGATCTTTGTAATTCAAAATTCTTTCCAGGTTTCAAATAAAAATTTTTGGCTAATGTATAGAATAATGAAAGGACAGTCTCATTACCTATTAATCTCTTTTAGGTGTTTGTAATAATATCAATATTGGTATTTTGAAACCATTTTCTTTAATATTATAGGATGAGCAAATAAGTAATTATGTTTATCAAAGAAAACTTTCAAGATAAAAAGACATATACTTTAAAACTTAAGAGAAAATAGTAGATATTAAAATTAAACTGAAAGCATCAATTTAAACTCATGGCTTTATATGTATATAAAATTAATATATATTAATAAAAATAAAACATATTAATATATTTTAAATATATTTTTTGTTCATCCACTGAAATGACCAGGAAAAAAAAGGCATCCCAGTAGCAATGAACACCTATTATAGACATAATGTGGTCTCTAATTAAACAGCTCTCACTAAAAACAAAACAGAATAAGTCTTGCAGAAATGCTATTGCAGGTCCAGGACAGGAAGATACAAGGTAGCATGGGATAACTTATATTGCTAAAGCTCAAGGAAGCTCTCCAAGATTAATGGGGATCATTTAAAAGGGCAAAGGAACTAGCAAGAAAGTTACAACTTGTTAAAGTTGTGATAATTTGAGCACCAAGAAACATAATGATTGTATCTATTGAAACATACTGAAAGAACAAAAATCCATAATTCCAAACTGATACTCAAAAAAGAAAAATCCAGAGAAAAACTAGTTTGTCATCTTTTGAAACAACTGTTAAAACCATCACTTACTTTGAAAGGTAAGCATTTTGGGAATTATAAGGAAAGAATTTAGCATTTATCCTGCCTTTACAATAGGAATGATACTGAATGGTAACCTGTAGCCCAGCTTGAAAGAGAGTCCCCTTACAGAAGAATGTCAGATAGTAAATGAGGAGAAGCAGAAAAACATTGTTTCTCAAGCCCTAATTGAAATTACTGATTTAGGAAGGATTTCCTCTTGGTGGTAACATCATTAAATCAATGGTCAATGGGAAAACTGGATTTCCTCTTGGTGGTAACATCATTAAATCAATGGTCAATGGGAAAACTGGATAGGCAATGGGAAAACTGGATATCATCACCAAGTAACACCACACTCATTACTTTCTAGTCTCAAAAGGGAAAACAAAACTGTCCAATGGAGAGATCAGACTGTCATCACTCTCACCCAAGGGTCAAATTTAGCAACCTTGATGGTGGGTTATCCAGGTCCTATGTTTCTTCTAATATGATTTAATATGAACTACATACCCAGCAATATCTCTAATGGATTCTAGTCAAATGTTTATCTTGAATCTATCAAGATTTTCTTTAGAGATTACAACAAACATGGGGGTAGAGGAACAAGCCAAATGACCCCACAAGGAACCAACCAGACAAATAAAGAAGGTAAGATAATCTACAGAACACTTGGACTGGATTCTTCAACACTAGTAATTTCTTCAACAACAATTAAAAAAGGAACTGTGCTTGAATAAAAGAGACTTGAAAGACTTAAAAACCAGATATAATGTGTGATCCTGGATTGAACACTGACAAGGATAAACCAGGTCTAAAGAACATTTTGGGACCAGTTAGGAAATTGGAATATGATCTGAGTATTAGGATATAAGAAAATAAACTATAATTGAAGGCAACGATCACTAACTAAATAAAGTAGGTTGCAGAATGGAGCATACTACAATTTTATTTTGATTGAAAAAATGCAATATGTACATGCACAGAGAAAGACCTTGAAGGATTTGCACTAAGCTATTAACAGAGCTTAAACATATATTTACTTATAATTAAACATATAATTACTTAAACATAATTAAATGAGCCCTAGAGGTAAGAAATGTGAAGTTTTAAGTTTTCCTCTAAATTTGTATAATGTACATGTGAATAGCTTCTATAATAAGAGTTATTTAAAATATTATTAAAAGAAGGGCGCCTGGGTGGCTCAGTGGGTTAAGCTGCTGCCTTTGGCTCAGGCCAGGATCTCAGGGTCCTGGGATCAAGCCCCACATCGGGCTCTCTGCTCAGTAGGGAGCCTGCTTCCTCCTCTCTCTGCCTGCCTCTCTGCCTACTTGTGATCTCTCTCTCTCTGCCCAAAAAAAAATATATATATATATATTATTTAAAAAAATTGTTATTAAAAGAAATCCACCCTAAACTTAAACATACCTATGATGGTGTTTTCAAAAAAGAGAGAGAGAGAGAAAGGGAAAATAATGATAGATATTTTAATTAACACTGGAGAGCACAAATATAAGATGGATTATAAAATATTTAAATTATTTAAAGAGTAACCTTAGCATCTGCTGAAAAAGAATCCCAATATTTAATTAATAGACTAATTAAAATATAATGGTCTTGATATTATTTGTAGCATACCTAAAGTAATAAAATCCTCATGTAAAAATACAACAAATAATTTTTAGGGAACTTCATTGCTAAGTTTAGTATTTTAAATGAATTTACTTTGAAACAATAAAGATAACAAATACTATAGGAGTTTGCCGTTAATTTAAAGTATGAACATATATTGAACTAATAGAAGTGATACTGAACAAATCCATTAATTATGGAGCAGCATCATGCCAAAAATGAGCATGGAAAACGGTGTTATCTGTTGTATCACTTACAAGCATTTACTTTTTACTTTCCTATTTTTTTTTTTTTTGCTTTGATATCTACTTTACTACATGTCTGAGGGCATAAAGTTTATTTTGTTTCCATAGAAAAAGGAAATATAGTACTTTTAGTGCTAGTCTTGCTATCCTAAATTGATTGATGAATGAGTGAACTTATGTATGAATGTAGGAATGAATGAATTCTCAGAGTTGCCAATTAGATTGTTCCTGTTCAAAAAGTAGCAGAGGAAGCTAGTTGGCGTGTAAGGTTTCCGAATTTTCTTATCAGCTTTCTTTGGCCTTAGCTATTGAACTTGTAAAAATGGAAAAACAAAGTGAAATGAAAGAGTGTCTGGTTTTGCTTTGGCAGGTTCCCGTCTTTTCTTCAAAGTGAGTAAACATGTTTTTAAGAATTCTTTGAATAATTGCCCTTATGTTTTCAATTGTGATGAACTCAGTTGATTCTTTGACTCTGGTAGAAACCTGATGAAGTCTATAGTTCACATCCTGGAGAGTGGCTCAGATGCTCAAAGCTTTTTTTTTAATGTCTTACTAAAAAACTGGGCAGATTATTTTTTCTTTTTTCAAGATAGTAGAAAGTGCTTATAGAAAGAGCCTCTACACACAGATTACTGGGAAATAAAACTTAAATTAAGGACTCTTCATTTCTTATGTTCAAAATCTAAGATTCTGATTACTTCACTTGTTCTTTGGAAACATACTTATTATTTAAAATATCTTCCTTTTCCTAATTAAAATTTAAATGAATTTTAAAAATATTAAAAGTGTATAAAATGATGTAAGAGATTAGTCAACAGTCAAAAACTCAAGAGTTTTATATTTTAGATTGTTTAGGTTGGGGGGAATATTTCATTTATAGTTTCTCTTTTTCTTTGTCATTCAGTTATCTGTTTCTCTCAGTTATTAATCAAAGATCACAGTGACTTTTTATGAACATAACTGGGGTTCCCTGGACTTTTATTTGAAAGGAATTAGATACAGAACATAAATTATGCACCTCTATTAGCAGTGCAGTTAAGACACAAATGGCAACTACATAAAGTGGGAAATACAGAGGATTTAAAAAATATGTTGTTTTTTTTAAGAATTTATTTGTCAGAGAGAGAGGGAGATAGAGAGAAAATGCGAGCACAAGCAGGGGAAGAGGGAGGCAGAGGGAGAAGCAGGCTCTTCGCTGAGCAGGGAGCCCCATAGGGGGCTCAGTCTCCGGTCTCCAGGATCATAGGCAGATGCTGAATGGACTGAGCCACTCAGGTGTCCCTAAAATATGTTTGTTTTAATCTGGATACTGTGCTATTATTTAGGTACTAGTGGTAGGTACTAGAGATGCTATGATCAAATATCTAAATCCCATCCTCAGATTTAATGAAGGAGACAGAGAAATAAGCAGCTTATGACACAGTATGAAAAGTGAACTTGTAGAGGATAAAGGTAAGAATCCCACACTTACTCACTTGGCTTTTCCACTGTAATTACATTTGAAGATGCAAATTCCCTTAATGTCAAGATTCTCTAACATTCTACAATGGTTTGTTGTTGTTGTTGTTTTAATTTCTGCTGTTTCTAATTTGAAAGCAGAATGATCATTTAATGAAAAACAAGATGATGAGAATTTGAGAGTTGTTTCTCATCCAGGAGACACAGATGCTTCTCATGCAATTGTAAAAAATGAATTCAATATTATTTGCACAGATGTAATTTTGCATTCGAATTTCCTTTGGGAGCAAGTTCTACCCAGGGCATCATAATAGGACCTCGCTTTCAGATGAAGTGTTAGTGGCATCTAAATTTATGAAAGTGTTTTCTATGCTGCTGGCACCTGGAACCAAGCTGAGACTTCTCTTTTAGGACAGAAAATACTATACTGCTGGATTTTAAAATATTGTACTTTTATAGAACATGTGGAAGAGAAATAATTTTTTGATGTCAGTTCAAATAATTCCATTTGGATTTTCCCCAGAATTCAGATGGTGAAAAGGAGAGATACTTTTGGTGAGTTTATTTCAGTTGTGGTTTAGTAAATGTTAAGACAAGGAGCAAATCAGCAGAGACAAAGTAGTTATTAAGCTAGAAAACTCTAATGCTTACCAGGATTGAGAATTGGACAAGTGCAGCCTCTGTTAGTCCACGATTCTGGATATAATGTTCGTTTTCCTCGTAAAATTTTCAATTTAGTAGATTTTAAGACTTTTTTTATCTTCACATTGACCTCAGCATGAGATCCTTTGTCGTGAGCTGATAAAATCTTTATTTTTAGCACTGTAACAACACAATTCCTAAAGTCAAAATGCATAGAATTTCATATTGCTTTTTGAACTTGGAATAACTTAAATACGCATTTCACAGTATAATGGAAAAGTTAATTGATGATGAGGCAAATTTGGAAATTTGCTTTAAAAATCATTGGGCTCAACTTGACGAGCACTGAGTAATATGTAGAATTGTTGAATCACTGTATTATACACCTGAAACTAACATAAAACTGTATGTTAACTATATTAGAATTACAAAAACTCAAATAAAAAATCATTAGGCTCACTAACTTTTGCATTGGCTTCACTTTATTTATCTATATTAACTATACCTTCTTAGACATTTTCAATTGCTGTTTCCCATATCATTATGCTAAGAGATTACAGCCATTCGCCTACTGCAAACATAGTCTTAGACACATTTAGCTATCAAATCCAAATAGAAAGAAGCTGTATAGGAAGTAGAATGTTTTATATTTAGATTCTGACTATATTTTACTCGTGGTGCACTGTGTATTTAAGTTACATTAAAGAACAAACAAAATGTTACTGCCAGAATATATTTTACATATTCTAAAGAGATTAAATAATTAAATATTGATTATTTAAACTTCTTCCCTGGATGTAAAATGCAAGTTGACTGGGGTTAGGGAGGCTGTCTTTCCACATGATGGCAGAGCTTTGGTATTCCCTGTAACTCACAATTCTATTACATTATGCTCTTCCATCTATGAATTGAATATGGCTGGGGATTAAGCAGTGGAAGAATTTGGTGTGGGGAAGAAAGTACACCTAAGGAACATTGGATGTAGTGTTCTATATTATCAGAAGAGTTCTTATGTTCTCATCTATATCTTGATGGAAAATTCTGTGTAGTGAAGGAACCCTATACTGTCTGGTATTCCTGAGAATATGGTTGTCCGATAGCAGTTTTTATAGAATCATCAAATTTTAGACTTTTAATGGGTCTCAAGAATTCATCTAGTCTTATTTTATGTTTGAGGAAGCAAGTTTTAAGAAATGAAGTGAACTTCCCAAATTTGCATGACTAGTCAGTTAGAGGTAGAATTTGGGCTAGAATCCCAATAAGATGAACACACAAAGGGTATGTAGCATAGTGCCCCGCTCATGGCTAATGCTCAACAGATGCTCACTATTGTTTTTCTACTAGACTGTATACTCATAGAGAATGGGGTCCTCATCTACTCATTATTATAGCTGAGTAAGTATTTGCCAAAGGAATAAACAAATGAATCAAGTTTTTTCCCCCCATTAATAGAGTTGGGAGGGAGAAACCATTTTTTTCCAAGTCTGTAGGTGTATTGCACCTAATAAGAACAGGTATTTAATTACACCATTAAGAGTGTCCCAAGTTTTCTTAAGCAGAAAAGAATAGAGTTGTATTAAAAGATGCCAGTGCAGCGGGCACCTGGGTGCTCAGTGGGTTAAAGCCTCTGCCTTCGGCTCAGGTCATGATCTCAGGGTCCTGGGATCAAGCCCCACATCGGGCTCTCTGCTTAGCAGGGAGCCTGCTTCCCCCCTCTCTCTCTGCCTGCCTCTCTGCCTACTTGTGATCTCTCTCTCTCTCTCTCTCTGTCAAATAAATAAATAAAATCTTAAAAAAAAAGATGCCAGTACAGTTGTTTGTAAATTTAGAGAGCTACTAAATATATGTAATATTCAAAACCAGTTGATATTTCCCCTAACCTGACTACCTTTGAACTAAATTGTCATGTTTTTTGCTTTTGTTAGTAAATACCATTTTCTCTAACTTTTCTTTATTGAACACTATATATTTCAAAAGTTTTCTTCTATTATTTAGTCAATTGTCAGGTGAAAGGAGGGAAATATGTATGTAATTTTAGATAAGATTTATGAGGTTTTTAACATTTACTTTTTTCTCTTTTATAGAGATTAAATACAATGTTATCAAGAACCTAAACACTTGGTTTCAGAAATCATGACTTAAAATTTTCTCTTCATTGTAATGTGTCTTTCAGGCAGTATGAATTATAGAACAATAAAAAGCCTTAAATACTAGTCAGGAATATGTTGGCAAGATAAGGCATCTAATTTGCTTTAATAGTAAACATAAAGCCATTTAGAATTTGAAAATAGTAACAGTCTTTACTTAGGGCAGTGACATTTACCTTTATTGATATTTTCCTGGTATTTGAAAGGTACAGGAGTCTAGAATATACAGAGAGGGCAGGGAAGAGGCTTGGATGGACAGCTAATCTCAGTGCTTCCAAAATATATATCCTCTCTCTTCCTGGTAGCAGTTACTGAGCATATAGTGTGTGCTAGATATTATGCTGTCCACTTTTCAAAAATCCCATTTTATGGGACAGGTGAAGAAGTCTGGAGAGGTTAAGTTACCCATGTGATGGACCAGAAATCAAGCCCAATGTAGGTCTGAATCCAAAGCTCTAGCTCTTAATCACTGTGAAATAGTGTTTGAACTGATTTTTCTTAGTATTACTACATGAAACTGGCACAGGAATCATTTTAGTGGCCAGAGACTTCCCTTTTAGATTATAAGACAAGAAGCATCCATAAGAAAAGATTATGCATCATGGTTTTTTACTTTTTGTTATTTGCCTCTTTTTCTTATAGTAAGATGGCCTTGCCTTTGCTCTACCAGCTTCCTGCCCTCACCAGGACATTCAACACCCTCTTTATTAGGTATTATTATATAAGACTAATGTTTTGATACATTGAGAATGTCATAGACTAAGCCTCCCAATTCCTAAAAAAAACTCTTTGTAGTTGATTTGAGTAGATTCTTAGAAGCATTCAAGGACTTCAGACTTACCATATGAATATTTCATCCCGCAGAATGCCTTGGAGTTTCCTAACACCTGTTCTTTACATTCACATTTACCTACAGAAAGTAAGTAAAAAATAGTATTAGTTATTTAGAAACAAAAAAGAGAAAAAAAAAAACCCAGCAAGTAAATCCAGGTATCATAACTCATTTTTTAAATTGAAGTATAATTAACATACAGTGTTATCTTAGTTTTAGGTATTAGGTGGTAGAACTCTTTAAGGTTTGAGTGATTCATACAACATAATCCATAAATACTAAGAAACCATAAATATTCATTCAAACAAAGTAGAGTAACTTTCTGAATTGAATTAGTTACCATTCAATAAAGTATTGACTTAAGAAAAATAGAAGGAACAATGATATCTTTTAATGCTTATAATTGATGTTACAATAGATATAGTCCAGTATTAAGATTCCATACTATAAATAAAATCTTTAATAAAATAAAAGATTCCATGCTAATGGAAAGGAACAACTGAATGGATAAACTAGTGGAAAGACAACTGTCTTTTTACAATTAATGTTCACCACAGCAGAAGTCAAATATAGTAAAATAATTGAGCAAGTCCTTTGAAGTTAATGCCATCCAATTTAAAAGTATTTATTGAGCACCTATTGTGTGCAGGACATGATGTTATATACTTCAGAGTATATAAAGATGAGCAATATACAATTCTTGCCTGAAGGCTTGCAATTCAGTCAGATGAATAAAGCAAGTGTACACACAGTGATAAGTGTTCTAAGACAGGTACGATATACTTGGGTGGGAGGGCCGCATCTTTGGGAAGATGGAAAAAGGCAACACGGCTGAAGAAGAAGGTTTTGAAATGGACTCTGAAGAATAGGTAGGATGTTTTCTCCCAACAGTTTAAATAATGCATGACAGTTATTGTGTGTCAGACATTTGCCAGGCCCTGTGGAAGACTTTCAAAATGCCTTTGATAGAGTCTATACATAGTATTCTCATTGATTTATCTGCTTCCCCTCTAAACTGTGATCCTTGATGACGACAGTTATGTCTTATTTATCTTTATATTCCTAGAATCCAGAAGGGGTAGAATTTCCATTCTTACTTACTTAACAATTAGATACAATTTTATCATCCCTCCCCTTCTGCCCTCATGCATTGCATTTTATAGGCATTGAGTGGCATTAAAGTCATGGTAACATTTACCAAGGAGCAGTTACTCTGTGCCAGGCACTGTTTTAAGTGTTTTATATTTATTTGCTCATCTAAGATTCTAACAGTTAGATTCTCTAACAAGAACGTAGAGATATAAGAGTGAGGAAAGAAATGTGAGAGAGAAGGGCAGAGTGTGTTCATGGAAGTGCCAGTGGTTCTGTTTTTCCTGGATACAAATTGAATTGTGAAATAGTAGGAGATATGAAGGACCTTGACTAATAGGCAGTTAGGGTCTGAACTTAATTTGTTAGAGAAAGAGGATTTTTTTTTTTTAATTTGAGTATAGTTCACACACAATGTTCCATTAGTTTCAGGTGATTCAACAAGTTGTATGTTATACTGTGTCTCTACAAGTATAGCTATTATCTGTCACCATGCAATGCTATTACAAAACCATTAACTATATTCCCTATGCTGTGCCTTTATTCCCATGACTTATTAATTTCATAAATGGAAGCATGTATCATCTCCCATTCCTCTTCATCCCTTTTGCCCATTGATAAAGGGGAATTTTCAAAGCTTATCAGGTTAAAGAAGTTACATGAAATAAGACATATACTGTATCAATAGTACTGGAATGGAGAGAAAATGGAAGTAGGGACCAGTCAGAAGCTGATGAAATTGATGACAACGGTAACTGAATTGAGTGTCAACCATAAGCCATAAACTATATAAGGAACTTTATGATCTTGTTTAATATTTATAAAAACCTTATGAGGTAGGCATTATTAACAAATGAAAAAATAAAGCCTCAGAGACGTTAATTAGCTTGTCAAGGCAACATAACAAGTAGAAGAGTCAGATTTTTAGACTGGGTTTGGGAGAATCTGAAGCCCCTGATCTTTCCACTCTACCGTCTTAAGTCAGATGAAATGTGGGTCTGAACTGAAGAGGTGGCTGTAGGTCTAGAGAGAAAGAAATATGAAGGGAGGCTGCAGACCTAGAGTCTACAAATCTTGTCAATGGATTGGAAGAGGAAGCCTAAGAATGAACTTGGAGTTTTCCTGTCACCTTGGAGCCAAGGTGATGGAACATTGAAGTATTACATTACTAACAGAAATAAAGAAGTTAGGAGGAGACCACTTCAGGGGTATACAACTTAAGGCTTTTTGCAGCAGTCAGTGGTTTAACTTAATTGTTGAAAGGATATGGAGTAGCTCACAGAGAGGAGAAAAGGCTGAAGAACCAGAACTCAGAAAAGACATGAATCAGGAGAACATCACAGATCTAGGCAGCAGGAGCTGCTGTGCAGCCCCTATTAAGGATTTGCCATTGCAATCATGAACTGGGATTACTTTCAGACCTTGTCACTTTCAGCTCAAGATTTAAATCCCGGGGAAAGCACATCTGATTGGCCTTGCCAAGACTGTATTAAATAGAGTGGGGCGGAGGGTGGCTCCCCAGAGCAAAACTGGGTTGAGCTACCACAGAAATAGCAGGAATACAAGGGAAATGGATCTGGTTAGGCAAAAACAACAGACATCTAGTATGAGGAGAATATAATGAATTAGAGTTGCTGACAAAACATCCACGTGGAAATGAGAGTATGATTCTGGTGAGATGAGGTTGGGTAGACATGGTGATGTGGCAAATAGTGACATATTGGCTCTAACTAAAGCTGCTCTAGACACTAGAGAATGAGATATGCAAGTGGAAAATCACAGTGGAATTAAATAGTGGGAATGAGAAACCTAAGGTGCTTAAAATTAGCTGTTGTGATTTGTTAAATAATATTGCATATAATCTAAACATAGCAGAGAGGGTTACTCATTCAGACATTGGAGTAATCTAAGTAGATAGCCCACTGCCTTTGATAATTCCACCAAAGCTGGAGAGTACGGTAACTACCGTGCTAAAAAACCTAATGGAACTCCAAATGGTATATATTATTACTCAACTGGTGTTCTTCTTTGTAGTCCTTCAGCCAATAGGAACATACAAAGTTCTGTTATTTGAAGATCTTTTTGTGGTTGCTTTCCAATACTCCCTTTTTATATGTTAAGAAATCAGACATTAAAATTTTTTTCCATAAAGATTACCATTGTAATCATTTTTTAAAAAGACTTTATTTGAGAGAGCTGGGGGGAGAGGGGCAGAAGGGGAGGGAGTGGGACAGAGTCCTTTTGCGAGGCTCATTTTCACAATCCTAAGATCATGACCTGAGCTGAAACCAAAAATCTGATGCTTAACCAACTGAGCCACCTGGATGCCCCTAAAATTTGTTTTTGAATGAATCTTTGTTGATCAGGCCTTAATCCAGATATGTTTTCTTAAAGGAAATCTGGAAGGGGAGATAAACCTAGTTGGTATTAATATTGGGCTATTAGAACACTGTTTACAGTTCTGTGGTACTGGTTAAGACCAATTTTCTTGTACAAATTCTGTAGTACTACTCAAAGCCAGTTTTGTTGTATAAGTTCTATGGTACTAATTAAAGGTGGATTTATTGTGCAGGAGGTAAAATTTTACATCTAATGTTCTCTATCTCCTAAGAAGTTGTAGAAATTAAGGGTATCCTGTTGGTATAGTGCATTTTATTTCTAGCTTGGGAAACTTATGGAAGGTAAATAGGTAGGTAGGCACATATATTTGAGAATGAAATACGGTGCTTAGAAAACTGATTACCATTCTTTTTCTTTTGTTTAAAAAAGGTGCCACGAGCACAGCACTATTCTATACCCAGGGGGAATACTGATATTTAGCAGGAAACTGAACAATGGCTTCCTCAATCTGGAGCTCCTCCAGATGAATTTCAGAGACTCTCTAGGGCTATTATAGACCGAACAGCTGTTGTGGATGTGGGTCTGGAGTGATTCTGATGCCAGCACGTTATGTGCTGAATTGGTGTGTTGCCAGCTCCCTAGTAACATGATTGGCTTAATGAATGTCCTATGGTCGTAAAAACTTGATTTTTACAGATTTGGCTTAGCAGGCAAAGTTGAACAATTATGAAAACCATTGTGTTAGAAAAATAGAAGAAAAGTTTCAGAAGTGGTTAAAGTTAAAATTATAAAATTCAGACTGTTTAGCATCGAGGCCAAAAATTAATGGGAAAGATTTTTTTCTTTTTCAAATGTTTAAAAAGATAAATATGGCTACTTTGTATTTCTTCATCTTTCCCACACTCTTTCCTGTTGTAAACTAAAATGAAACCAATAGGAAGATGATCATAAGATTATGTTTAGTGAGGGACGCCTGGGTGGCTCAGTCATTGGGCGTCTGCCTTCGGCTCAGGTCATGATCCCAGGGTCCTGGGACTGAGCCCTGTGTAGGGCTTCCTGCTCGGCGGGAAGCCTGCTTCTCCCTCTCCCACTCCCCCTGCTTGTGTTCCCTCTCTCGCCGTGTCTCTCTCTGTCAAATAAATAAAATCTTTAAAAAAAAAAAAAAAGATTATGTTTAGTGAAAAAACCATGATACAGAATTGCAAGTACCAGTGTTTCTAAAATTTGGGTTCTTGATTCTTGAAGAGTCCATAAGTTCTCTATGAAAGTGTATTAAAATTGTTGTTTCTTACTCTGCCCCAGTCACCCTGGTCTCCTTGCTGACCTCAGAGCTTTTGCATTTGCTGTTTCTTCTGCTTAAGCTCTCCTCCCTCTTTTATCTGTATACCTCCTTCTTTGCTTGTTTAGTTTAGTTTAATTTTTTTTTTAACCTCAGATGTCATCTTCCACAGGATTTTCCTTGATCACCTTTTTTAAAAGTATGTCCCTCCTGACCACTTATCATCTCCCTGCCTGCTTTATTTCTCTATTGTATTAGACAACATGACACTAAATATTTTACTTATTTATTAGTTGTCTTCTTCCACAAGAATGTAAGCTCCTTGGAACCTGGGCGCTTTATCTGTTCTGTTCTATTACTATATTTACAGTACATTAGGGCATACATTATGTACAGGCATACATTATGGGTATTTAATAAATATTTTCTGGGTAGATGAATGAATTTATAAGAAATTACTAATTAGTGAGAAAATGACAAATTGGAAATACACAGAAAAAGAGACCTGAATGGCCATAAAAAGGCATAAAAAGGCATAAAAAGTTAGTAAAACTGTTAGTAATCAGGAAAATACAATTTAAAATGGCAAGGTCCCAGTCCATAATCATCAGATTGGCAAAAGTTGAGAAATTTGATAATGTTAACCTTAGAAGCCACAAAATATTAAATGAGTTGAATTGTACCCAAGTTAGTAAGGTAGAATAGTGCTTGGCCCCTTGTATGTGTTGTGTAAAAATTTGTTAAATAAATACAAAGTATCAGTGAGGATATGAAGCAACAGGATGTCATATTTTGCTTTGCTGGTAGAATGCAAATCTGTATAACCACTCTGGAGATCTGTTTGGCAATATGTGGTAAATTTGATAAAAAAGCATACTCATGACTCAACAGTGGCTAGGTTGTACCCTAAGAGAAGGATCAGCAAACATTTTTTATAAGGGGATATATAATAAATGTGTTAGGGTTTATTGGCTAAGAGACAAAATTAAAGATACTGTGCAGGTATTAATATAACTACTTTAATTATAACTATAAACATTAGAGCAGGTAGTTTGTACACTGTAGAAAAATAGTTGGCAGGCCAGATTTGGTCTGAGGGCCAGTTTGCTAGCCCCTGCTCCAGTGAAACTCCTTCTTAAGTGCACCAAGTCACATTTAAGAGAGCATTCGTTTGGGTGCCTGGGTGGCTAAGTCAGTTGAGCATCTGTGTTTGGCTCAGGTCATGTTCCTAGGGTCCTGAGATCAAGCCCCACATTGGGCTCCCTGCTGGGTTGGGAGTCTGCTTGTCTCTCTTCCTCTGCTCCTCTCCTACTCCCCTGAGGCTCTCTGTCTCTCTCAAATAAATAAATAAAATCTTTAAATAACTTATTTAAAAAAAAGAACATTCATTGTAGCATTACATATAACAGTGGAAAATTGGAAATTAGAAATATCCTAAATGGCAAATAATGAGAGAATAAAAAGTGGCATATTCAAATAATAGAATGCTTAAATCTAAAAAAACCCACATATTCAGATCAAAGGAAGTTTTAAAGGCATAGGTAGGTTATGTGCATGCAATTTTAAAAATACTTTCTATTTATATATGTAACAAAATAATAAAAACATGAAAGTTAGTGATAAATACCAAAATTGAGGTTAGTGACTATTCTGTGGAGTAAGGGAGGCTAGTGAAGTTGGAGATTGGTTCAGGTCTTCAAATGTATCTATAACACTTTAAAATTTAAATAAAAATATGAAATAATTATGGCAAAGCTTAAAATTTGGTAATACTAGCAGGTGTGTATATGGGTATTCACAGCACATTTTTGGCATTTGTAATGTTTAATAAAAAGAAATTTTTGGTGACCATTTCACAATACATACAAATATTGAATCAGTATATTGTACACCTAAACTAATATGTTATATGTCAATTATACCCCAATAAAAAAGTTAAAAAAATTTTTATCATAAGTTTCATTTGGATCATTTAGGGAGCACTTTATAACCAAATGCTTACACAAGATTTCATGCCCACATTTGTGTTAGTGTTATGGAGCAAGTTGGTGCTGAATAGAACCACTTGACTTTCTACAAGAAAAGAATAGAGGCAGGATGAACTCAGAAACCATGTATTCACACCAGTATCGCAGCATGCTCATCAAACAAAGAAACAGATAAACATCGTAGGAAAATTGAATCAGAGGAAATAGTATATAGACTTCGTAGATTCAGAGAACCATATTTATGTCAGAGTCTTTTGTCTTCAGTAAAAATCATTTATCATATTCAAGTAATTGGTGTTAATTTGAATTTTATTAGTTTTGTGATTTGGCTGATAATTAGTTTGTGAAATTATTTTTGTTTTCTAGTTGTAAAAAAGATAAAACATAAGGAGTCCACCCTTAGCTTTGTGTATATTAAGTTATGCTAGGTCTGTAAGAATATGTTTCCTTTAAATGGATTTCTGCATTTCCAAACCTGATATATTCAGTTAGCTCTCACCCATGTAAAACAATATGTTTTAGAGAGATAAATAAACCAAAACACTAATGGTTTGAGTAATGAAATTTGGGTATTTTTTTACTGTAATGTTTTACATTGTCCAGAGTTTCTATACTAATTAGAAATGTTACTCTAATAATCAGAAAATTTTAAAAAGCTTGTTAAAAATACTCTTTGGCTATCTTTAATAGTTTAATGCTTGTGGGCAGGGGTGTCACTACTTTATTAACCTCAGAACTAAAGAGTTCCCTGGCTAGGATCTAAGAGTTGTTTTCTAGTTTGTCACAAATCACTGTTACTTGAGACTAGACCTGGTAATATGGTAACTGCCTATATCCATTGTCTCACCTGAGTGTCGAAGTGCAGAAAATCCTTGCTCATCCTCCCACTCCCAGGTTGGTTCGCTTTTATTGTGCATGGGATGGAAGTCAGGAATTTCATGATACCAGTCTATGTCTGTGCTGCTAATAAAACAGAAAATGATGAAGTTAAGGACGTTCTTAGAACTTGAATGAAATGAACATATATATATATGGAGACTTAAACCTAATCAGGTACCTTTCTATCCTTTTAGTTTTCAGAAATAGTGTTTTAAGGGCCCATTATTAAGAATAATTTACTCTGCAAAATGAACCAAACCATCTCTAGAATCTTGCAAGAACAAATTAGTCTGCAATTTGACAAAGATTCTTTAAAATGCTGTACAAATACATTTTTGCTCCACTGACAGCATGTAAGATTTTCCAGATCACTACCAGAGTGTAAAAAAAGAATCTGAAGGACACATGGACAGAGCAAGAGCCATGAGCATTCACCTGCTGATGCAGTCTCCTGTGAGCGGGTCACAGCTCCCTGCGCAGTCACAGGGCCGGCAGCCGTAGTCTCCGAAGCCCCAGTACCCCACCATACACCTGTCACAATGTGGTCCTGCCACCCCAGGCTTGCAAGGGCAGTCACCATTGCTGGGGTCACAGAAGGTTACTGAGCTGAAAGGAAGGACTGCTGATCCAACTGGATGACAGGAACACACTACAACAGAGAGGACACACAAGGATCAATGAGTAACTGGTTATCTGCGATCTGGTTTCCCTTCACCACCCAGCATACCTCTAAGGCTCCTCTGCTAGCCAGTTGGTATACGCTCAGAGAATGAAAACTAATTAAATTACAGATGAGAAGATAAAATCTAGAACCACTTTTGCAGCAAAATGAACTACATTGTTTATCCTAAATTAGAGGACATTAAATACGAATGGATTTTGCTTGGGGTTTTGAGAATGAATCAGCAAAGAAGACAAAGAAGGAGGAGTTAGCCAGAAGGGAAAACCAATCTTGAGAGTATGGTGTTCTGGAAGCTAAACAAAGTTTCAACATCAGGTAGGCAACGTCAACTGTGTTAAATGTTGACAGTCCCAAAAAGATGGGGATTGGGAATGTATTTTTGCATTTGACAAAATGAAGACCATTGGTATCCTTAATAGAAACAGTTTCACTCTAACAATGAGTGGTGAACCTATCTGAAGAGGACTCAGAAGATGGGAGTAGGGGCGCCTGGGTGGCTCAGTCGTTAAGCGTCTGCCTTCATTCGGCTCAGGTCGTGATCCCAGAGTCCTGGGATTGAGCCCCACATCAGGCTCCTTGCTCGGCAGGAAGCCTGCTTCTCCCACTACTGTTCCCTCTGCTTGTGTTCCCTCTCTCGCTGTGTTTCTCTCTGTCAAATAAATCAAAAATTAAAAAAAATTAAAAAAATCTTTAAAAAAAAAAAGAAGATGGGAGTAGAGAAATTTGAGCATGAGAACAGACAGCTCACAGAAAACTGGAGGGGGATATGAATGTAAGGGAAAGTTTGAGTTTTTGTTTTGTTTATTTTAAGATGAGAGAAATTGCAACGGGTTTGATGATAATGGGAATGATCCATGAGAAAGGGAAAAATTGATCACCTGAAGAAAGCTGGGAGCATTGTTGGAAGGATATTCAAGCATACTGGAGTAAGACAGACGACAGGATTTGGTGCAGAAGAGAAAGTGCTGGCCTTGGGTAGGAACATGATCAGGTCATAGTAACAGGATGCAGGGCAGAGCATATGGACTCAGATGGAGGAACGTGGATAAATGCAGTGGCGGAAGCTGGGGAATTTTTCTTCTGATTCCTTGTACTTTCTGGATGGAAGAGCAAGCAAAGTCACCAGGTGAGAGAAATGGAGAGTGGCAGTGGGAGAGTGAATGAGAGACGCCCAAAGTGAAGTATAACTTCCAGGCACGTGAAGGCTACCCTTGAGATCAGTAGTCATGAATTTATAGTGATACAGCTGAGAGGGTTCAGGTTTGAGATGGAAGAAAGCTGGATTTAATTTGCATGGTGTTATGGACCGACTGTGTACCCTCCAGATTCATATGTTGAAGCCTAAACTCCACTGTGACGGTATCTGGAGGTGGGATCTTTGGGACATTTGGATGCAGTCTTAGGGGTGATGAGATTAGCGCCCTTCTTAGGGGATGAAAAGCACAGTGCTCTCTTCTCTGTGAAGGATGTGAGGCTACGATGAGAAGTTGGCAGTCTGCACCCCAGAAGAAAGCTCTCCCAAGCACCCAGCTGCCCTGAAGGGTATCTAGCTCTCATGGAGATTTCATGAGGATGAAATGACTTTAAATGAAATTACTTCAGCAAGATACATAGCACAGTCTGACACCTACTAGGCCAATTCTTCCTGCTAAATCTCAATTGATAATACTCTATATCCCCACTCCCTTCTTTATCCCCTCTGAAACATCTTCTATTGATTAATTTCTTTGTCATTAAAATAACAGTTTGGCTTCACTCTGGCTTCAAGTCTCTGCTGACTGTGTGACTTTTGGCAAGATACCTAGCTTCTCATTATCGCAGTTTTCTTCTTTAAAATGAAAATTTTAAAGCAGTTTGCTATGTGGGTAAAAGGAGCTCATGCATGTAGTATATGGCTACATCAGTGTGGTGTCTGGCACATGGTTAATTAATACTGAACTAACAACTTAATTCAATAAATAATTCTTGTAGAGGTATAGGATCTATGCTTGTATAAGTAATGGTGCCAGCTCTTAAGGGATCCATGGTTTTACTGGGGAAACAGAGGAGTTAAAAAAACTTTCCATACACTGTGACTAGGTACTCTGAAAGAGGCCTGTGCATTCTAAGGGAGCACAGAAAAGGTGAACACAGGCTGAGGGAATCACATGGGGATTCTTTGTTTGTTTTAATTTAATTTAATTTAATTTAAATTCAACTAATAAACATATAGTGTATTATTAGTTTCAGAGGTAGAGGTCAGTGATTCATCTGTCTTATATAATACCCAGTGCTCATTACATCATGGGCCCTCTTTAATGCCCATCACCCAGTAACCCCATCCCTTCACTCCCCTCCAGCAGTCCTCAATTTGTTTCCTATAGTTAAGAGTCTGTCATGCTTTGTCTCCCTCTCTGATTTCATTTTGTTTTATTTTTCCTCTCTTCCCCTAAGAACCTCTGTTTTGTTTCTTAAATTCCACATATCAGTGAGATTATATGATGATTGTCTTTCTCTGACTGATTTATTTTGCTTAGCATAACACCCTCTTATTATTTGAGCATATATATATATAAAATCTTCTTTACCCATTCAATTGGTCAATGGACATCATCTGGGCCCTTTCCATAGTTTGGCTATTGTGGACATTGCTGCTATAAACATTGGGGTGCAGGTGCCCCTTCAGATCACTACATTTGTATCTTTGGGGTAAATATCTAGTAGTATAATTGCTGGATCATAGGGTAGCTCTATTTTTAATTTTTTTTGAGGAACCTCCATCTATTTTCCAAAGTGATTGCACCAGCTTGCATTCCCAACAGCAATGTAAGAGGGTTTGCCTTTCTCTGCATCCTTGCCAACATTTGTTGTTTCCCTGATTTGTTAATTTTAGCTATTCTGACAGGTGTGAAGTGGTATTGCATTGTGGTTTTGATTCATATTTCCCTGATGTTGTGTGATGTTGAGCACTTTTTCATGTGTCTGTTGGCCATTTGGATGTCTTCTTTGCAGAAATGTCTCTTCATGTCTTCTGCCCATTTCTTGATTAGACTATTTGTTCTTTGGGTGTTGAGTTTGATAAGTTCTTTATAGATCTTGGATACTAGCCCTTTATCTGATATGTCATTTGCAAATATCTTCTCCCATTCTGTTGGTTGTCTTTTGGTTTTGTTGACTGTTTCCTCTGCTATGCAAAAGCTTTTAATCTTGATGAAACCCCAATAGCTCATTTTTGTCTTTGTTTCCCTTGCCTTTGGAGACTTGTCTAGCAAGAAGTTGCTGCAGCCAAGATCGAAGATTTTGCTGCCTGTGTCCTCCTCTAAGATTTTGATGGATTCCTTCTCACATTTAGGTCTTCCATCCATTTTGAGTTTATTTTTTACATGGAGATTCTAAAGGAAGGGTCTTTTAGATACCTGAGATAATTCTAAAAGATAAGTAGGAGTTTGCAAGCTGAAAAGGAGGGGGAAGATAGGCAGTTGTGTATTCCAGTCTTTAGATAATCTCCCTATTGCATTTATTTTAAATAATTAAGACAAAATTTAATTGTGGTAAAACACATACCACAAAATGTAGCTTCTTCACCATTTTTAACTGAATAGCTCGTCACCACTGCATTTTATGTGTCTGTATTATGTGTGGAAGCTCTTCCTGCTCCCTGAAAACATGAAGCTCTTTCCTGCCCCCATGCCCCTTGTCATTCCTGTGTTGCCTTTCTCAGCCTGTCCAACTGGACCCTGACATGCTTCTTTGTCCCACTTCCTCCAGATAGTTTAGCACTCTCTCCTCTATGCTGCCTCTGCTTTTAGTGTATATTTCTATTTCCTGTGTATCATAGTTTATAATTATTATTTGTTTGTATGCCTGTTGCCCTTACCATTAGACTCTAGACTCATTGATAGAGGATCTTTATCTTCTTATTTTTGTTTTCCAGTCCCCAGAACATGTCTGGTGTATAGTAGATGCCCACATCATCATTTGTAAAACTGACCTGAAGGATATCCAGGCTGTGGGGATTATGTGTGAAAGGAGATAGCCTCTTTGGGGAGTGTGAGAACTTTAGAAAGTACATTAAGTGGAAAGCAGTTGAAGTTGATGAGGCAGAAGAAAAAAGCCACAGAATTAGGGTTGGAGCCAGATTGTAGAAGGGTTGAACCCAAAGGATGGAATTTTGTCCTGTGAGTATAAAGAGCCATAGGAAGTACATTTAAAAAAAAGATTGTAATTTAAATTTTGAAGACACTTTGGTGGCATTGTGTGAAACAGACTAGAGTAGGGAGAGACTGATAGCAGGGAAGTGAAAAATCAGAGAGAACAAGGCACTGGACTAAGAGAGTAGATGCGGGAACAGGAGGAAAGGTTGAAATGATAGGATTTGGAGGTCATCTGGATGAAGAGGAAGAAGGTGCTGTTGAGAGACAAACAGAAATTGAGGAAGATTTTCACAATTCTAGCTTATGAAAATGAATGACTAATATTTCTCTTAAGTGACCAAGGCATTGTTGATTTGTTATTTGTTTTTAATTAATTATTCACTAGGAAATCATTTGGAAGAGTTATATGTGACACAAAATGTATCAACATGTATCAAAGTGCTATGTGAAGACATTAAA
>CM053611.1:88620125-88722069 GCA_028646535.1 Procyon lotor
ACTCTTCAGTGAATCAAGAGAGATATGCAAATACATAATTACAGACAGTAAATGTTATAACCGAGATAGCCCAGAGTGCATGGGAACACAGAGGAAAGACTTAACTGCCTTATTGCAGATATGAGTTGTTACTTATTTATTTTTATTCTTTATGTTTTTATTATTATCTTTTCATTTATTTTTTTTTAAACTATTTTAACAATTTGGTTTCCAAACTAGGCTGAAATTCTTCACTTTGCCCCTGGGAGGAATTTGGTGGCAAAGAGCTTTCTTGACTACTTTGTCTTACAGAATTAGCTTACTCTCCTAACTACACGTTCTTTTCTTTGGGTCAAATAAATTCCATCTGCTCTTACTCTCCTTTTGTGGATGAGAGTATACTGAAGACAAGTAGGGTATGATCTATGATCCTGTTGTTTATAGGGAGATATCCCACCACGTAATCTAGGACAAGCGTCACAGCTGTCAACCCATGTGAACATAATAAGTATGTAAACAGGAATACAAAACGGCCAGGGACATAATGGGAGAGTTATGGCTTCCTTTATTCTGATGGGGTTGTTAAAGCATTTGATGGTGGAGTCACAGGAAACCATTGCTGCCCTTTCTCTTTATTCTCACCTTCACCCAAACTCTGAGTCATTTGTACACCTTTCATTCAGGGTGACCCGTGAAGCCGAGCTTACAGTTGAAACAACCATTTGAGTTCAGCATCTTACTCCTTTTAAAAATCACCAGGGCTCCTTAGTATTACCTGATGGCTATAGCTTTTGCTGTGTTGTTAGTAAAGGCAACACTGGGAGCAAAACACCCTGAAAGTATTTGCTCCTGATTTAGCTTTTCTAAAAACAGAACTCAAAGTTCAGGGCCCTCAGCTGGGAAAGCAGCAGCTTGTCAAGGGCTTTCACCACTGCCCAGTGACCACTCCTTCAGCAGAGCCTCCTAGCCTCCCAACACTGTCTTCCCCTGAAAAGGCGAAGGCCCTACATAATTTCTGATGGGGAATTTTAAATATCAAAGCCATTTCAAGAGCTGCCCCCTGAGGTTCTTAGAATTGGAGTTAAAGGCAATGACAGAGGTGCAGCTCTAAATAGAAAAGAGACAGTATGATCTATTATTACGTATCAAGTGCGAAGTTAAATGTTAGATAAAATGAAGTCTTCTATCTTTTTTGGTACTATTTTCTCCTTTCCTTCTACTATCAGTTATTTTTGCCAATGGATGAACAACTATGGAAAAATAAAGAAAAAATTGTAAACAGAAGCAGTTGTCAAAAGCAATATGGTTTACCCCTTTACTCTCCCAGGGAACATTTTTATTCATCCTTTAAATATAATTCACATCATGTTCAAAGATAGTTAGTGCCACAATATTCAAGATGAATGTTAATTTCAAATAAAATTATGCAAGAATAAATCTAATAAGAAAATAATCTAAATTAAGACTTGCCTTTCACTTACTGAAATGCAATGTCTCCTGAATTATTGTATATCCCACACTGAAGGAGATCGATGTAAGCATAAATCTAGTGATTTGTGCCCCTATTAAATGCCTTCAAAAATAAATGTAAGGTATTTAAGTATATTTCCTATGTTTTCTATAAACTTTAAATGAGTAATGTAAATAAATACAAAAGTCATACCCTTTATTTTTTAATCTTTACTATGTGACCACTGCTCAGACCCTCAGTTTGATTTCTGTATCTTTCCTTTCCTGTTTACGAGTTGTAACTGAGCCAGTTACTATTTATTCCTGAGTATATCTAAAAAATTTTAGACAGCTAAAAAGCCAATTTTATATTCCTGGGTTGCTACTTCAGTTAAAACTGAAGAAGAATTTGTACTTCTGAGTGTACAAATTCTGTTACAGGAAACTTTTAAGTATAATTTTAGACACTGTATTTTGCTCTGAGGAATCTGGGTATATCAAGCACCTTTATCTTTTTGTTGAAGAAAGGGTCCTATGTTCCCATTCCATGCAAGGCACCATCTCCCCAGGCACCTAGTCGGGAACCTGGGTCATCCCCAACTCCTTTTTCCTTTGGATAAAGAATCCCTACTGACCTTATCTGTCTTCTCCTTTGAATTAATGTGGTTTGTCCCTGCTAAAATCTGTCATGGTACCCTTTTCTTCATAACATGTATTGCAATTTTGTATTATTTTGTTTTTTTTTTTTAAAGATTTTGTTTTCAAGTAATCTCTACCCCCAGTGTGGGGCTCGAACTCACAGCCCCGAGTTCAAGAGTCACATGCTCCACTGACTGAGCCAGCTGCCCCTGCAGTTTTTAATTACATATTTAAATGGATAAATTTATTTATAGTCTGTTTCCATGGAATTAGGGACTCCGTTTTGTTGTATATACAATGAATACAATAGGCCTGCCACAAGGTAAATACTGAGTGAATCTGCGGTGAGTTTTAAAAAATGAAAAAAAGTGGATGAATTATAGTCACTTAATAAATATTTCTTAATGATTGATGGTCTTCTGGCCCCCAATGTAATCTCCTTATGGTTTTCACCTCCCTGCTGTCTCCATACTACACTGTGAAGGCCTAGAAGGTAGAAACCACATCTTTTATCTCTGTATCCCCAAATCCTAGGACCATGCTTTCCCATTTTAGGGACTCACTCAATCTTTGTTGAATGAATGTTCCTCTGAATGAGTGATAACCATGAACTATGTGTTGATGAACCTCCTGAAAGGCTCGTATTCTTTCTTTTATAGATTTTTAGTATTTTAACACCACAGAATTGCAAATTGCAAGACATTAGAAACAGAGCAAACAAACAAATACACGCACCAACAGAACAACAACAGAAAACTGAAGTGGTGAAACAGAACATATTATGCTGAGTTTTCTCTGTGCAAGACTGTTCCCTACATTTAATGCTTCACTCAGTCGAATTTTATTATTTATTATTTGTGATAAAAGTTCTTTATTCTAACTCAGTAGGAGACATTCCCCACCCACAAATGCCTTTCACTGGCAGTGCAATTTTTTTTTCCACATTAGTCAATCTTTTTTCCTCACTTTCATCCATTACATCTAATTACGACTCTTTGTTCTAGGGAAGTAAATTATATTTTGCCACTCCCTATGTCCCCTTACACCTTTTGATTCTGTGAGGAAAGTTGTTGTGTTCTTCCTGAGCAGTTTCCTAGTTACGTTGAGAATATTCAGCCTCTTTCATATTTATTCATTAGTATCTTTCTTTTCTTGATTGTGTTGTTGGCCTGTGTGGAACCCTCCTCCATTGTCTACATCTTTCTTATACTAAGACTCTTTAATGTAAATGCAGTTCTTTAGGTTCAAACTTTACATGGCTATTCATCAGGAAGCAGAGTCTTATTCAAAACCCAAGTCTAGGTTCCTTTTAAAAATTATTTTTGGTTCTAATACATATGTCCGATTATTTCTGCATTTTAAAACTCATTTTGTTTTCATCAACCAGGACACAGTGTAGAATCAAGTTCTTCAGATCACTGTACGTCTTTGGATCAAAGTCTTTAGGGTCAGACAAACCTGGGTTCAAATCCCAGCCCTGTTTCAGATGAGCTGTGTGAACTTGGACAAATTACATAGTTAATTTAAGCCTCAGTGTTCTTATTTGTAAAATATAAAAAACACTGCCTAACTCCTAAAGATTGGTAAATGACATAGCTTATATAAATCGCCCAGCCACAGTGTCTGGCCCATAGTAGTCATTCAACAAATGCTACTTCTCTTCTTTATAGCCTATTTAATTTTGTCCAGGCTTTCTGAGAGTTTTGGTATATCATGATTATTTGTTTGATTATTTACTGCTTGTCCTCATCAAATGCAGAATGGCATATTTATTTATTCAGTGAATTATACTTTTTGTTTTAGAAAGATGTTAGAGAATTTTGTGACTTTTCCCACTTCTCTTCCCAAATGGGACTGACTTTTATTATTCATCAGTTTGTAAAACTTCTCCGTTGGGGGAGGTGGTTTTAATTTATGTCATTTGATCTTTTCAAAGGATAGTCCTAAGGGGACTTGGGTGGCTCAGTGGGTTAAAGCCTCTGTCTTCGGCTCAGGTCATGATCTCAGGGTCCTGGGATTGAGCCCCGCATCGAGCTCTCTGCTCAGCGGGGAGCCTGCTTCCCTCTCTCTCTGCCTGCCTCTCCACCTACTTGTGATCTGTCTCTCTCTGTCAAATAAATAAATAGGATCTTTAAAAAAAAATTAAAAAAATAAAAGTCCTAGTATGATTACTATATTATAATACATGAATTTTTTTCTGTCTCTTTCACTTCTTAACCCTCCTGTTTTACACCCTAGATTTTTTAAAAGCTGAGATTAAAGTTTCCTAGCTATTATTGCCAAGTGACTATTTAAGGTTTCCTTTTCAAAAACTGTTACTTCATATTGATTCTATGCTGAAATCATTGCTTCCAGCATAAAACAAGGATGTCTGTGTTGTTTATGAGACATAAAATGGATTCGTGTGGCTTTGCTGAAACTATATTTTGAAAGAAAAAGCCCACTAAGCTGCTATAAGGAAGATATTTTAATGACCCTTGGGAAACAATCCTTTTCTGATATGGACTGGAGCATAGGTACATCAGTAAAATGTGGGAAGCATCATGGCTTTACCTAAATGTGTCCTTGTGGTAAGTAAGGTATTATGGATCTAATTAATTTCAAAATTTTTACTTCTGGGACAATTTAAAGGGAAGGAATAACCATCCTAAAGATAGAATGAAATAATTATTAACTAGAGGTACAAACAAGCAGAGAAACACAGAGATTCTTCTTGGGAGCATGATGAGGTGGTGATATTTGCATAGACTGTGAAGGATGGAAAGACAGTCTACAGCAAGATAGTCACCCACTGTGGTCTCTGTTTCCATCAGTTGAGCAGTTTTCACCTAAGATAGAAAGAAGAAAAGCAGAAAAAAAGCAAGAAGAAAAAGAGATTTGGATGGATGATAGAGTTCTTTACAAACATAGCCCACTAGGCAGGCTAATTGTAACCAAGTAACAAAACAGTATCTTGGTAAACACTTGGTTTGGGTTTTAGGGCAGAAGGACCAAGTTTATTTTTATTCACTCTCTGCTGAAAGGCAATCAACTACATTTATTTTGGCCCACCAGGGAGGAAGGAAGGGCATGTCAGTTTTTCAAGAAGTTGTTTACTTTGACAGGGAATAAATCCTGCTTTCTTTGCCCTTTGCTGATTTTTCTTTGAATACGGAGAGAGACAATACAATAGTTAAAAATATGTCACAACGCAAAAGTCAATAAATTTATAGTAAAGAACTAAATGGCTGTTTCCTAAAAAAGAGAGCTAATTCTATTCTATAAAGCATTTCTTCAAGCATCTATTTCAAACCATGTGTTCTATTAAAGCATGAGAGATTTTCTTAGAGAGGTGTCATAAAATAGCTGTCAATATTCCACACCCAATTCCCCATGCATCTAACATTTAAGATATTCTTTGGTGTCAAAATGGGGTTGAGGGCAGAATGGAGCTTCATGAAGAACTATAGTCAAAGATTATTTAATCCAACACAATAACATTTCTATAGTTCAGTGTTATGTCCCGAAGTATGTGAATGCAGAAATAAATTGTCAGTGTAATGGTAAACTAATTTTATTATAAATTCCAGTCTCATTACACAGTAACACACTCTAAATATGAGGTATTTATGGTAAATCAATTTATATATTATGAATAAGAGGGAGTTCTCTGAATGGAATCACTAGGTGTTTATTTTGAAACTGTTAGATGAAAAACAGACATCTTAGAATTCTGCCAGAATTTTTTTTTTTTTTTTTTTTTTGAGAAAAGCAGAGGTTCTAAGTTAGACATTCTTCAGTGGAAAAGATAAGTGACATGAATGCTTATGGGCATTTATATCTATCTTTGAGTCAGGAAAAATGTCTAGCCAGAGTTTTCGTAATCCTTTCAGATTTTCTGTCAAAGATATGGCTAATTCAGTGAGTAGATTGTATTATAGATGATTATTAGCTCAAAATCTTTCATCCAAGGATGGAAGTGACTAGAGCTCACACTAGAAACAATGGTTTATGTAATGGTTCTCAGGTGCTGGCCAGGGGACCAAAAGGCTGATTCAGGATCACCAATGATGCTTTCTAGAAAAATATACAGATTTCTGACCTTGGTTCCTGTTGGAGAATCTGATTCAGAAGATGTAGGTAAGGGCTCTGAGAGTTCATATTTTCAGTAAGTGCTCCAGGTGATTCTGATCCATTGACAGGTTTGGGAACCAATGTCTAGATTGGAGCACTGCTTGAGAGCAGAGAAAGAGGCTGAGGCAAGACTTCATTCAAGGGAGAGAAACCATTTCACCTGTGTAGAGTCTGAGTCTGCCTGAGTTCCTGATTTGCAAAATGATCTGATAGCTTGAAATTGGGGGGAATACCTAATCCACAGAAATTGGCCAATGCTACAAATCAGGGCATTTTCCCCTCGCTAGAAAGGTAGCACACTAGTGTTCAGTGGGGTTATTCTCACATTTTTAATATGTCTGCCAAAGGAAAATCTATTTAGGTGATAGGCTACAATTGGTACATAAGGGACATTCAAGATTTCAAATGAGTTACTCTAGAAGAGTATTCCTCAAAGTATTCCTCAAAATATCTTAGTACACCATGATAATTATATTTTTCCTTCTACTTCTGTACCTTAACAACCAACCAAGTTGAACCTCCATTCTGCCCTCAGCCCTAGATTCAGCTGGAAAGATTCACATTTTCCCTTGTGTTTATAGACCTTAAATGCACTGTCCTTTACATTTTTTTTTCTGAGTTGTAGAAATAAATTTAGTTTCAATGATCTCTACTAGCTTTAAAAAAACAAACAGCTCTGGAATCCTCAGAAGTGCTTTCTTGGCTATGGAAATATGTAGTTGATTGTTTGGGTCCCATAGTTGGTTCTGCTTAAGGATGGAATAAAGAGAAAGTAAGGATAGAATTGATTTAATTATTCACAGGAATGAATCTTTCGGCTAGTAGATTTGGTTTAGAGCTCTTTTTATTCAGGTTTGGTGAATTTATGACCATCAACTAAAAGTGTACACATAAGGACAATAACATTTAGCAAAGTGCTTGTCAGGAGAGTGGAAGGGAAAAAATAGCCTGGAACATCAATGGCACCAATAAATCCTTGGCTTATTTGGTAAAGAGCTAACTGTGAACACAGTGCCAAGATTAATGTCACCGATAGTTGTTGAATGGAATAATGTGCCCAGGTAAGTATTCTATTAAATGTATTCTATGAGGAAGAATAACATCAGTTCGTTTCACTTTCTAGATCAACTCATTAAAGTCAACAAAGGCAATCATTGATTAGAACAATGATTCTAATCATTGTAGGACAAACATTGTGTACTTTCAGAGGAAGAAATAAAAATAGCCCCCAAAGAAGTGTCAAAGGCATCTCTTCAAGGGAAGTCTTTCCTTAATTGCTTTCATCCTACCCTATACTTTCTCTAAGACACTCCATGTATCTCTTGCATTGCATTTTGATCATACAGTGGGAATGATAATAGTATGAACATCAAAGAGCTTTTGTGAAAATTAAATGAGCTAATATATATACAGCCTTTTGAAGAGTAAACAGAGACTAGTAGGCACTCAACAAATGTCAGCTATTATCTATTATATCATCACCATCACCACAGTGTATTGAAATAATCTGTTCCTTACATTTCTCCCCATTTAGAATGAGAGATATTTTAGGGAAGACCTTTTCATCTTTACAGACCTAGTGCTTTACCACAGTGCCTGGCATAGAAGAGGTACTCAATAAGTCTTTCCTTAGCTAAACTAATTTATACTTCTAGTAAATTTTGTCTGGGCTGCTGCTTCAGGGTTTCAATGGCTCCAAACTCCTGAGAAGATATCAAGTAGGAAATAAGGGAGAGATGTTTTCATGAGTCATCCCTGGCAATCTAACAGACTAGACTGCCCAGCCTTAGTTAATATTATGTTTGTTATTATTTCACTGATAGTAAGATTTATTATTTCCTCGATATATAGTTGTAGGCTCTATCACTTAGAAATGAGGAACAAATATACAGAAGGAATCTTCTAGGATATGTCTTCCCAAGTGAAGTCATCATATAGATATGTCACTATATAATAGCAGCATTTTCCAGTGTATTCTGTAGAACACAGGTCCAACTTTTTACTCTGTAAGAAAAGTGTTCTCTGGTTAAATTTGAGAGATACCTCAAGCTTTATAGGAAGTGTAGAACGAACAGTAGCATATTAAATGCTCTGAGAAATCCTGAAGAAAACAATCTTTGATTAATTCACCATTTCTTAAATTTGAAGGTCATAGAAAAAATTTTCCTTATCTAATTCCAATTGACATCTCATGGATTTAGTGTTCCATGAATCAAACTTCAGAAAATGCCATACTATGGAAACATATTTATCCAGATATTCATTTTTTCTCAGTAAATCTCTATGTAATTCATTTTTAGATATTCTTTTTTTAAAAAAATTATTTATTTCCCCTAAATACTTTTATTTTATTTTTTCAGTGTTACAAGGTTAATTGTTCATGCACCACACCCAGTGCTCCACACAATACTTGCCCTTTGCACACAAATAGAAAGGCAAATCTTGGTTAATTTGGATGCCCAAGGAATAGTAGGATGTTCTAGCCAACTTAATTGTAGAGTAAGTGCTAAGATGCATTTAACCTTTGTTAAAAAGCATTCTGGGCATGCTTGGCCAAGCATGGTTCAGTTGGTAGAGCATGTGACTCTTGCTCTCAGGGTTGTAAGTTTTATTCCCACATTGGGTGTAGAGATTATCTAAAAACAAAATCTTTAAAAAAAAAAAAAAAGAAAAGAAAAACATTCTGAAGCAATCTTAAACTTTAGTATGATACAGTGACCTGGGAATTTTGTTAAGAGTGCATATTTGATTCAGTAGGTCTGGGATGGGATAAGAAGTTTTGCATTTTCTAATCAACAACTGGATGATGCCAATGGGGCTGGTCTAGAGACCACACACTGAGTAGCAGGTTACTTTTCCACCTTGGTAAGCACAGTAGAGTAAATAAAATTGTTATTTTGAATAACATTGTACATGTTGATAGAGACACATACTGAGATAGTTAAAATTTTTTAATATCATATCATAATATTGACTTGTTTTCTTCATGCTACCTTCTTCAGAAAAGAAAAGTGGAAACTAATGGGGAGAAAAGTTCTAGTTACAGCAATATTTCTATCAGTATCTAGCATGAAATCTGGTACACTGTCACATTAATGTTATGTGCAGGGGCCCCTCAGTGCTCAGTCAGTTAGGCATCCGACTCTTGATTTTGGCTTAGGTCATGGTCTCAGGGTCCTGGTATCAAACCCCTACATTGGGCTTCGCACTCAGCAAGGAGTCTGCTTGAGATCCTCTCCCTCTGCCCCTTCCCCCACTTATTTATGTTCTTTCTCTCTCATAAATAAATAAATCTTTAAAAAAAATAAAATGTTATGGACATTAACTTATTTATCTTAAAGTTACTAATTCTGAAGGTGATACACAGACGCATCTGTTAAGGAGGTAGTTAATGATATGAAAATATTACTAAATAAAAATGAAAACTCTGCCAAACATATTGTCAATCAAATAATATACTATGGAGAGTATGAAGGTAGGGGAAAGGACTGGATGTGCTAATAAATGTTGGGAATTACCCCTGGCTCAGTAAAGGGGAAAGAAGAACAGAGAGAGTAATATTCTGAAAAAAGGTGCCAGTAAGGAAATCCATCGAGGGAAGTTGACACAGACAACTTATCCCAAACATATGCTGGATTAATCATGAAATGATTGGAGATGTGCCTTCCTCAGCCATCTAATCAGTGGATCAGGGCACTATCCAGAGTAGGAAAGAAGGAAATACAGATTTTCCCCACTAATCCATCTACTTCCTATAAATTATGCGAAAAGGACTAAATTAGTATCAGTTATTTTCAAAACTTCCTTACTCGGTGCCTTAAATACCATGAAGGTATTTGTTCAGGAGTGATTAGCAATTTGACTCAGTACTAGTTGTTTCTATCCTCAAGTCTTTCAGAATCTCATGACAACTTAAAGCGTTGAGGAACAAATTCAGAAAAATGTGTTATAATTACCTTATAATGTTTCCATTTAAAAAAAATATATGTGGTCTTGATGGGAGTTTTCACTGAAATGGCTCTGGTGCTTTTGGTCTTCTAATACTTAGATAATACCTATAAATATCAACTTCACGAGGCCCAGGAAAATTATGCTAAATGATATTTATTGGCTTATCATCAACTACTTGTGGGTAGCTCAGTCAGCTCCGTCTCACTGACTGAGGTGTCCAAGATGAGGACATCTCTAGCCAACCACCCATCTTTTCTATTACTCTCATTCCCTTACCTTTTCTTGCCTTTCCCCGCCCCCTCTTTCTTGCCTCTATGGTCATTCTGTATTTTTTTCAGTTCTCAGAATATGCCGTGTTCTTTCTTCCTTCTGTTTCTTTTTTGCACTGGTTATTTTCTCCAGAAGGAATACCCTTACCCATGTTATGCTGATTCCTATTAAACTCCAGGTCTCAGGTCTTACATCAAAACTCAAAACATTCAACTCCTGTTAATTGCTCCTCCTGTGTGCTCTCCTTCACACTCTGTAACACAATACTGATCATACTCGTGTGATCTAACATACATGTACAAACATATGTACCATTTGCCTATATATGTATGTATATACACACACATACATAAACATTGTGAAAACACTGTGTCTCTCTTACGTGTTAGTTTTAGCTACAGTCTTGCTTATGTTTTTATAGAACTGGTAGTTTAGGGACCAAAACTTATAAATTCTTTTTTTGTGTAAGTCTCTAGAATAGTTATATAAGTAGTGACCATTAATAAAGAGTCAACTTTTAAGGAATCTCCTTTTCCATATTCTTTTTATAAAATCCTGAAGTGATGTACCCTCTAGAATTTCAAAAGCTAGAGTTGGCAACCTTTTTATATTTTGTAAGAATATGAGCCATAGCTTGAACATAGCAGAGTAACAAAAAGAAAACAGAGCAAAAATTTAAAAAGGTATTTATCTTGGCTCCAAGTCTGCCAATAAACCTTTTCTTTCTTTCTTCTTTTTTTAAAAGATTTTATTTTATTTATTTGACAGAGAGGGAGAGACAGCAAGAGAGGGAATATAAGCAGGGGATTCCCACTGTGAAGGGAGCCTGATGTGGGGCTTGATCCCAGGACCCTAGGATCGTGACCTGAGCTGAAGTGAAGGCAGACGCTTAACAACTGGGCCACCCAGGCGCCCCTAAACCTTTTCTATTTCTGTTTTTAATGGTTAGAGAACTTTGTTCTGTTCCCCGATGTATCCCAAACACTTGGCATATAACAAGTACTCACTTTATATTCATTGAATGACTTAAAGAACAAATATAAAAGTTAGGTACATTGTATGACATACTGTTTCAAGTCAATGCTATTTAATAGTATCTTTGAAAATGTATTCTGAAAATTTTGCCTGTTGTCCTACAAGATAGTTACCTTATCTGAGTCACTTAATGATAAATTAACTTCCTTTCCTATTTTATCTGCTTGGTAGTACATTCTCATTTTTTTTAGATATTTCTACTAGTGGTCTGAAGATATGCAATACACATATCTATCTATCTATCTATCTATCTATCTATCTATCTATCTATCTATCATCATGTCTTTCCTTTTTTTTAAGATCTCATTTTTAAGTAATCTCTACGCCCAAGTAGAACTTGAACTCACAACCCTGAGATCAGGAGCCATATGTTCTATCAACTGAGCCAGCCAGCCGCCCTCTTTTTTTTTTTTTTTTTTTGTAAATCTTATTTTACTTTATTGTTATTATTTTAGTAGGCTCCAAGCTCAATGTGGGGCTTGAACACATGACCTTGAGATTAAGAGTCATATGCTTTACTGACTGAGCCAACCAGTCACCCCTCTATCTATTTAAATATATCCTGTAGAGAATGGTATTAAGACTGAATATATTGTGAATCTAAGCAATTTCATAAGCAGACTCTTCATTCAGTGCTTGAGGTTAAGGAGCCCTTATTTTATTCCTTAAGGTCCTGTGGATTTTAAAGAAGAAATTATCTTTGACCTAGGTATTTTTGATCAATAAAGAGTAGAGACTATAATATTATTTCCCATCCTCTATCATATAGGACAATAATAGTTCTTATAATACTAGTTTTCATTTCTTGAGGGCTTACTATAATAAGCAATGGGCTAAACAGTTCACATACTTTATCTTTTTTTTTTCCCAAAGATTTTATTTATTTATTTATTTGAGGGTGAGAGAGATAGGAAAAGAGTACACGGGGGGAGGGAGAAGCATACTCCCCACTGAGCAGGGAGCCTGACCACAGAGGGTGGGGCTTGACCCCAGGACCCCGGGATCCTAACCTGAGCCAAAGGCAGATGCTTAACCAACTGAGCCACCCACTTGCCCCTCACATAGTTTGTCTTGTTATTATAGTTCTTATTACAACCCTATGGGGAGAAAAAAGATCAAAGTCCAAACAGCTTTAATAGTTGGCCCAGGGTCACAAAGCCATAAGGAACAGGAAAAGCTTCTGTTCTAGATCTGTTCAAAACCTATTAAAATGAAAGTCTGAGTACAAAGGGCAAGAGTCAAACAGAATTCTCAGAGAAGTATTAAGATGTAGATAGAAATTTTGAGCTCAGGGTTGAAAGTGAGCTGGGCCACCTTCTGTCTTCAAAAATCTGAGAGAAAAATAAACAAGCCCGCTCAAATTTCATGTAGGTACCACCTGTCTGATGTTAAAAATATGTATTTATCTGATGATTCACAGGCATGTACCCTGGGGCAAATAATACTTTATATGTTAATTTTAAAAATCATATAAAAAATATCACAAGAAAATAAGCATTTTCAATAACATTTTTAAAAATAGAATTGTACTATTTAAAATATTGGTAATAAAAAATACATTGTCACATTTAAAAAAATGTATTTATCAAGAGCAATATAATTTTTTTCCTTTAAATTAAAAAACCTCAAGATTTTAATTGAATATTTCCCATTGTATTGCTCCCTTCCGGTCACTGTTTCTGAGCTAGAACATGGAGTCCTTGGTGGGGAAAGGAAGGACGTGGTCATCAATCTCCATTAACAGTCTTGAGTGTTTTTTGTCATCTTATTAAGAGTTTATGTCATCTACATAACTACTCATGTAATTTAGATGAGCTCTTAATACACATTGGACATCTACTGAAGCTCCAGCTGCATCCTTCATGGTCACATTTCAGATAATGTCTCGTTAATTGAACAGCTCTTTTAAAATTCTACCCTTTTTTTTTCATATAAACCTCTTCTTGGAATTATGCTAACAAAAAAGCAAAATCCATTCTATAAGAATTTAGTATTTGGGGGGAGAGTGGGGGGTTATTGTTATGTTCTAAATTAGTTTACAATACAGGGGTACATTAGGGCAGTGTCAGCAAAGTGTATTCATAATGACACCAAAACCCATGGTTTTTCAGGCGTTCAAATTCACTGTAGGGATAAGAGCTAGAATGACCCAAGTACAGATGACCACTCTTCATTTTATCAATTTGAGTCTGCTCATTGCCTACGTCCTACTCATATATTTAGTCTTAAGGTAATTTTACATACCTTCTTTTAAAGTAATCTCTGTACCAAATGTGGGGCTTGAACTCACAACCCTAAGATCAAGAATCACGTCCTCTACCGACTAAACCAGCCAGCTGCCCCTTAAGATAACTTTAAACATATCTCCCTCTCCGTCATCCTTTTTTTCCACTTTTATTTGTCATCTTGTTTTCCAAAATGTGGTGCTACAGGAAGCAATTTTACTTCATGCAGAGTGATGAAAAAGATTACTTTTATGAATATTGTACTCTTTTCACCTAACGAGTTAGAAATTTGTGCCTCTTATCAATAAAGAAATGAACTAGTGTGTGTGAATGTACTAAGAATTTCAGGACCTCTCTCCCATGGACCAGCATATGAAGGATGGATTCATCTCTTTTGTACAAGTCAAGCTTTTTGCCAGGAACCACAAGTTCACTTACTTCTGCAAGCATCTGGAGCAGAGAAGGGTCTCCGGAGGTCCCGGTAGAAGCCTGGCTTACATCGCTGGCAATGCTGGCCTTCTGTGTTGTGCTGACAGTCATTGCAGACGCCACCACTGCGGTTACCTGACGCCTCCCACACGTTAATGTCAAAGTGACAGGCATCAGCATGCCCATTGCACTTGCAGGCTGAGGGGGAGAAAAGGCATAGGAGGAAAAACAAATAATTTAAAACAACATTCTCTAATATTCAGGCCATTGAAAATGGGGTAAACGGATTGCTAATTTTTTTGAATTGAAGTATAATTAATGTGTTAGTTTTTAATTTTATTTTTAGGTTTTTTTTTTAAATAGTGCACATTTTCACAGTACAAGAATCAAAACAGCATATAAAAAGGCGGAGACTTTTATTTAGTTTAAAATTTTTAAATTAAAAAAATTAAGTTTTAGGATATGCTTGAAAGTCAGCAAAGCATAGATCTGTCTTCTTAGGCAGAGATATTACTGTTTCCTTAGCAACTGGGGTTGACATTTATTTTGGAAAGACTATTTGAGTGGCTACCCATTTTTTCCCCCTCTTTAACAGTAATACTTTACCATTTCCGTTTCTGCTTCTTCCCAAGAACCAGTGTTATCACTGTGAGTCCCCTGATTGTACTTAGAAAACCCTACATTGTCAGATGTCATTTGAAAATGAAAATTCATATTGCAGCTACAAGCCTAAATTCATGCTCACTAATGACCCTCGAAGGAACCTTGTAGTGGACAGGGGTTAGTAACTTGGCAGGTAGATTGCTTTGTCTTTCATGAAGCACTATTCCTCCGTATTAATGTACTGGTGAGTACAAGATAGTCTCCTACAGAAGCCTGGGTTTTTTTGTGGTTTTGTTTTTTGTTTCTTTGTAGAAGAGGTCTGCATTATTTCCTTTGTAACAATTTCTCAAAGGCATTTATAAGATTATCAATAGCACCAAGTGACAAGTCTCTGTGTTCTATATGTATTTAGATACACAGTTGGTCTCTGTGGAAAGACCAGAATGGCACTCTAGGAATTTAGGAGAAATTCTTTAGATTCTCTTGTTGAGTGATTTAGAATAAGAATCCAGACTTTTTCCTGGAGGTCAACTGTGTTTGTGCTATTGTTTTTTCATTGTTTCCTTGACATGTTATGATATTTTGACAAGATTCATAATCTTTAAAAAAGCATAATATAAGATAATTTAAAATTTATGCTCAGAGGAAATCCTTTACATTTCCTAGAAAATAAATCAACTAAGATTCCAAATTATGTATGGGAGAAGACTTCCCACAACATTACTGACAGTACTGGCCTTTAAATTCTTGCAAAACTAAAGTTTGTACGTATAAACATTGTTATGGGCATGTGTGTTTCTCTGAACATTTTGAATTGCAAAGAAAAAAATGGTTTGTATTCCCATGTTTTTTACCCTCTTATCTAATCTCCAACCTCAAACCCAAAGTTAGCCCTAGTAATGCAGTCTCATTCTTGACTAACCAGCTTAATTTCAAATCTGATTTGTCATTTTAAGTATCTTAAGTGAAGGCATCATGGTATTATGGAAAAAACATTTAATTTGGAGACTGAAGAGCTGGGATCAAGTCCTGACTATCACTTGCTAACTTTGGCAAGTTACTTAATCTGACTGAGCCTCAATTTCCTGATCTCTAAAGTGGGATTAACAACACCACCTGCTTGCTTTATAGGGTTGTTTTGAGAACTGAATTTGAGATAGCTATTTTCATGATTATAATTAGATATCTCAGCTACAAGGGTAATTGTATGCCATAATCCTCAGTTGCTCTTGTGTCTAGCCATGTTTTTATTTTGTCACCTTCTCAAGAAGGGTGCATAGGTCCTGCAAAATGTCCAAGAAAATGGGCAACACATTGTTGGCAAAATAGTCATATTGGCAACTTTGCAAGCAGTGATTGCTTCCAATGGTTGAGGTCATAGTGAACAGTGATATGAGCTATATTTGTGTAGGTTACAGTGCCTGTCACCCACCACTTTATATTGTGTTTCTAGAGACAACAGGCAGTCCACAGATAAGTTTACTTTACAAAGAAAGCTTTTAGTCTTGTGGGCTTGGTACTCACTTCTGCACTCTTTAGGAGATCCTGTTTTGCCATCAGCTGCCTCCCAGGGACGGTCGTTGTATAATGGTGCACAGTGTTGGCAATGGGTACCTGCTGTGTTGTGCTTACACATACACTTTCCATGGACCTACAAACAAAAATAAGTAAGAGCTGTGAGGCACAAACAATGTTGGGAAGAAATATTCTTTCCACAGTCTTATCTTATTGGTTGGCTTTAGCCATATGACATGCATTCACTTTCCTAAAGAAGTCGTCAAAATGCGAGATCCTTTCTTTAGTTTGTCCTCTGATTAATTCAGAGGATTACATAAAAGGGGCAACTGGATAGCTCAGTCAGAGTCTGACTCTTGATTTCAGCTAGGATCTTGATTTCAGGATTGTGAGCTCAAGCCTTGAGCTGGGCTCCACGCTGGGTGTAGAGACAACTTAAAAAAAAAAAAAAAGAAGTTTACATAATTACATTTTTCTTGGCTGTAGGTTATATGACACTAATGAGTAATTCTGAGGTACTGGCTAGATATTTACTTAAATTTTTAATACCTTAAAAATTTTCATATGCTTTACACAAAAGTACTGTATCTTCAGTATAAAAAATTTAGAAATCTGTAAATATGATCATTTCATATCACAATCAACATTTGAAGTTTATATTTCCAGTACTTTTAAAAATACAGTTATACATATTATATATTTTAAAGATTTTATTTATTTCTTAGAGAGAGAAAGTGAAACAGAGCAAGAGAGAGGAGAGGGTCAGAGAGAGAAGCAGACTCCCAGCGGAGCAGGGAGCCCGATGTGGAACTTAATCCTTGGACTCCAGGATCATGAAATGAACTAAAGGCAGTCCCTTAACCAACTGAGCCACCCAGGTGCCTCTCTCTCTCTCTATATATATTTTTAAAAGATTTTATTTATTTATATTTATTTATTTATTTATTTATTTGGTAGAGAGCAAGCACATGAGAGAGCACAAGCAGTGGAGTATCAGAGGGAGATGGAGAAGCAGATCCCTGCTGAGCAGGAAGCCCAACAGGAGTCTCCATCCCAGGACCCTGGGATCATGACCTGAGCCAAAGGCAGAGGCTTAACCCACTGAGTTACCCAGGTGCCCCAAAATACAATTATATTTAAAACTTCTTTTTTCATATAATAATATATCATCTTTCTACTTCATTAAATATTCTTGTACAGCACACATTTTATTTATTTATTTAATTTATTTTTTTAAAGATTTTATTTATTTGACAGAGAGAAACACAGTGAGAGAGGGAACACAAGCAGAGGGAATGGTAGCAGGAGAAGCGGGCTTCCTGCAGAGCAAGGAGCCTGATGTGGGGCTCAATTCCAGGACTCTGGGATCATGACCTGAGCCGAAGGCAGACGCTTAACGACTGAGCCACCCAGGCGCCCCTACAGCACACATTTTAATGGCTCCCTTGTATGGTGTACAATTTATTTGACCAATCGCCCATTTTTGGTTATTTAGGTTTTTAAATATTTTTACATATTATATTTTAGTTCTATAACAAATATCCTTGTAGCTATTTGTGTACATCTTTATTTATTTAGAATGTGTTTTTTCAGAAGTAAAACTGAACAATCAAAAATATATATATTTTGGGGCACCTGGGTGGCTCAGTGGGTTAAAGCCTCTGCCTTTGGCTCAGGTCATGATCTCAGGGTCCTGGGATCAAGCCCTGCAGTGGGCTCTCTGCTCAGTGGGGAGCCTGCTTCCTCCCCTCTCTCTGCCTGCCTCTCTGTCTACTTGTGATCTCTCTGTCAAATAAATAAATAAAATCTTTAAAAAAAAAAATATATATATATATATATTTTAGACTTTGAATATATTTTGTCATAATGAACATAATGATTTTCTTTTAATCCCACAATTCCGAGTGGCTGAGTTTATTAAAATAGTGTTTCTCACAGGGAGGAATACTTCAGTAGAATTCTCTAGGATCTGAGAGTTTTATGAGAATCTTAATATTTTTTTCTAGACTCTCACCAACAGTTTCTAAAACTAAGATCTTGGATCATCTTGAATATTCCCAAATAACTAAGGATTGCCATGAATTCCAGTACCAACATGCACTTATTGACACATGATGTCACGACTGTACAAATGAAAGCTTTGTAAAGTAGCTCAGAATGAGGTTCCCAAATTTGGATCTATGAGGTTTTTTTTTTCCTTTGAGAAACAGCATAACAGTTAAATTAGCATGAAAATAATAGATAATATCAACTAGTCAACAAATACTTAATGTATTCCCACCAGGATATACAGTATGTTAGGCAATGTTTGGTACACAAAGCATTATAAAACTTAATTTCTGTGTTTAAGAATAGTATAATGTAGCTGGCTAAAAAATATTTACATAGAAAAAAATTACAGGTAAACAAGACAATAAATACTGAAGAAAACAAAAGGATGTTGGAATTTAAAAGTGCAGGAATCACCACAGAGTGATAGTTGTAGAGGGCTTTAGGAAGGTGGTTGGGTTTTAAGCTAGTCCTTAAAGATGGGCAGTATTTCTGACAGGCAGACAGGAAGAGACTTCCCAGGAAGAGGAAACAAGATGAACCAAGGTATGGTGTGAGGAGGCTAGAGAGAATCTGTGAACAAAGTTTATTTCAATACAGGCAGAATATTTTGACTGCAATGGTAAAGGAACTACTAGAAATGACATGTACTCGGAGTGGGCAGACTCAAAAGGAATCAAACCCTAGAGTTCAACAGATCTGGAAATAGCTACCCCAGTACATTGACATAATTTAACACCAGAGTAAGTTGTGTTTTCTCCCCCAGGAGCCCCTTTCTCTTTTAATTGTCTTAGCATATATGTCTTTGGGTCACTGGTAGAGGCACTCTGGATTATGCATTATCCAAGTTTGTGATATGACTACTATGACCTTATGCTCATAAAATATTCAAGTGCAGGAATTATATAGGACTTGGAGGACTACAGGCTACTTGTGAATGACCCCCTGAGGCCTAAGTGTTCGAATCTGGAAAATTTCATAAATGATTTTGGTGGCCATCTTGCCAAATTTCATTTCTGTGTATTGTAATGTAAGGTCTTTGTACTTAATGAAAATTAATTATAGCTGTCCTTTTAGTTCTTAGGGATTAATTAAAGTATAACGTTTTTAAGAGGGTAGGACTGGCTCCTTAGAGTACCATGATGTTGCAAGAATTTTTGTTAATTTTCCTTACAGAAACTGAACTAATGTTACAGATTCAACTTACTGATTTTTTTTTTTAAAGATTCGTTTATTTGTTTGACAGAGAGAGAGATCACAAGTAGGAAGAAAGGCAGGCAGAGAGAGTGGGGGAAGCAGGCTCCCTGCTGAGAAAAGAGCCCAATGCGGGGCTTGATCCCAGGACCCTGAGATCATGACCTGAGCCGAAGGCAGAGGCTTTAACCCACTGAGCCATCCAGGTGCCCCTCAACTTACTGATTTTGGTCTTGGAATACCCAAGTGTGAGTTGAATTACAGTTACCTGTTTTCGTGGGCTTCTCTTTGTGATGGTATCTCCTAGGAGCAGTTTAGATGTAAAGTCCCATGGAGTTGTAAGATACATCTCCAATCACACATGCAGGTGAGTTCTAAAGACAAATTTGCACTTAAATTTGGAGATCTGCAGGAATTTAATTTTTACTGCTCTATAAGAGTGTGGTCTTTTGGGGTACCTTGGTAGCTCAGTCAGTTGAGCATCTACCTTTGGTTCTGATCATGATCCTAGTGTCTTGGGATGGAGCCCTGTGTCAGGCTCCCTGCTTCTCCCTCTCATCCCTGCTTGTGCTCTCTCTTGCTATCTCTGTCTTTCTCTCAAACAAACAAATACAATCTTAAAAAAAAAAGTATGGTCTTTTTACCCCAACTCTTGGAAATTTGATTTTTCATATTTTCTGGTAGAAATGCTCCAGCATTCTGGAGCTGATGAAAGTTCCTACAGCTTTCATTAAATCTTTTTAAATTCAACATTCTTTATCATGATTAAAAAAAATAGAAACTCTTTCTCAAATAAATTTGGCATGGGAAGATTCTCTAAAGACTCTCAGTAAAAGCTAGATGTTGATTTCGAGCAAAATGGAGTTTTTGGAAAAATTGAGTAAGAAAAATCTCCCAAAGTTGAAGAGTTTAGTAAAGTTAAGAGACATTATTTATATAGTTTGGAGAAGTTTGTAGCATAATGAAAATTAGTGGGAAGAGTAATTTTATAATTGTCTTAATTCTATAACCTGTTAAAAAAAAAAAACCCACATACAGAACACCAAGGATACAAATATTTGATGAAATTAGAGTCGAATAAACCACCCCTAATTCACCACTACTATTATATGGAGTATTATCTGAAGGAGGCATTTTAGAAAATGTTAAGTCTAAAGTAAATATTGTAAAGACCAAGGTCAATAAAACTTTTTAGTCCTTGAGGCTGTGTCTTAAAAAATGCATAGGAGGGGCACCTGAGTGGCTCAGTGGGTTAAAGCCTCTGCCTTCGGCTCAGGTCGTGATCTCAGGGTCCTGGGATCGAGCCCCACATTGGGCTCTCTGCTTAGCGGGGAGCCTGTTTCCCCTTCTCTCTCTGGCTGCTTGTGATCTCTCTCTCTCTCTCCCTGTCAAATAAGTAAATAAAAAAAAAAAAACCGCATAGGATTTTCCTTAGGGACAAAGACAAAAGAAGATAAAACCCCCAAAGGAATATTCTGGGGAAAATAATAAATAAAGAGGGCATGTATTGGGGAGGTAGGTTCTATATAGATCATGGAACATATTAAATATCAGCTTAGGGTGCTGGAATTTACCCTGTAGGTACTGAAGAGCCATTGAAGATCTTTGAGTAAGGCAATAATTCAAAGGTATATTGAATACACGGCCTTTTCTTCTTTCTAAAAAAACCTTTTCTACCTCATTCCTATCTTGTCTCTTGTGTTCTTTCTTCTATTTCCTCTTTTACTATTTCTATACCATATATATATAAATATACCAGCTTATTATTTTTTTTTTTACCCCAGCTTATGGTTTCCAGTAGCCAGTGGCACTCACATGTATTTTCTGATAATGCTCAAAAATTTCAAATACTGTTCTTATTTTATTACCTTTTAGCATCTTTTCTCCTTTTAAACAACCATTTATTGAGTACTATATAAAGTCAGATGCTGTGAAGTATATATAGTTCATTTTCTTTAGAGGAACTAAACTATCATTATAGGTCAGTTTATCAGGTTTGGTCTTGGAATGCCCAAGGCCTATAAGTAATTTCACCCAGCTCCTAGGTTGGTCCTAGCCCACAAATTCCAGGCCTTCAGGAGGCCACAGACATCTAGGGAAACCTCATCAAACATTCACATGTATCACAAGATAATAGGGACAGGTCCATTCTCTTTGGAGTAAAGATTTCAGAGCATTCCCTTGCTCCCACATGCTGAGAATTGGGATGAACCTCCCAGGGTCTGAAAAATGCCAGCCCAGCAAATTTTTCTGCACAGAGAAAAATTCAAGGAGCTGTCATTTTGAGAATTACCAAAAATAGCTGTAAATCATTATCTAGACCATCTGAAACAAGAAATCCTTCCTCAGCGATACAACTGTTACTGTTCAAGCTTGAAAGATCACCCACTATTTGATGCTCGTGAAAAATGTGCAAGTAAAACTAGGTCTTTATTGGAAAAAAAAAACAACACAACAGAAAAAGGAAACTTTAGTAACAAGTTAAACAAAGCTCTTGTTTGGTACACAAACATGAATTAGATAAAGGACAGGAAAATGGGATTATGTACTTAAGGTGTAGATGAAGTAGAGCACTGTCTGGTTGTCTAATTGGAGAAAGAAATTGACATTAACAACAAGTTTATAACTCCTAATTATCTGAGAGGTACACCTTGGCATTTTCGTTATTCTGTGCATTTCATAACCCCCTTTTTTATACCCAGTATTTTATTCTGTTGATGTCAAAAATTTTCCTACTTGTATCTAATATTATTTGTTGTTAATATTAACCTATTTGCAAGTCATTTTCAGCATACTTACAGGGAAGGACTCATGCAAACTTTGAGCCACTAATTTAAGCAGTTATTGGAACAGCATGCTCACTAAAAGAGCATGCTCATGGGTAGCTATACACTTTAGTGACAAATATATATATATTAGAGCCAACTAGATAAGGAAAGAAAGTGCAATTTCTTCATATTTGAAGCTACAAACATAGGAATCTAGGGTGGGGGCAAAATGAGGAAATTATTATCTTTCAAATCCATCACAGGAAGATAGATAAGTCTTGCCTCAAAAAGCTGCTTCTTCATTGTTGTTCCTTTTGGGGCAGAAGACCTTCTAGTAGTCTGCACCCATGGAGTTGAGGAAATTGGCCACGGCAAGAGGTTGTGAAAATTGGATCATTGGCAGTGTCGGGGATATGGGTTGGACACTCACGTGTCAAGATGCTGTAGAATACGTAAACATTTATGGGAAATTGGCTTAGACAACTTTCAGGGTACTACCAGTCTTAGGATTCTGTGATCTGAAGGCCTGCTTCTCTGTGTTGGGAATACTGATTGGTTGTAGGCAACTACCCATAATCTTTTCTGAACTACCAAAGGAGACTTATGTGGCTGGGGTCCTGCTGCCAACTCACCAATGCAGAACATTTCCAGATCATCTGAAAATCAAAGAGATTTTGGGAGAGCTAGAAGAGTATCTCTTCTTTCCCCGCAGGCACGTCTTGTGACACAGATGAAAAAAAAATAAATGTTAATAGTTTCTGAAGACAGACTTTCATTTGTTGATGTTGACTGTACCTAAATGAGCATAAATTCTATTCTTTTTATTTTTCTCCTACTGTTTGCCCTCCCCCCTGCTGCATTTTCCCCACTGCTTGTGACTAAAGAAATTACAGACTAAATATCATTCTAGCTCCTGCCCTCCAGATAAAGGTATATTTCATCATCTACTGATGCTTGCTACAGATATTCGCCATAATGGAAATTACCAAAGCAAAAAATCAATCTGATTAATGCTTTGGAGGACTCATATTAATTGAATTCTTTTAGAAATGGCTGAAAAAATTTGCTTCCCAACTGCTTTCCAAGAAAGAAAGGAACAGCTGTTGTTCGTGTCCTACTAAAAATTATAATGAAAATTAGTGGGGGGGGGGAGAAAGACTTCACAGCTAAGTATTCAGAAATTCTTGAATTCCATCAAGTAAGTGATTTTCTTGTGCCATGGTGCCATTATTGTTTACATATACGTGATTTTATTTTCATTTTTCCCATTCAACTTTGAATTCAAATGGCAAATGAATCTTCTTTCATACTGTCATTGGAACTTTAAAAAATGTTTGTGAAAAGAGAATGCAAACAGTGCCTATTCTATGAACCAAAGGAAAATGCCCACTTACAGGCAGCTGCAGCAATTGACAGAACTCTATTTAACTATGACAAATGATTTAGAAGTGGAACAATGCTACGCAGCAATTTAAGACAAAATGTGAAGGCAAAAACTGATTAATTTCTAAAGAGATAATATGTCCCTTTTAGAAGAAAAGGATTAACTTCTAAATGAATGAACTTCTTATGCATGCAAAGAGATAAATTCTAATACCGGGCTAGCCTGTTAGAGCCTTCTCCTCTTAAGCAGGACAAAAACGCAGACAACAATGCCAAGACACAAACCTTTGAATAGAAAGCATTGTGAAGAAAACATGTCTTTTCATTAACAAATAAAATATTCCTTTTTCCCATTAAAGGTTTGCATGTTTTAATTTAACTAGATGTGGGAGTTCTACGGTGAATATGAAGCATAATAATTGAGTTTGGTGGAAAAGGGGGCTTGAAACATACTGTTTCAGAATGGGGCAAAAAAGGTTGAAGGCTGAGTATTCCAAGCCCTTGCCCTATAATATATATAGCAAGAATGCAGCCAATTGAAAAGTTTTACAATCCATTCATTGGTCTGAACTTGGCCACTAGAGAAAACAACCCTTTTGAGAAAGTATGGGCAATAAAATAAAGATAGTTATAGAGCAGAAACAATTATGATTAAAGAATGAAAACTGGCCAGTACTTTGACATTTCTCTCTTCTCAGTTAGCCAGTTGCCTGAAATTCTTCCTGTAGAAATTCATTCCTTTACCTTTAAATGGGGTTGTAGGTCCAGAAGATCCCTACAAAAATGCACTTATGCTCAAAAGGGGCAAATCCTTAATTACTAGCAATGAACATATCAGCTGGGATTATAACTATCTGTTCTCAATCCTAGAACTGGAGTTGCCTAGAGGAGAAAGTGGCTTCATGATCAAGGAGAAGGGAATGTCTTAGGTGGAAAGGGACGGAGCCAAAGACAAACTATGCCTACATTCTCCATCTTGCCAAGAACCTTGCTTTGGCTGAAAGAGTTGGGAAAAGAGCATGAATGGAACCAATGCAAATTTCATAAGAAAACTGCATTTAATACACTGTATCGTAATCATGGGCTTATCTGCCTCCTCCACTAGACTGTAAGACCTTTGAGGGAAGAAACTGTGGGTTAAATTTCTTCAAATCTCTAGTAACTGACATATAATAGGTTTTCAATACATCTTTTTTTTTATTATTTGACAGAGAGAGAGAGATCACAAGCAGGCAGAGAGGCAGGCAGAGAGAGAGAGAGAAAGCAGGCTCCCTGCTGAGCAGAGAGCCCGATGTGGGGCTCGATCCCAGGACCCCGAGATCATGACCTGAGCCAAAGGCAGAGGCTTTAACCCACTGAGCCACGCAGGTGCCCCAGGTTTTCAATAAATATGTGTTAATTTTTTTCCATTTGGCAAATATTTTCAATGGAGTATTGATAACCTTAATTATTGGATTTAGTTATATTTTATAAACTTGCCAAGAAGGCAGAGTACCAGTTATGCATTTGAAGTGGGAATAGGATACTTTCAATTGTTTGTCACAAAGCAGGATTTGGGGTAGAATAGGACTGAAAGACATTCAGGTTTGTCCAGAGTGCATCCTTTAAGGTGTATACTAGTTCACATCCAGGCAAGGCATGTTGGTAAATATGTTCTTATCTGTAGTAGTCCTCTCTAGTTGCTGTGAAGATCTGTAAGCTTAAGGAACATGGGTCAGTCATGGAGGGAAATGAGAATAATAATAACAATAACGATGATGATAAGTAATAACAATAGTAGTAGTAGATAATATTAAGTAGCGTTAGGTACTGGGCACTGTTCTGGTTCATTGCATAAGTTTTAACTCATTGGATTTACACAAGAACCCTAAAAGGTAGGGACAATGATCATTGCCATTTCACAGAGGAAACTGAAAGTCAAAGAGTTTATCATCTTAACCCCTACTTATGCTATGATAAAACCCCTAGGGAGTAGGATTTTGAAGGGTCCACTTTGGCCTAGTCCCTAGAGGGTGTTACCTCAATAAAACAGATATATTCCAAAACAATTCGTCCTTGGAGAGGTCTTCAGGACAAAGGGTGGTTTGGGCTCAAAGTGAGCCATTTCATGAGGGCTCTGGTCTTGAGTGGATTATTAGCCCTATTCCTCTGGGAGAAGCCTAGCAGTTTTGGAGATAGGAGAATATTGGAAGATTGGCCCCCATCTCCCACACCTGGAATGAGTAAGTTGAGGGCATGTAAAAGATCTCATTGGTTCAGTGTAAGATCTGAGTGCTAGGGGCATTTCTGGGCCACTGCAAGTTTTGCTTCTCAGAAACTCCAGTGAATAAATTTACAAATGAAGATGATAACAGGAATGCAAATGAACTCTAATTAAAGATATTCTCTTTGTGGATAGCATCTCTTTTATGTTATTTACTCTCCCTGTTAGATGCCATCTGGTTGGGATAGTAATATCATATAGTGTGGTGATTTTTATCGTCAGTATTATTTTAGGTTATTAACAGCTGTAATAGTCAATAGTAATTTAGGTTATGGAGAATGGTTAAGTGAAAACACCGTACATAACCTAATGATTCAGATACATTTTTAGATTCAGGTTGCTGTGTTATTTCCATTTTTTTCATGTACAAAATTTTGTATACCCTCCGACTATGATTTGTACATCTAAATGGCAGTTTATTTGTGCCATTGTGCATGCTCTTTACCACAAAAAATATCAGGAATTGAAGGAGTATTCAGAAGCATGCATTCACAAGCAAGCAAAATTTTCAAATGCTACCAAATTTGTGTACTCTAAATTGTGGGCATTTATTCCAAGATTGTTTAAAGACGTGAGTCAGCATATCTTTTTTAAAATAGTATTACAGCTAGAACTAAGAACTAAAATCAAGTTTTGTGAGTTATCTTTCAGGCCCCTTTTGGAAAAATTAGATGATTGGTCAAACCAAAACAAAAGAAATTAGAAACAAACTCCTCAAAACTACCTGTCTGCATAAAGGAGGGCAGAAACTGCTTCAGGCAGAGAAAAGCACAATTTGTGCCTTCAGATAAATTGCAAAACACTTTTGGGTTTAAAAATATTATTAATAAAGTAACCTCATTTAAAAAGCCAAGTGAAAGTAGGTCTTAAAATAGTCCTATTGTTTTAAAATGTACTTTTACTGGCTCAACAGTGTATTTTTTGTTAAGTGAGCACTTTAGTTTAAATTTGGGGTCCTTGAGGATTTTTTAGGTAGGATTCTCTCACCCTTCAGAGTGATGACTTTCTAGAACAAAGAAGATCTCTTCTTTTTGTGAGTCCAGGGATAGGGACTACTTTTATTTATTACCAGGGGCTTAAGAGATTTAAATGTACCGTCTTTTGAGGAAGATGCTTTGCATCCTATCTGTAAGTATATTCAGCATTCTTTATTTGTCCATATATGTGCGGTTCTTTTAATTTCCTTTGAATAAGTTGTAATGTCTTGCTGGTCCCTCATTAATTAATGAGTTAAATAAAATTTATGACCTGCATTTATTTTATATCTGAACGAGAGTCATGACTTCACTCTTAAAATTATTCTTGGGGTGCCTGGGTGGCCCAGTCGGTGAAGTGTCTGCTTTCAGCTCAGGGCATGATCTCAGGGTCCTGCGATTGAGCCCTATGTTGGGCTCTCTGCTCAGTGGGGAGTCTGCTTGCCCCTCTCCCTCTCCCATTGCTCCTTCCCCCTACTCGTGCTCTCTCTCTTTCTCTCCTCTCTCTCAAATAAAATCTTAAAAAAAAAAAATGTATCCTTTAACACTGTCATTTCTTAACCTGCACATGTTCTTCCATCTATCAAGATAGCTTGAGCATATACTTCTAAAAGTGGAATTTCAACTTGCTTTATATAGCTAAGTGGGTTTTGATGTCTTATATTTTCACAAGATTAATTCTATTGGCTTTCTCTTTTCAGTATCATCAGGTACTTTATCTTCCCTCTGGGGACTGTAATAAATATTTCTGCCATAAAAATACAAATAGCATGGAACTAAATATTGCAATGCTCAGGCGGCTTATGAAGATTACATTTAGATAAGGTCATTCTGTTACCAACTTATGTGATTTTTCCCCCTCACCATTACTTGATTGCATAGAATTGTTTTCTATTTGTTCTTTCTTTCCAATGGGTTTTAAGAATTATTTCTGACTACTGGGTTTTAAAAAATGATGTCTGTCCAACAGACATATTTATTTGGATAAATGTTATTACAAGTGAATCGAGCTAGATTATATGCATAGTTTGGTTTCAGATTTGCATGTGTAAAATGACAATATAGTAAGGCACTATGATTTTAAGACGTGTATTTTAGTGTATCTAAGTCTTTCTTGCCTTATAATATCAACTTAGCTTCTTTTCTCTGTGATAGCTACAATTTCTTCAGTTGTAAGATACAGAACAAGAGAGGATTGGCAAACATCATTACATTCTTGCTGTAGTTTTTGTCCTTAGGCAAAAATTGAGTTTTCTATAAAACTGTGTAAGAAACTATGTTGGTATATAGCTAAGTAATTTGAAATTTCTTCCAAGTCAAATTGCTATCTGCTCACCATGTCCAGTTACTAAACAGGCATTACATAGCTATTTCACCTGCTCCCATCTCTGTTCATTTGGTCTCTGTTAAGTCTTGTTTTCACAACTTCACTTTGCACTTGTCTTTACGCACCAAAACTTTTCCGAGGTCACAATGCAAATCAGTAACAGAACAGGGAACAGAACTCCCAAGAGAGTCCTAAAATATTAGAGGCCCCATCTTAGAACAGTGATGTAATCAGGAGGATTTTTTTTTTCCCTTCCTATCAACCCCCAAGATAACGTCTCACGATAAAATCTCTTTGAGGGGAAAAGAGATCTTATGACTTTCAATTTCTCAGTACCTATTTAATTTTAATAATTTTAGGAAAGAAAAAAGCAAAAGTGGAATTAGCAATATATAACTTCTAATATGCTGTTAGCACTATTAACACAATAAACTACGAGACAAGAACCTGGGAAATTGAGTGAAGGCAAAAACTAGAAGAACTCACTTTGTAAGCAACTTATCTGTCAGGCAGCATTTGACGCGAGAATGGAGGAAGGATTTGTGGGGTTTTATTCAGTGTCTTTTCGGATTGAGATGGTTTCTATAATGAGTTGGGGGCCAGGTAAATTCTATTAGAAGTGCTGTGGGGGATTAATAAGTACTTTTCATCCTACTGACATTCACTTGCTCAATGTGTTCACATAGCTTCTGGTTATTTTAAGGGAAAATTCCTTGTCAGAGACTATTTGCATTCTCATACAAAGTTTTTTTTTTTTAATTTAATTCATTCCAGTTCACATTTCCCACTGTTTTCCTTCTTTCTTGACAGCTCTGTTTGACTGTCACTCAGCATTCTATACAGTACAGAGGGCACTACAAAAGTTGACTTGTTTAAGATAAATGAGCCCCTGATTGTGGTACAAGAAGCCAGTTGCTAGGGCATGTTTTCTTCCATAGTCTTTTGTTGTGGAATTAATTCATTTATTCAGATGCTTCTTTTCATATCGGAAAAATTGCTTGTTTCTAGGTGAATCTTATAAAATGTAGTCTTCACGATTAAGTATGCTCATATAAAAAAAAAAAAAAAAAAACTTATGCCCATTTGGCAACTCCATCAGAATGCAGAGTCATTAAGAAATCTGTGATCATCTGTTTATGGCCAGAAACAACAGGCACAGCTTTTGGAAGAATCGGTTTTCTTCAATACCCATCCATTCAAAGCTATTGCTTTTAAAAACAGTCAGCTTAATGACCAGAACTTTAAAAGAAATATATTCATTCTACAAAATTACCCAGCCATGGGTTTTTGTTTGTTTAGCTACTGATTTTTCTTATTGCAATTATAGTCATGTAACATAAAATTTATCATTTTAACCATGTTAAAGTGTACAACTCAGTGGTCTTCAGTATATCAAAATGTTGTGCAATAATTACCACCATCTAATTTCAGAGCATTCCCATCACCCCCAAAAGAAACCTTGTGCTCATTAAGCGGTCACTCCCCATTTCTCCCCAACTCCTGGCAACCACTACTGTCTTTATGGATTTGCCTGTTCTGGACATTACATATAAAAGGCCTAATACAATATGTGGTCTTCTGTGTCTGCCTTCTTTCACTTAGCATAAACTTTTCAAGGTTCATTCATGTTGTAGTATGCATCAGTGCTTCATTCTTTTTTATGCCTGGATAATATTCCTTTTTAAAAAAATACATAGCTTTCTTTATGTCCTTTATTTTTCATTTATCTTTTTGTGTTTCAAGTTTTTATTTAAATTCTGGTTAGTTACATGTAGTTGTTACATTAGTTTCAGAAGTAGATTTCAGTGATTCATCACTTACGTATAACACCCAGTGCTCATCACATCAAGAGCTCTCAATGCCTGTCACCCATTTAGCCCATCCCCCATTCCCACCTCCCTTCCAGGAACCCTAAGTTTGTTCTCTATAGTTAAGAGTCTCTTTTATGGTTTGCTTCTCTCTCTAACCTCCACCCCATGTTCATCAGTTTTGTTTCTTAAATTCCACCATATGAATGAAATGGTATGGTATTTAGCTTTCTCTGACTGATTTATTTTGCTTAGCATAATGTGCTCTAGCTCCATACCGCATTGCTGCAAAGGTTAAGAATTCATTCTTTTTTATGACTAACATTCTATTGTGTATATATATATATATCTTCTTTATCCATTCATCAGTTAGTGGACATTTGGGCTCTATCCATAACTTAGCTATTGTTGATAGGATAATATTCCGTTGTACAGATACACCACATTTTGTGTATCCATTCATCAGCTGAAGGGCACTGCGGTTGCTTCCGCTTTTTGGCTTTTGTGAATGATGCTGCTATGCATGCATATGTTCGAGGTTTTATGTAGATACAAGTTTTCAGTTCACCTGGTTATATACTGAGGAGTAGAATAGCTGGGTCATATGGATCATGTGTTAGGGTTCCAGTTTCTCTATTTCCTAGACAACATTTATTATTATTTACCTTTTTGGTTATAGTCATCCTACTGGGTTTGAAGTGGCATTTCACTGTGGTTTTATTTATTTATTTATTTATTTATTTATTTATTTATTTAAAGATTTTATTTATTTGACAGAGAGAAACACAGTGAGAGAGGGAACACAAGCAGAGGGAATGGTAGCGGGAGAAGCAGGCTTCCTGCTGAGCAGGGAGCCCGATGCGGGGCTCGATCCCAGGCCCCTGGGATCTGACCTGGGCTGAAGGCAGACGCTTAACGACTGAGCCACCCAGGCGCCCCTCACTGTGGTTTTAATTCACATTTCCCTAGTGACTAAGGATGTTGAGCGTCTTTTTTTTTTTTTTAATTTAAATTCAATTAGCCAACATATAGTACATCATTAGTTTCAGATATAGAGTTCAGTAATTCATCAGTTGCATATAACACCCAGTGCTCAACACATCATATTCCCTTCTTAAGGCCCATCACCTAGTTACCACATCCACCCGCTGACCTTCTCTCCAGCAACCCTCAGTTTGTTTTCTATAGTTAAGAGTCTCTGGTGGTTTGTCTCCCTCTCTGATTTCTTCCCATTTAGTTTTCCATCCTTTCTCCCGGGTCCTCTGTGCTGTTTTTATATTCCACATATGAGTGAAACCATATGGTAATTGTCTTTCTCTGATTGACTTATTTTGCTCAGTATAATAACCTCCAGTTCCATCCACATCAATGTAAATGGTCAGATTTCATCGTTTCTGACGGTAGAGTAATATTCCATTGTAAATATGTACCACATCTTCTTTACCCATTCATCTGTCAAAGGACATCTGGGCTCTTTCCATAGTTTAGCTATTGTGGACACTGCTGCTATAAACATTGGGGTGCAGGTGCCCCTTCAGATCACTACATTTGTATCTTTGGGGTAAATACCTAGTAGTGCAATGCTGGGTTGTAGGGTAGCTCTATTTTTAACTTCTTGAGGAACCTCCATACTGTTTTCCAGAGTGGTTGCACCAGCTTGCATTCCCACCAGCAGTGTGAGAGGGTTCCCCTTTCTTTGCATCCTTGCCAACATTTGTTGTTTCCTGACTTGTTAATTTTAGCCATTCTGACTGGTGTGAAGTATCATCTTATAATGCTTTTGATTTATATTTCCCTAATGCCAAGTGATGTTGAGCATTTTTTCATGTGTCTGTTGGCCATTTGTATGTCTTTTTTGGAGAAATGCCTGTTTGTGTATTCTTCCCATTTCTTGAGGGGATTATTTGTGTTTCAGGTGTTGAGTTTGATAAGTTCTTTATAGATCTTGGATACTAGCCCTTTATCTGATATGTCATTTGCAAATATCTTTTCCCATTCTGTTGGTTGCCTTTTAGTTTTGTTGACTGTTTCCTTCACTGTGTAGAAGCTTTTTATCTTGATGAATGCCAGTAGTTCATTTTTGTCTTTGTTTCCCTTGTCTTTGGAGACATTTCTAGCAAGAAGTTGCTGTGGCTGAGGTTGAAGAGCTTGCTACCTCTGTTCTCTAGGATTTTGATGGATTCCTGTCTCACATTTAGGTCTTTCATCCATTTTGAGTCTGTTTTTGTGTATGGTGTAAGAAAATGGCCCAGTTTCATTCTTCTACTTGTGTCTGTCCAATTTTCCCAACACCACTTTTTTTTTTTAAAGATTTTATTTATTTATTTGACAGAGGAGAGAGATCACAAGTAGGCAGAGAGGCAGGCAGAGAGAGAGGAGGAAGCAGGCTCTCTGCTGAGCAGAGAGCCCGATGTGGGGCTCGATCCCAGGACCCTGAGATCATGACCCGAGCTGAAGGCAGAGGCTTTAACCACTGAGCCACCCAGGTGCCCCCCCAACACCACTTTTTGAAGGGACTTTTTCCTATTGGACATTTGTTCCTGCTTTGTCAAAGATCAGTTGACCATAGAGTTGAGGGTCCATTTCTGTGCTGTTCCACTGCTCTATGTGTCTGTTTCTGTGCCAGTACCATACTGTTTTGATGATTACAGCTTTGTAATATAGATTGAAGTCTGGTATTGTGATGTCTCCAGCTTTGGTTTTCTTTTTCAACATTCCTCTGTCTAGTCAGGCTTTTTTCTGGTACCATACAGATTTTAGGTTTATTTGTTCCATCTCTGTGAAAAATGTCGATGGTATTTTGAGAAGGATTGCATTGAATGTGTAGATTGCTCTAAGTAGCATAGACATTTTAACAATATTTGTTCTTCCAATCCATGAACATGAAATGTTTTTCCATTACTTTGTGTCTTTCTCAATTTCCCAAGTGTTCTGTAGTTTTTAGAGTACAGATCCTTTAGTACAGATCCTTTACCTCTTTAGCTAGTTTTATTCCTAGGTATCTTTTGGTTTTTGGTGCAGTTGTAAATGGGCTGGTTTTCTTAATTTCCCTTTCTGCAGCTTCATTTTTGGTGTATAGAAATGCAACAGATTTCTGTATATTGATTTTGTATCCTACAACTTTACTGAATTCATTTATTAGTTCTAGCAGTTTTTTGGTGGAGTCCTTTGGATTTTTTGTATAGAGTATCATATCACCTGGAAATATTGAAAGTTTTACTCTTTCTCTGATTTGGATGCATTTTATTTCTTTTTGTTGTCTGATTGCTGTGGCTAGGACTTCCAGTACTTTGGTAAATAAACATGGTAAGGGTGGACATCCTTGTCTTGCTCCTGGTCTTAAGGGAAAATCTTGCAGTTTTTCCCCATTCAGGATGATGTAAGCTGTGGGTTTTTCCTATATGGCCTTTATTATGTCGAGATATGTCCCTCTAAACCTACTTTGTTGAGGGTTTATATCATGAATGGATGTTGTACTTTGTCAAATGCTTTTTCTGCATCTATTGAAATGATCATATGAAGTCCAACTTATTTTTTCTTTTGTTGCTTTGTGCTTTTGATGGTAAATCTAAGAAACCATTTCCTAATCCAAGGTCACAGAGACTTATGTCTGCTTCCTTCTGAGAGTTTTATCATTTTCAGTCTACAGTTAAGTCTTTAATCCCTTTTGAGTAAATTTTTGTATATGGTATAAGAAAATGGTCCAAATTCATTATTTTGCATGTGTTTATCCAGTTGTCCTAGCACCATTTATTGAAAAGAGTCTTCTTTTTCCATTGGATAATCTGGATATCTTTGTTGAAAATCAGTTAACCATAGATGTCTGGATTTATTTCTGAACTCTTTATCTTATTAAGCTATATGTTTATCCTTATGCCAGCAGCATATTGTTTTTTAATTATTGTAACTTTGTAGTAAGTTTTGAAATTGGCAAGTGTGAGCCCTCCAACCTTCATTGTTCTTCAAAATTGTTTTGGCTGTTCAAGGTCCCTTGCCTTTCCATATGAATTCATATTGTCCATTTCTGCAAAAAAGGCAGCTGGAATTTTGATAGGGATTTCATTGAATCTGTATATCAATTTGGGGACTATTTCCATCTTAGCAATATTAAACCTCCCAATCCATGAAAACAGGATGTTTTTCTTTTACTTAGATCTTTCATTTCTTTTAAGAATGTTTCAGAGTTTTCAGTATACAAATCTTACACTTACTTGGTTAAATTTATTCTGAAGTATTTTATTCTTTTTTTGATGCTATTGTAAATGGAATTGTTTTCTTAATTTTATTTTTGGATTATTCATTGCTAGTGTTTAGAAATATAATGGTTTTTATATATTGATCATTGATCTAATATCCTGTAACTTTGCTAAGCTTGTTTATGAGCTCTAACAGTTGTTTTGGCTCTTGTTGTTTTGGCTTTTTTGTGTGTTGATTCTTAGGGGTTTCTACATATAAAATCAGGTCATCTGTGAACAGAGATAGTTTTACTTCTTCCTTCCAATCTAGATGTCTTTTATTTCTTTCTCTTGCCTGATTGCCCTGGCTAGAACTTCCAGTACAAAAATAAATAGAAGTTGTAAGATCAGACATCCCTTATTCTTGATTTCAGGGGAAAAGCATTCAGTTTTTCACCATTAAGGATGATGTTAACTGGGATTTTCATAGATCTCCTTCATCATGTTGTGTTACTTCCCTTTTATATATAATTTGTTGAATTTTTTTTCTTTTTAGTCAGGAAAGGATGTTGGAGTTTGTCAACATCCATTGAGATGAGCATGTAGTTTTTATCCTCTGTTTTATTATTATGGTATATTACATGGGTTGATTTTGTGATACTAAGCTAATCTTCAATCTTAAAATATATAGCCATCTATTTTTTTATTGGAATAATGTAAATGTTTTGGTTTACTATTATTAACCAATATTTTATGATTGAATAATTAAAGTTTTTTATATTAAGAAAAAAGTAATTTACGGTTGGAATGGCATTTTTAAATTAAAATTCAATATAGATGATATAGACATGAATTTCTATTATAATTTTTTCTGTGCAACCAGGAAAATCACATTAAAAATGTCCCCAAAACATTTTATGTGATTCATATTCTGAAAAAGTTCTAAGAAAAAAATAGCAACATCAGAAATAATCTCACTGTATGTTTTCTTCTTTGCTTCAATTTTAAGAGATAAATAATTGAAAAGAAATACTGAAGATAATTTAGTTATTCTCTGAAGCAGTGTGACTCTGGATCAAAGATGCAGTAATCTATCTGACACTCCTAGTATTTGTATAATTATGTTTGTTTACAAAGCTTGTTTGAAAGGATTTCCTTTCCTCAAGATGATACTAGAAGTCTTTATCTTATTGCTTTAAAAAGACGGCAATAATCATCACAGTGAAAAAAATAAGCACCTTAATATAGATGAAAATTTACTGGAGAGTTTTTTTTGTTAGCATTATGTGAGTAAATGCGACATAAAGAGAACAAATTTTGGAATTAGATACATGGGAGTCCTAATCCCTACTCTCAATAATATTTGAGAAGTTCCTTAGTGACAAGACATAATGTCCTACGTATAAAATAAGGTACTAATAACAGCTCCATGTATCTGTTTGAGGATTAAAAGAAAAAAATATGTGTAGGAATGTGACACAATCAAAAACAGTCATTATTATTAATATTATTGACATTATTAACTGAAATGAGTCTCTTACTTTTTAAATGTCATTCATTTAATTCATCTATTGACACAGGAATTTTTTAACTTATTATCTTGGACATTATGAATGTTCCAGTATTGGCTATGAAAGAAGCAAGTAGTTTAGCAAATAGGGAAAGTTGGATATGTAAGAAAATAATTACAATATGGTAAAGTAAGTGTTTTAATCGAGAGTAGTACTGGGCACCGTGGGAGGCCTGAAGAATGATTAGAGTTGTTTTCAAGGCAACTAATGACCTAACTGTTTGATAAAATAGGCTCTAATCCTTTACCTTTTATGTTAGTGAGATTAGGTGGCACAGTTTAACATCCTATTTTTTTGTTTTTTATTTTTATTTTTTTTAAGATTTTATTTATTTATTTGACAGAGAGAGAGAGAGAGAGGGCACAAATAGGCAGAGCAAGCAGTGGGAGAGGGAGAAGCAGGCTCCCCACTGAGCAGAGAGCCCGATATGGGGCTTGATCCCAGGACCCTGAGATCATGACCTAAGCCAAAAGCAGGGGCTTAACTGACTGAGGTACCCCGGCACCCTGGGTGGCACAGTTTGGAACACAAGTGTCTTCACTGCTCCTACTCCTCGGTAATCTGAGAGTTAAATTCCCTTTTCTTTACATATGAGAATTGGATTAAATTGCAAATAAGAATTACAAGATAAATATGTTACAACTACAATCTTTAGTCCCTTTTCAGCATACTATGCTATGGAAATACTATGATTCCACCTTCTCTTTAATTTTAATGCCTACCCGGGGGCCTTATCTGGAAAACAAAGAAACCTCTGCCCTTCAGGAATTCTGAGAGCTGACTGAGCCAGCTAAATTGCATGCCCGGTAGGGGTGCCCTTAGAGATGCAAAACTAAGAGGCAAAGGACACCTGATCAGTGTTTACTCTTACAAACTTCATAATTGTTCATATTATATATAAAAACATTTAATAGTGGAACAAATGTAATCATTTTCTCATTTCTAATATATGAGCTCTTTTAAAGCTAAAAATATATTTTAGTTTTTGAGACAATGATTTTCTCTGCTTTTTTATTTCTATCTAAAGAGCTAAAGAGCTAAGAAGATAACAGAATTCCATGTCTAAAAAAAATCTTATTATGAGTTAACAAATACTATATTCCTTCCATCTCCCACACATGTACTATTTTATTCAACTAAGATATTTACATTGCTAAGATATAATACAACCGTAGTTTCAATTCTAGTTTTAAGGGTTTGATGCCAAAATTAACAGAACTTGTTTTCCTCACTATTTGAAATAGCTGTGAATTTTCTCTCTCTTGTGGAATGATTATGACATTGTTTGTGTGGGGGTGTAGGTGTATCTTTTAACCTTATGTGTCTGGTGACTAAAAATTCTTGTAAGAAGGAACAAGGACATAAATTACAGTTTATCTTCTACTGAATGTAATTGTTTTAGGGCAAACTGAAGTACATTTCCAGCTCTTACAAAATTGGCAAGACACAAATGAAATACCACAGAGATATGAGTCCTGGGGTTGTGAACCAGAAGTGAGATATCTATCTGTAACCTCAGCTTTTCTCTTTCCATGTAGCTTACCCACCCCCTACCTCCCCGCCATTATATTAGCCATGAAACTGCAAGACTAGACCTTGCAGACTCAGAGATCTCCCAGCTATCTGTGGGATGGATCCAAAAATGCTACAGTGGAAAGGAAATATTCATAAGAAAAAGTTTCAAAGTGGGATATTCCTTGAATATTTGAAGAGTACTTTGTAGCAAGAAAAATGTCAAATTCAAATTGTTTCTTCCCAAATTTATACTAGCAGCTCAAACTTGTTAAAAAAAAAAAAACAAAAAAAACCTCATTTTTGTGTCTTTTCAATGCTCTAATTTTGACCTAAATATAGAGGCTTCCCTTTCTGCAAAAGCATGTTTATGAAAAATTGAATGAACAAATATGATATTTTGGAGAACCAACTTTACCTTTCTGCTGGCTAATGTTTCACTTCCAGAAATGTCAGCTCTGACACCAACAATTTAGCTTTCGTTGTTTCATTTAACCCTTCTGTGAAATAGTCAAAGGCCTACAAATAAAAATGTAAACATCCTGGTAGAACCTTTGAAAGGAACCCCATACATGATTCTTTCACGAGTGCTAAAATTGTTCTGTAATATCTCCAGTTCTCAGGTCTTCTGGTTTCCTGATCATCAAATGAGAAGAATAATCTCGGGCGACTTTTGTCATTAAGAGGAAGTATATCTTATTATCTCAAGAGAAAATAAGGCTAGATTCATCAGGTGGTTATACAGTCAAAACACTGACAATTTCAGCCATGAACATATTTTACTGGTTTGCCCTTCTACTAGAAAACACAAGGTAGTAACTGAAGTATAATCAACATTCTGTACAACTTCTATGGCATCTGTAGTTACTCATTGCCAAGGGACTAATGGCAAAACTATAACATAGTAACACACAGGAACATTGAAATAAGAAAGACCTTGAAACGGATTGAGGATGATCTCACCTAACTGTATCAAATTGGCAGGCTTAATAGTTTGTTAATATTTGGAATAAAACACTGTGCACCATTTTGGTGAGAGGGTTACCCTTTCCTCCAGATCCTTATGTGACAAATGAAATAATTGAGATTGCTGCTGCTTTTATTGTTTTTAAGCCCTTGTTCTTTTCCTTAATACCCTGAAGAGTCAAGGGCTTTCTAAACATTACTTTTGGCTTATTTCATAGCACAGTAAAAAAATTTTTTTAGAGAAGATGAAAACTGGTCTTGAATCTGTTCTGACTATATAAAACTTGACATATGAGATGTGCAAACATCAGTATATGATTAAATGTATTCAGATTCAGATGAGAAAAACTTTTCTAATGAAACTGTATGAATAGCTCTCAAACTTGCCTTACACAGCTAGGTAGCTAAGTAAGATTTTCCTTAAACCCCACTTTCTGGTTCTACATACGGTTTTGATGTTTACTCTTAGATTTAGAATATGGCAGTTAAAATACTGATACTCTTTTATAATGAGTTTCTGATCAGAAAAGAAAAATACACCTTAACAAGTATAGTACAAGGCATCTAGACAATTCTTTGCACTCTTCTAAGGCTTCCTTGTCCAATGGGTGATATGTTAGTAGAACCATGAGACAGTCCATGTTCCCTCTTATTACCGTTCATCAACCTAATAGCTGTAAAATCACCAGCTGCCAGGAAAAAAGAGAACTACATCAGTCCTCTCTGGCTGCAAAGAGAAAAAGCTCAAGATCTCCTTTTCACATCACATCTGGGATCCCAGCAGGCTGGAGTCAAAGTACCGTTTTCCTTGTCACAAAACCCCTAGCCTTGCAAACCTGTCAAACAGCCCATAAGCCACAATTTATTTTTGTTGTTATTGGGGGGAGAAGTAGTAGAGGCGGCTGAGTGACAGCAACGTCAGTAGTGGATTCTAGGTGTCAGGTACTGGCTCTCATAATTCTAGTCCTCACACAACTATAGAAGGTAGATTTTATTTTCTTGGGAAACTGAGGTTCGGTGAGAGTGAGTAACTTAGCAGATGCTGTGGTGATTCAATCCCAGGTCTGACTCCAAAGCTAGGGGCGTAATCACTGCACTGGCCTGCCTTCCAGTAAAATGAACAGGTGAGGAAAAACCGAACTGGTAAAGAATCAATGGAATGTACTGGGAAGAAGGGGAAGCAGGAAAAAGGCACAGGAGGAGTGTTTTAAGATAAATGAGGCTGCCAACTTGGACCTTACTCTATGACTTTTTTTTGTTCCCCTCTCCTGCAGAAAGAAAATGACCCTAAAATCTTAGAGAGTTTGAGAAACAGACTAAGGGTCATTTCCACTAACTTAACTGTCTATCATCAGCCATCAAAAATTCCAGCCCATAAAGTCAGACTTTGTTAATTAATTACTCATCCTGACAACAATATTAGCTGTAGCTGAATTGGCATGGTCTTACAAAGCAGCAGAGCTCAAACGTTAGCAAGCGCTGAAACCACCTGAGCCCCCAACTCTGGAGTTTCTGATTCAGAAGGTCTGGGTAGGACCTGAGAGTTGGTAATTCTAACAAGTTCCCAGGGAATACTGGGAATACTGGTGCTGCTGGTTCAGAACCACGCTGAGAATGACTCGTGTGAAAAAGGCTGTTCTAACCACAGATTTATAGACACATATCTATGACGAGCTGACTAGTAAAAGAATTGCATTTCTTGAGAGGCTACCTTCCATTGTGCAAGCACAATTTATGGACCCAGTGATTTACAGCAGCATCTGTAACATGAATAATGTTCATACAAGTGTAGGAGGACAGTTGACCTTATGGCCACGTTATTAGCCAAAAGACTATGCTTTTAATGTGCAATTTGCTCACCTAAGCATTTGTAGAAATAAGAATATCACATTTGGAAGAGGCAGCCATGCCCGACTGTAATACCAGCCCTTTATAATCCAGGAAAAAAATACATAAAACTAAAATGCACTTAGGGATGGAAACATCTGAAACCAGAACTATTCTCATTTCTGACCATAAACCTTTGCCGGTCCAATTTCTTATGACTTGAAAAACGAAGAAACAAACACACAAACATTTTAAGAAAGTAGAGACACAAGAATATTCATAGAACTGGATTCCTGGAAGCCAACATACCCTTGGCCACTTAGTGTGTTTCTTATCCCTTACCTTGCCCTGGCTCTAAGTTTGACTTAGTCCTGCCTGGTTTTGGCACATGCCATGGTTATAATACTAGGCTGCCACCACCACTGCTGCTGGAATCAATATGAAAATTGGGGAGGAGGATGTCACAAAACTCGTATTACTTTAAAAGGCAGTTGCTTCCAGTTTCAAAGTGACCTGATATTAGTAAAGAAGTGTGATTCCTATCCCATAGGGTCTTCTAGGATAGAGACTTCTCATTTCCACATCCTTTTAAAATAAAAAAAAACACTAAATAATCCCCTTTATTTGGTTATCCAGATCCTTTCTATAGGCTAACATTTTTCTTTTGGGGGGCAGGGAATGGAGCCCTGCAGTAACTTTATTATAACAGAGAACCCAGGCTGCAATAAGTCTACATGATTAGAGCAGATGGTTGTTATCTTTCCAAAGGATGAAGCCTGAGTCCAGCTGGCAGCATACTAAGGTTAAAGCCGAGGTCCAGAATATCCTGTTTCCTGGTATTACCCTGCATTGCCCAGCTCATGATGTGAGACGAGAGACTGCACAACCACACTGAATGGAAAGAGGAGGTCCCACTGGGTAGAGGCAACAGCCCAATAGGAGAAAATTTAAAAATCATCAAAAAGGATGCTGAAATAAGGTGCAGTTGCCTACCCTTGCTATTCTTTGCTGAGAAAGATGAGTTTATGGGATGAATAGCTAATTATGCCCTTTATTCTTCAAATAAATAAATCCTGAGAACATGGGGTTGATGACCAATCAACCAGTAGAACAGGATGAAAATCGAAGCTAGTTATAAATCTTCATGTCTCAGGAAAAGGGCAGCAGGGATAAGAGAAAAGTGAGGAGCATTAAAATGCCTAGCAGCATTAAGAAGGAGAAACTTCATCTTTTTCTTAAACAAGATAGGAAAGAGTATCTTTTATTTTCCTCGTTGCAGTGGCAGCCCGGTTTTCATAAAACATGATTTCATTGACTATGGTCTGTTGATAAGATGGCTCAGTCACGGGAAGACAAGCAAGCTGACCACTAACGTTAGGACGAGGTCTTCTCACAGAGCCTCTAACAAGCACTATGTCTCATGCTGGGTCCGCAGAGGTACTTTCAGCACCATAAGGTGCTTCGGTTAAAGCAATATTGCAATGATATGATTAATGGGTTTTTTAAGGATATGGCTTTTGTACATCTTAACTATTTCAGAAAAGTTGTGGATAAAAAGATGGGGGAGAGTTTGGTTTCAAGGCACACGGTTCCAGACACAAGCTGTGGATGCCTCTGCCCCGTTTAACTACACGTTCTTTTCTGAGAAACACATTCAGCTACTGTGGTTGAAAGAAATGATCCACTCATCACCTCCAACCCTCCTTATCCTGTGAATCTCACATGTGCAAAGGCTGAAGGCAGGACAGTTGTCTCTGTTGCCTTTCATTAGGGAAATCACTAGGTGACCTGGTGAATGTTATAAGATAGCCCAGTTGTCCAAGATGACCCTTGCCACAGGGATGCGGCTGACCTCTGTCATGTAGATGGAGAACCCCTTGGTCAGCTGCTCCACCTGTTCAGGCTTTAAGTCCTTTGAAACACAACATGCCAATCTGATCAGGGATGTGCTGTCTATTGTTGGGAGAAGCCCTCCCTCTTGAGGTTGGAGACCAGCTGAATCTGCACAGTAATGAGGCAGCTGGCCATGAATTGCACTTCCTGCAACTATTGTTTTTGAAAATCTGGGCCGGTCAGAATGGTCAAGGCAACCTGAGCTATTGAGAGGAGGGCTGGAATACATGGGGTGGATCAAGGTCTTCAATTATGGCCCCACCCCTCTGACTTCATCAGCATCTTTGCAAACACGGTGAAGTCTCCCACATGCTTACCACAGAGGCCCATGTTCTTGGTATAGGATTGGCAGAGACAAACATTATGCCCTCTTCAGTGAAGTGGAGCACAGCCCAGGCATCCTTGTTACCATCACTACTGGCAAAGCCTTGGTAGACCATGTCAAAGAATTAGAGAGATTCTTTTTCTCACTGCTATTGCTGTTGCCTTCTATTGCTCAGGATGAGGGCCCACTCCCATGGGGTTGTGGGCAGGAGTGTGCAGAAGGACACTTTGTTCTAGCATCTTTGAAATATCCTCCTTAGTGCCTGTGAAGCCAAAGCCACAAGTCTTAGGGTCATAGTATTGATAACCTTGTAGCTGCATGCCAGTGTGTTTGATGGTTTGGGCAGAAAGACATCTCGGCCAAACTTAAAAAATCTTTGCAGAAAACTAGCTCTGATCCCTAAGGCCTCAGTTCCAGAAATGGTCTGCACAGTGACGTACTGGCCAATTTTCAACACTTCGCTATTCTCACCCAGGGTTAGTTTTATAGATGCCTTACAAAATTCAGCCAGTCCTGCAAGGGGCAGATTTTCTTTGTTCAGATATTTTGTAGCAATCTAGGCCTCTGCCTTCCAGACACTAGGAGGACATAAGGCTTTCCGTGATTACTAGTAGGCACTACCTACCAGATTCTTCTTTTTACTGCCAGTATCTCTCTTACAGGCTTTTGCGACTCCCAGGATTGTATCTGGGAACCCCATTTCTTCATGGGCTCACCAGGAGCTGACTCTCGCAGAGGCCAGCTGGCGAGGCTGGGGTGGAAGGTGGCAGTGATTTTGGGTAGGACACTGCTGGAATGCACAACGCCACGGTGGAAGCAAGAGGTTCGGTGGGTAGTGGCAGAATGGAGTGGAGGGCCAGCGGTGCAGACATGGAGGCTCAGGCTCATAGGCTGGCCTTCCTTGCTGGCAGAAGACTTTATAGAGTAGTTATATTTTAAGACTTTTGCAAAAGTTCCTGTTAACTCTGTGTATGTATCCCTTCTAGAATTTAGCAGAATTAATAGAATCTATTTTTTTTTTAGTCAGAAAGCCATTTTTTTAAAATTTCTAAAACTCTGGCATAATTTCTAGGGGGTGCTGCTGGTCACCCGCCACACCTGTACCAGGTTGTCTGGGTAGCTAGCAAATAGTCTGACCATCAGCAGACCAGGGAGGTACACTGGGGCGGCTCTGACTTGCTGCTGGTACTGATAACTTCTTGTTTCAGTTCATCTACAATGATCTTGCCCTTCAAGTCCCAGATCTTGATGCTGTGTCCTGTGGCAGCCCAGAGCCAGTAGTGGTGGGGGCTGAATCACAGGACGTTGACGATGTCCCCGCCATCTAGCGTATGAAGGTGCTTGCTTTTGCGGAGGTCCCACACTATGGCCTGGCCAGCCACGCCTCTGAAGGCACAGAGGAATCCATGTGGCCATCACAGCCCATGTGGCCAATGTGGTTGGTCTTCAGCTTACAGTTTTCCACATTTTATGCCTTGACTGGCTTGTGGCTTATGAACAAAAGAAATTTATTTCTCACAGTTCTGGAAACTGGAAGTCCAAGATCAGGGTGCCAGCAGGGTCTGTCTTTCATAAACACCCTCTTCTAGGTCACCGACTGCTGCCTGCTCGTTGTATCCTCACGTAGCCGAAAGAGAGTTAGCTAGCTCTCTGGTCTCTTAAGGCCACTAATCCCATTCAGGAGGTCTGTACTCTCATGACCTAATTACCTCCCAAAGGCCCCACCCCAACCTCCCATCACACCGTGATGAGGTTTTTGACATAAGAATTTTGGAGGGACACAAACACTCAGCCCATTGCGACTGCATGGTCTCCTTTCACTCATTCACTGAAATATAATGGCAGAAATTTATTGGCATTCTACCACACACCAACTTTCTAGTTTACCGTCTAGCAGATTGACATACCTCTAGAATATCTGGATTATTTTCTATGTGAATCATACCTGAACCCCATTAACACAGATATTACAAATTATTCCATCCTTTATTTGAAGCAATGTTAGCCCAGAGATCATTAGTGTCTGCAAACTAGTAGGTGTGTGCTGGGTGAGTTCTGCTTTTTCTCCAGCGTGGAAGCCCCAGCTTCGTTTCTAGAGAAATAGCATTGTTTCTGTTTTTGAAACTCTGGTCACTGCCCTAGTCATTTTCATTACCCCAATGCTGTCCTGCACCCCAGGGACTTAGCCCAGTGAACACAACTTTTCTGCTGGCTAACTGGTTAATGGTCCCTTATGGCCCTGTCCTCTATCAGGGCTGGGAGAAAGAAGACAGATGTGGAAGTCTCCTCTCTAGGAAATGAAATAAGGATACTTTGAGGTCTTAAATTTTTATTGATTTTTTGCTTTGATCAGAAGTATCAGGGCAAAATATAAAATTTAAAAATGAGAGTGCTCCCCTTCCTTGCCTTCTCTTTGCCCAATCCCCAGCCATAGCTCTGGGCGCATCCCAACAAGGCACTTGCTGTCTGAGCCACTTTGTGTGTGTGTGTGTGTATGTGTGTGTGTGTGTGTGTGTGTGTGGTGTTTGGAAGAAAATGATGTGAGGACAATGACAGTAATTTTTCATTTTTCCATCCCTATGTTGCTATCATTCAATCAGAGAGCTACCAAACAGCTACCTCTGGCTCAGGTAACACACTGTCCTGAGGATACAAAGATCATGCAGTCCCCTTCCTTGGGAGTTTGTGATCTCCCAGGAGATGCAGACAAGGGAAAGTTCAGAGGAAAACACAAGGGGATGTGTGACCGCCGAGGAAAGAGGGTTTAACTCTGGCTTAGAGTGACAGGGGGTCAGGCCAGTCTTCACCGAGGAGAATTATTATTCATTCTATTGGCTGGACAGCAAAAGATACCAGGCATTAAACTGAGGTTCTTGTTTTTTCCACTTTAAAGTCTACTCAACAATGGTCCCCATTTACTGTCAAAGCTGGCTCCTGTGTGATAATGCCACGAATATGATTATGCCAACCTCTCCTGCTGCTCACCTTACACTTCGTATCTGAAGGTCATGGTACTAAAAATTGGCATGGCTATGTTCCAAGGAATCTGGTTATCATGTTTGACTATTTATAATTCTAAAATTGAAGAGTAAAAAACAAGCTAATTGGCATTTTATAGGATGGGTATGGAATCGGAGGAGTGAATCAGCAGAGGGAGAAACAGGAACCACTGTGTGAGCATAGACCAACTCTGGAGAAGCTTAGATTACCAATGCCCAAAGCTGAAGGTAACTCATGGTTTGTTTTTCTTTAGGGAGGAATTGTTTTACATACCACATGGAATGCTCCTGGGGCCTTGACTGGTCTGAAGCCATCAACAGGTACACACTGATCGGCGTGGCCGTTGCAGAAGCAGCTGCCCTTGACAATGAAATCATAGATTGCGTAATGTGTAAAATGTTGAGGCTTTGCAGTCAGGTCATTTCTCTGACAGGGACAGGACTGCCGTTTTAGCAGCTGCACTCGGAGGTTGGTGATCTTCAGCTGCTCCTGCACTTTGGCACTGTAAGGGTTTTCTGCGTCGTATGGTGGTGACAAAGCTCGGAAAATGACCTGTAAAGAAAAAAAAATTACCATGAGTATATAGGACTGTGTGCAAACCCCAAATCATTTGCCTCATACAGTTTTGATGTGATTTATACCTTTTGTCATCAGCAAGTGATAAGATAGGAGGCTTTTCGTCCTTCATCACACAGGTGTGCTGCCTGTTTGGATGCAGAATAAGTATGAACTGAGTCGCCAGCAGGGACCTGACTCTTGAGATGAAGGCAGCCATGCAGAGACTGGGAAGAGCATTTTGGGAAGGAGGAACAGTAAATTTAAAGCCTGGAAGCTGAATCAAGCCTGGCTTATTAAAGGAAGAACAACAAAGCCAGTGTGGCTGAGGTCCAGGAAACAAGGGGACGGTTTTCAGAGAAGAGGATGGAGCCAGGACATGACAGATCATGAATAGAGAGCCCTTTAAAGGCCACGGTAGTTATTCTAACTGTGCTGGGAAGCCACTGGAAGGTCATAGACAGAGAAGTGATGTGATCTGATTTGCATTTTTTAAAAAGACAGCTCTCACTCCTGTGAGGAGTGAAGGGTGAAGAATAGAAGCAGGAGGGGCAGTTAGGAAGTGACTGCAAAATCGAGATCCAGACACTTCTATTTCCAAATAAGGGGTGACCCTTTCAAAGACTAATCAGTTATTAATTGGGGTCACGGTTGCTACAAATACTTTGGTTCCCCTCTTCTGGATCTGCCTTCCAAGCTTCTGGCATATTCTTGGAATATTCTTACTAGTAGTAAATATACAGTCCTTTCAGGGTGGATTTGATTTCTGACATCAGTTAAAGGTCCCTTAAATCCACGTATAGAGAGTAATATGGCTGATCAAGTTAGTTAACAGTACTTTGGTTAAATGCAAAGTAGAAGTAATAAACCCGTTTTTATCGTGTATGTTATAGATAGACTCGAAAGGCAATTTAAAACTTGAGTTCTGAGGAGGAAGCGAGAAGGAGGAAGATTCAGAAGGGACGGACTTTGGGCATGTGCATGTGTCTATCCATTATATGGGGGCAATAAAAGGGGCCCTGGGGTGGGGTGGTACAAACTTCTCTAATGGGTCTGTTGACTTTGGGGGAATAGAGGCTGGTGGAAGAGGAAATTATTGCTATTGGAAACCAATGAATATAAAAAAGGAATTCCAAACTATCTCATGACATAAACCAGTATTATAATGAGGCCAACACTAAATTATACCTTACTATGGAGTATTTAAAAAAGACAGAATGAAACCTCAAACAATCTTGTTAAATATATAATAAGAGACAAAGCTCCCCTGAAAAATTCTTAGGTATCTCTTGATTTTTTAAAGATATGTTAAGGGGCCTGGGTGGCTCAGACACTTAAGCATCTGCCTTCAGCTCAGGTTACGGTCCCAGGGTTCTGGGATCAAGCCCCGCATCAGGCTCCCGGCTCAGAGGGGAGCCAGCTTCTCCCCCTGCCGGTTCCCCTGCTTGTGACAGTGCCTGGCACAGAGTAAATATTCAGTAAATTTTTGGTAAACAAATTGGTTGATTATAACATTGTTCTTGTCATTCAAGTAATAGGTGAGAATTTTAAATAACTTAGCTTCCTCTTATAAGGTCTTAAATGGATTCACACACTGAATTCATGTTACAGCACTAGAAAGGAAGAGGTAGGAACTTATATTATAAAAACAGTTGTACATAACTGAATCTTTAACCAGTCTTCGCATTTCTATCTATTTTTGAACTTGCAAAACTTGACCAAAGTTGTAGCCTAAACTTTAACAATATTCCACCCCATTTACTCACATGTAAAGTGGTGGAAAACAACATATGGAACAAAATTTTCCAACAAATCCTATGTCATCTACTTGGAAGTCAATAGGGAACTGATGTCTCTTTTTAATTTTTTAAAATTTTATTTTATTTAAGTTCAATTAACAATGAACAATATTAATTAATTTAAGTTCAATTGATTAAATTCAATAATTAATTAATGTATCATTAGGCGCACCTGGATGGCTCAGTGGGTTAAGCCTCTGCCTTCGGCTCAGGTCATGATCTCAGGGTCCTGGGATCGAGCCCTGCATCGGGCTCTCTGCTCAGCAAGGATCCTGCTTCCCGGAACCCTGCCCTCTGCCTGCCTCTCTGCCTAATTGTGATCTCTCTCTCTCTGTCAAATAAATAAGTAAATAAAATCTTTAAAAAAAATAATATTGTATTACTAGTTTCAGTGGTAGAGTTCAGTGATTCATCAATTGCATGTAACACCCAGACCTCTAGAAGTAATGTCTCTTTTAATGATATCTATATCATAGATATATAATATATCACATACCTATATCATAGCATAATTTTACATTTGAACCGTTAAAAAAATAAAAAACACTGAATCCATTGTGAGTTTTATATGGGGCTTATTTTTCATAAAATATCCCAAATACTGGCATTCTGTTAGGTATGTGTGAGGAACTCTAAATAAAACCAATAATGTGGCTACTTCCTGGTTTATTGACCACAGTGATGCAAGGACATGGAAAAGGTCACAGTATTCACCAAGTAACTAGTCTACTGAAAAGTCTATAGCATACTTCTCTAAATTGCGGCCCACCCTTCCTTTTCCTCCACATTGGTGGCAACTGTTTGTTCTCTCGGTCCCTATCACATATTTACCCTTGACATTTACCCCTTGTTCCCTCTCACTCCCTCCGTTATAACCCCTTTCCCTCCCGAGAATTGCTTTGCACATGCAAGGCTAGAGGAAGATCTGTCAAGGTTTGTAGGAACTTAGAAGCTCTTTGGCTTCCTGAACCCAGACTGTGGAAGCTGAATGGCGTCTCTGTGCTCAGTGTGCATGACACCACAGTTGGCACACTGATATCAGCGGGGAAGGGACATCATGACCCCTGAGGCTGCATGCTGGAACGGAGACAGCCAAGTGCCACAGACACAAAAGTCAACGGGAATTTAAACCATGAAATCTTTTTTCCAGAAAGGAGACGCCTTAATCCGATACTCTGGGAAATGGATCTGCCCTGCGTCAGGAAACAAAAGAATGCGCCAATCCAGATGCTTCAAGCTTCTGGCAGGTCGCCCTTTGGGTCCCACCCAGTTTTTCTTCCAACATCTCCAGAAGAAGCCTGTGTGGCACTACTAAAATGAAGTAAGAAAAAGCACAGAAGCCTCCTATAACACCAGCCTCTTCTGGTTTTGTCCCCTTCAGGAACAGGGTATATCTATGAGCCCATCACTGCTCTTTTGTCTATGACTGCTTCTGAAGAGACAGTCCTGAAAAGACCTAGAAGCCAGAGGGGAACTGAGTCTGTTTTGATGTTTCCAGCTTGTTACTGCTGTTGGCCAAGACCTCCTGATTGTATTTTTCAAATTAAGAAAGTTGATTATGTTTCAGTGGCTCACAATGGATTCAGAGAAATCTGTCACTCAGAATGTAGGAGACATTAAGAATCTACAATGAGAAGAACGCCTGGGTGGCTCAGTTGGTTGAGCACCTGCCTTCAGCTCAGGTCATGATCCCAGGGTCCTGGGATTGAGTCCCACATTGGGCTCCTTGCTCAACAGGGAGCTGGCTTCTCCCTCTGCCTCTGCTTGCCTCTCTGCCTGCTTGGGCTCGCTCTCTCTCTGACAAATAAATAAATAAAATCTTAAAAAAAAAAAAAAAGAATCTACAATGAGATCTCAAAGACAACCAGGAATAATATCAACTCCACAGTATTTTCCCATCCACATCTTTGTATATATACACACATATAGAATATAATGTAAACAGCTTTGTTTCAACTTAACAATACCTTGTCAATTTTTTCTGACTCAATGAAATTAACTCCCAATCAATCAGTGCTTCTCAAATTATGGCCCTCTGGCCAACAACATTGGTATCAAACCTGGGAACTAGTTAGAAATGCAAATTCTATCTATCTATCTATCTATCTATCTATCTATCTATCTATCTATCTAAAAGAAACAGTGAGTGAGAGCAGGAGGGAGAGAGAATCTGAAATAGACTCTGTGTGGAGTCTGATGCAGGGCTCGATCCATGACAACGAGATCATGACCTAAGCAAAACCAAGATTCAGAAACTTAACCAACTGGACCACCCAGGCTTCCTGGAAATGCAAATTATTGATCCCTACACCAGGCTGACTGATCGAAACTCTGGAGGTGGGACCCAGCAATCTGGGTTGCAGCAAACCTTCTGATGCACAGATATGTGATTCTGATGACTCTGATGCACAATAAAGCTTGAGAAACACTGCTACATTATTTAAAAATCTGGTTAGAAATCCATTGTGTAGATATGACACAATTTATTTAACCAGGCTGCTGTTGTTAAGCATCTATGTTGTTTCTAGCTTTTCAGTATAACCAACTATAGTGAACAATCATATAGCTAAAATGCAGACGTTTATAATAATATCCTGAAGGTACATTTCCAAATGTGAAATCAATGTTTTAAATTAAAAGCATAATTTAAAAACATCTCTGAGCTTCTGAATGAATCACAGAACTTTTCCTACCTAATCTTTGGAATCTTCACATTGCTCTGGTCTTACCTCACTTTCTAAGCCTGGAATCCCTCAAACTTTGCCTAAGGATCTGAATTTTTGGCTTAGGTTCTGCCATTCTCATGCCCAAGTATAACAAAGAGATCCTTAAAAAGTTCTGAACAGGTTAGAATTACCTATATGTTCTTCCTTTTCTAACTCTCAATAATACTGAGAATTAGTTAAAATAGTGTTCCATATGTCTTACTTTTACTCTGATATGAAGCTTTCAACAGAGTATTAGCACAATATGAACAGAATAAGTAGTAAATATTAGGTACATAGTAGACCAAGGGTTCTTTTAGTATCAAACTCATACCTTAAATTTTACTTCATAGCTTAAATTTTATCACCTATGTTATTAGGTCACAATAATTCAAGAAACTTAGTTATCATTTAAAAAACTCTTTTTAGCTACTAGCTCGAGGAATATTTCAGGTCCAAGTTGATTACCCATCTTGTGGACTCTGTTGGCACTTGTCTTTCCAGGATAGCACTTTCACACTAGTACATGTTATTGCCTATTTACTTGTCTGTATCACATAATAGAGTGTGCTCAGTGGGCAAGGATCTTGTTTGTCTGGTTAACAGCTGTGTCCCCCAGCATGTCCCACAGTCCCTGGCATATTATAGCATTTCATAGTGACACTGAATGAATAAATGAATGAACTATTTTTCCAAATAGTATTTTTGAAAAGGAGAAGCCAAGTAGGGAATAAGATTTAGAAGAATAAAAAGAGCTAAATGTTCTTACCACAAGTTCTGCGCTCCTGATGAAAAGTGTATGAACGCACACATATGTGTATAAATACCTATGTAAGAATATGTAATACATTTCAAATGGTTTTATGGGTTCCTCCTCTTCATTAGCACACAAGATCTTTCATATTCTTAAGAAAATGGATCAGGCAGGCATTATCAAGCACCCAAACACATAGAAATATTAGGTCTTTTCCATGGTCTAATTTTCTTATTTACTAAAAATGGAAGCTTTAGGATCATAACTGCAATGGTTCTTTAATGGGTTTTTAAAATTCTTGAATCTTCATGTTCTCAAAAAACAGCTTTACTTTCAATGACCTTCATGTTTTTCTATTTTATTTTTGCTTTTATCTTTATTACTGTCTTCTACTTACTTTGGGTTTAATTTTCTCTTTTACTGGTTTCTTAAAATTGAACTGTAGATTCTTGATTTGAGGACTTCTCCTCCCCACCAAATGCTTCTTTAGTTGCATCCCATAAATTTTGTTATGTTGTGTTTTCAGTTTAAAATCCTTTCTAATTTCCCTTTTTATTTCTTCTTTGACCCATAAGTTATTCAAAAGTATGTCATTTAATTTCAAATATTTGTGCATTTCCCTGGTACCTCCTGTTACTGTTTTCTAATTTAATTCCTTTGTGGTCAGAGAACATACCTTGTATGATTTTATTCTTTCACATTTATCTGTATTTTTATGTCTATCTTTTATGGTCTATCAGACCATAATATAGACCATATAGTAGATTTGGTCGATATCTATTTTTATGGTCTATCTTTTTTTTTCATTTCTGGTCTTTTTTTTTTTTTTTAAGATTTTATTTATTTATTTGACAGAGAGATAGAGAGAGAGAGCACAAGTAGGCAGAATGGCAGGCAGAGGGACAGGGAGAAGCAGGCTCTCCACTGAGCAGGGAGCCCGATGCAGGCCTTCATCCCAGGACCCTGGGATCATGACCCTAGCCGAAGGCAGCCACTTAACTGACTGAGCCACCCAGGCACCCCTTTATTGTCTATCTTGATAAATATTTCTTATGCCCTTGAAAAGATTGTGTATACTACTATTTTTGGTTAAGTTTTATATGAATATTAATTAATTAGGCCAAGTTGGCTGACAGTGTTAATCAAATCTTCTATATCCTTACCGATTTTCTCTAGTTTAATCAATTTTTCCAGAAAAAAGATCTGAAAAACCTCAACTATATTTATCAAATCATCTGTTTCTTTTCGCAGTTTTTGCTTCACGTGTTTTGAAGCCTTGCTATTAGGTGCATAAACACTTAGGATTTTTACATCTTCTTGATGAATTAGCTCCTTTATCAATATGAAATGTCCCTCTTTATCTCTAGTAATATTCTTTGATCTGAAATGTACTCTGTCTAACAATATAGCTACTACCAAAAGCTTTCCTTTGGTTAGTGTTGGCATAGTGTATCTTTTTCCATTCTTTCACTTTTAACTTAGTTGTCTTTGTATTTAAAGATTTTATCTATCTATCTATCTATCTATCTATCTATCTAGAGAGAGCAGTGGGAGGGAGGGAGAGAATCTCAAGCAGACTTCCCACTGAATGCAGAACCCAGATCATGGGCTTGATCTCACAACCCTGAGATCAAGACCTGAGCTGAAATCAAGAGTTGTCTTTATATTTAAAGTGAATTTCTTGGGGGTACCTGGGTGGCTCAGATAGTTAAGCATCCAACTCTTGATTTCAGCTCAGGTCTTGATCTCAGGGTCCTGAATTCAAACCCTATGCTGGGCTCCATGCTGGGTATGCAGCCTACTTGAAAAAAACAAAATGAATTTCTTACAGTTGCGCCTTTTAAAAATTTTTATCCAATCTGATAACCTATGCCTTTAATTGGAGTGTTTAGACCTTTTATATTTAATGTGATTGTTGATATGGTTGTGTTTAAATCTGCCATCTTGGCTTTTGTTTTATATTCTACTTCTCTCTTTTTTTTTTTATCTTCTGTTGGATTGACTATTTTAGGGTCCTTTTTATTTCCTTTTTTATTAGTTGTAACTTTAAAAAAAAAAAAACAGTGGTTGCTTTAGTGTTTATAGTATACATCTTTAACTTAACACAGCCTACCCTTATATAATATTTGTTACTTCACATATAGCATAAAAAACTTAGAACAGTATACTCCCTTTTCCTCCTCTCAATCACTGCTCCATTGTTGTCATGCATTTGACTTTGTATAATTTAAACTTTTTAACACATTGTTAATATTTTTGCTCTAAAAAGTCAATTATCTTTTATTTACTTTTACTTTTTAAATAAACTCTATCTCCATCGTGGGGCTCAAACTCATGACCCCAAGATCAAGAGTCACATGCTCTATTGACTGAGCCAGCCAGATGCCCCTCAATTATCTTTTAAAGAGATTATAAAAATAAGGAAAAAAAGCATCTTATATGTATCCACCTATTTTCCCTTTTTGATGATCTTCACTCCTTTGTGTAGATCCAGATATGCATTTGGCATCATTCTTCTTCTGTATGAAGGACTTCTTTCAATATTTCCTGCAATGCAAGTGTGCTGCTAATGATTCTTTTTTTTCTTTTCTATGTCTTAAAAAGTCTTTATTTCAAAAAAAAAAAAAAAGTCTTTATTTCATCTTAATTTTTGAAAGATACTTTTACTGGGTATAGAATTGTAGGTTGACATTTTCCCCCCTATCAGTACCGCCTGCCCCCCCATCTTTTCCCCCTGTCTTTTGCCTTGCATTACTTCTGTCAAAAACATTTCATCCTTACATTTGTTCTTCTATTTATCATGAGTTATTTTTTTCTCTGGTTGCCTAAGATTTTCTCTTTATTATTCCTCATTAAATAAGTGCCTTGGGGATAGTTTTCTTCTTTTTTCTGTGTTTAGGGTTTCTTGTACTTCTTGGATCTGTGGGTTTATAGTTACAATCAAATTTAGAAAAATTACAGCCATTATTGATTGTTTTTACCCCCTGTTCCTCTGTTCCCTTCCTTTCTCCCCTCTCCTTTGTGGACTCCAACTACACATATATTAGACTGCTTGAAATTGTTCCTCTGCTCACTGATTTCTTTATTTATTTTTCTTTCTTTTCCCCTCATGTTTCATATTGAATCATTTCTATTACTATGTATTGAACTTCACAAATCTTCTCTTCTACTAATCCCATTCAATATATTTTCATCTCAGACATTCTATTTTCAACAGTAGAAGTTCAATTTAGATTTTTATTATATTTTTCATGTTCTGCTTAACATGGTCAATCTTTCCTCTACACTCTTGAACATAAGGAACATAGTTATAATAACTGCTGTAATGTACTTGACTACTAAATCCATCATTTACATCACTTTTGGATCTGTTTCTATTAATATTTATATTCATTATGTGTTGTATTGTCCTGCTTTTTTGCATGGCTTGGTTGGCTGCAAGACACTGTGAATTTTATCTTGTTCAGTGCTAAATATGTTTGTATTTTTGAGCTTCTTTCTGGTTACTTGAAAATAGCTCAATCCTTCTGAGGCTTGCTTTTAAGTTTTGTTAGGTGGGACCAATGTATCCTTCAGTATAGGTCTAATTCTGCCTTTTTATTGAAGCAGTACCCTTCTAATTACTGATGCATTACAAGGTTGAATTACAAGATTTTCCGCTCTGGCTAACTATTCCTGGTTCTACCTGACCTCTGAAGATTTGCTCCCTCTCTCTTTTAGCATAGCTCTTTCTCTGGTCTCAGGTAGTTTCCTTACACAAAAGTGTTGATCAGTACTCATCTCAAGACTTGAGAGGGACCATCTGTGGATCTCTGGAAGTCTCTTCCCATGCACTGCTCTCCTCTCTGGTACTTTGTCCTGCAAGCTCTAGCCATATTTCCTTCCCAGACTCTCAGCTCTTTAATTAAAAAAAAAAAAAAAAATCCATCAGGTTCCTCCTAGGTTTCTGCTTTTTGCACATAGCCTGGAAGCTCTCTCTGGATAATAAACTGGTACAATCATAGGGCTCACCTCATCTGCTTCTGTTCTCTCAGGGATTACTGTTCTCTGCTGCCTGATATCCAAAACCTGAAAACAGTTGTTTCATATATCTTGTCCATGTTTTTTTAGTTGTTCAAGCAGTGGGATTAGTCTGGTTCTTATTACTGCATATTGGCTAAGAGTTAAAGTCTAAAACACCAAGGCAGCTTAACTTTTCTGAAGTACAATTTATAAAACTGTAAATGGATTAAGCCCTTATTTTTTTTAAGGTTTATTTATTTATTTGAGAGAGAAAGCATGGGTGGGAGGGGCAGAGGGAAAGGGAGAGAGAATCTGAAGTGGACTCTGTGCTGTGCATGGAGTCTGATATGGGGCTTGATTCCAGGACCCTGAGATCACAACCTGAGCCAGAACCAAGAGTCCGTCACTTAACTGACTGCACCATCCAGGTGCCCCAAGACTTTATTTTTATATAAAAATTTCATAGAAATGACATTTTAGGAGTTTTGTTTTTTAAAGATTTTATTTATTTATTTGAGAGAGAGAGAGCATGAGTGGTGGGGAGGGGTAGAGAGAGGGGCAGAAGCAGATTCCCTGCTGAGCAGGGAGCCCACCCCAGGGATGATCCCAGGACCCTGGGATCATGACCTGAGCCAAAGGCAGACACTTAACCAACTGAGCCACCCAGGTACCCCTGGAAGTTTGATAATATAGTTAGAAGTATGGTTAGATTTAAAAGATTAAAAATCCTGGAAAAACAAATTGGTTTTGTTATTGGCACCTCAAATTAAGAAATGTGAAAAATAATTTAAAATATAAGCATCTAAATTTTGTAAGTTTGTTCAATAATTCTATTTTAGCAATTTGTACTTTTTAATAAATGGGTAAACCCTCACTATAACTTTCTTTATAATTTATGATACCTATACATATTTGTCTGTCTTACATTTTTTTATGTTATGCTATGCTTTGATTCATCTTTGTACGCCCATCTAATACCATGTCTTATAGATCCTCAATAATATGTACTGGAGGGCCTGGGTGGCAGAGTTAGTTAAGTAAATCCAACTTCTGGTTTCCTTTCCAGTTGTGATCTCAGGGGTGTGGAATTGAGCCCTGCATTGGGCTCTGTGCTTAGCATGAAGTCTGCTTGAGATTCTCTCTCCCTTTCCCTCTGGCCCTCCTGCTGTGCTCTTTCTCTCTCTCCCTTTCTCAAATAAATAAATCTTTCAAAAAATATATATTGAAGGACAGGTTTATTTTCATTTGTGATATAAAATAATATATATAATAATATTTATTCATATAATTGCATTTTATTCATGAGAGTATATATTAGGTATATGGTACTTCACAATAAACCTGTTATCTTATTTTTTTTTTATAAACCTGTTATCTTATGAAATAGCTTACTGTGTACTATTCTTATACCATGTCCAACATGACTAGTAAAATTTTACTTTATAGAAAAAATGGATTTAATATTAGTAAGTATTAAAATACTTTTTGGGTGCCAAATCTGAATAATGTATTTTCAGGAATAAACTTACACCAACTGCAAGAATGACAGTGACACATTTAGAGAGGAATCCTGGAAATTCGGCCTTAATATAATCTAATAAAAAGACAAATAACCTCAACAGTAAAAAATGATTTCTATAAAAGAAAAATAATCACAGTTTTTCCTTACTCTATTTAAGCCCAGTTAGAATAACATGTATATTAAGAAACGTTCCTATTGTATTCATTTGTCTTATCTAGTTGTTTACAAATAGCATCTGGTTAATTCAGTTGGATCTTGTTACACATTGACAACTGTTCTGTTTATCATTAGGTAGATGGTATACCTGAGACCTAGCATGGAAACTGATATAGTTGTCTCCATTTCTACAGTTTATCAAGCTCTGTTATCTACTGTTTATTTAATATCAAACTTGATATTAAAATATCAAGTTCCTGAAGTTTAGTAGGATTCATGCATTCCAGTTTTGTATTGTCACCCCCCTAACAAGGAAGGTTTTATACTGGTTGACTTCTGAAGCCAGTTGTTGGCACCATTTAAGTTGAAGTTGTAGGTATGTGGATGAAAGAGCATAGATTCTTTGAATGAGTACACGTGCCCTCATATGTTCTTGAAACAGGGTTCCTACTTTTTTGGATAGGCACCTTTGGGAAAGTATGTGACGTTTAGCTTTTAAAAGGTTGCAGTGAGTGGGAGTTTGGGTTTCATGGAGAGAGAAGGCTGGACAAGGAGAAGATAGCATAATTGACAGGTGGGCGTCTGCAGCTGAGCAGCTGGTTGGTTTAATTTTAGAACATAAGTCCTTGACTGTGCCACTGTAAGTGGAGCACCTACTTGTCTTGAGAAGTGTGTCTGTCTTTTGGGCAGGACCAAAATCCTTTTTGCTTACACTCTGGAGCATTAGGCACCCTGTTTCATCAGATAGCCCACCTTTTAAAGTGGGAGAGCCTTATCTACTTAACTAGTCCTTCTGAGATAGGACAATATAACCTAATAAAGCTTTCAATGGAGCAAGCTGAGGAATGCAGTGCACTCAAGTGACTTACTTGTACGATAATAACCTCGATTTGGAAGTACACAAAAGCCTCTTTGCATGTTTCAAGGGCATATTTACAGTTCTAAAGTGATGAAAGGCAGCTTCTTAAATATCTTCAGGGGCAAGGAAAGTGACAGAGCTGCAAGGAGGGACAAGAAACTAGACAGAAGACCAAAATAAAAATAAAGATTGGGGCTAAAAATAATATATAAAAATTCTCCAATACCTTTGGAATCCTAGCTTTTCCTTTTCCCTCAGCCCTTGGAGTCCTAAGATTTGAGTGTCAGAAAAGTCCTTGACAATCAATGATCTAGTCCAACTGAGGAAACCGAGGTGCAGAGTACTTAAAGTGACTTGCCAAAGGTCAACCGACAGGTTTGTGACAAAGCCATGAACCTAGCTTCCTGACTTCCAGTCTAATGATTTTTCTACTATATCCCACTCTATACTTGTTCGGCAGCTAGCCATTCCTGGATTAAAGTTAAATTTAAAATGTAGGATTAAGGTAAATATGACATGGGATCTAGCACATCTCCACTTGTCATCCTAATAATGGATGGGACTAACAGTGCCCCCTTTATTCTAGTAACGGATGTGACTGTGTCCTTGAAAGAAGTGATGATACCTGTGTCCAGTTGGTTTATAGGGATACAGTGAAGATTTTTAAAAACGTATCAGAATACGTTTCAGAATACATAGAAATGTCATGAAAAATCACCACTCTCTATAAATACAATGGATTAATAGCCTTTTGCTGGGCACCTGCCTTGTTTTTACCAATCTTTCTCTTTGAGTCCTTTTAGTGAATGCAGCCCAGTAGCTAGGCTTCATTAATGGGTCTCTCAGATGCTGATTGTCTTTCTACCTGGTTAGCTACCCAATATTGATCATCTCCATTTCTTATCAGCATGCTTGCTTGGCCTACAGTTCAGAACACCCTCTACTTCATCCTGGATAACCAATGCCTTCGGTTTGCCTGACTTGGGCTGGAAATCGCATGCATAATCTCTCTGCTTTCACTGCCCATCACTTCCAGCTCTTGCTCCCTCCCTTTGTACTCAACTCCTTTCTGTTCCTAGAAAGCTCCTTAGTCTCTCTCCCTTCTTGGCCTTTGCTCATGCTATTCCCCCTATCAGGAATACTTTTCACACCTCTTTGTCATTGACATGCACTGCTCCATTCTCTTGCTTGGCCCACTCTTCCTATCTTTCAGGTGTCATCTTAAATGTCACTTTATTCAGGAAGCTTTCTTCACCATTCCTCTCCACTCCAGGCCTAGATGAGATATTCTTCCTATGGGCTACCTCAAGCACCTATTATTTCTTTTAGACTTAGAACTTACCATGTCTATTTTAACTGCTGTATTCCTTTCTAGACTGTCAGCTCCATGTGCAGAGGGCCTTGTCTGCTTGCCCACTGCTGTATAGCCAATGCTGGGCACATATGAGGATTAACATGTCCATCAAAAGGTCATACTCATGCTTAATAATGATTTACATTTTATGGACCCCCTGTATTTTTATTTATCTCATTTCATCCTTACAGTAAAACTGTGGCATAGTGTTATTCATTCCTATTTTCAGATACAGAAACTCTGAGAAGATGTTCATTGACTTGTCCGTGGTCACGTACTTAGTAAGTGTCAGAGCTAGTATCTGAACACAGGTTGTTGGAATGGAAGTTCAAGATTATTACCATTATATCACGGCTAACTTGGTTTGGTGAAAGAATGATTGAAGGTCTTAACCAGGTGAACACGGGAGTGAAGTGATCAGAGTTTCCCTTCAGGAGAATAAATCTCACAAAGAGAAGAGCCTGAACCATGGTGGAAGCAGTAAGGGAAGGGAGGGCAGAACAGCCACACACAAGAGGCAAAGAAATGAATATCAGGACAAACACTAAGAACTAAAGGCTAAGCCTTAGAGGCGACTCATAGTTAGAGGTCACAAGGGAATAGACGAGCCAGAAATAATTCCAAAAAAAGGATCAGTGAGAAATGTAGGAAAATAATGAAAACTCATTGTTATAGGAGCCAAAGGAAGTGAGAATGCAAAGAAAGAAAATGTAATTAATAATGGCAAATGCCACTGAGAAGGCAAGAAAGGAGACGAAAAGTTTTGGGGTTTGGCTGGCTCACAGAAGACTTTTGAGAGCCTAGATGGAATAAAGGACAGTTTGTAGAGCTTTCAAGAAAAAATAGGGGACAAGGAAGTGGAAGTAAGAAAGAAGTGATTGAAGAATTTTGGCAGTTTTTTTATTCATTCATCAGTTGCTTGACATTTGGGTTATTTGCAGATTTGGGCTATAACGAATAAAAGTGCAGTGGACATTCACACAGAAGTCATTGTGAGAACCTAAGTTATTTCTCATGGGTGCTTAGGAGAGGAATTACCAGGTGGTATGGTAAGAGCCTATTTAACTTTATAAGGAACTGCAAGACTGTTTTCTAAAGTAATTGCACTATTTTGCATCTTTACTAGCAATGTATGATGAAAGTGTTAGTTTTTATACATCCTCGTCAACACTTGATATTGTCAATCTCCTTAATTTTAGGCTTGATGGTGAATGTAAGCAGTATCTCATTGTGGTCTTAATGTGTATTTCCCTGTTGACTAATGGTGTTGGGCATCTTTTATCTGCTTATTTGACATACGTCTTCCTTGATGAAGTGTCTATTCAAATCTTTTGCCCATATTTTTTTCTTGCTGTCATTCTTCTTGTTGAATTATAAGAGTTCTTTATAAATTCTGATATGTAAATATATATCTAGAGACATGATTTGCAAATATTTTCTCCCAGTTTGCGGCTGTCTTTTCATTTTCTTAATAGTGTCTTAAAAGCAAAAGTTTTAAATTTTTATGAAATTTGGTTTACCAGTATTTTCCTTTTATGGTATGTACTTTCTGTGTGCCATCTAAGAAATGTTTGCTTCACTCAAGGTAAAAAATTTTTTCTTCTAGAAATTTTATAGTTTTGACTCTTACATTTAGGTCTATGGTCCATTTCAAGTTAATTTTTCTGTATCATGTGAGCCGAGTATTGAGGTCCTTTTTTTCTTTCTTCATTTTTACAAATAGATGTCCAATTATTCCAGTACCATTTGTTGAAAAGACTATCTTTTCTTCATTGAATCACCTTGACAACTCTGTTTGATATGGTTTTATTATTCTTTTGTTTGAGACTTATGGAGCTTCTTAGATCTATAGATTTATTGTTTCTGTCAAGTTTGGAAAAATTTTACCTACTATCCTTTTAAGATTTTTTGTCCTTTGTTTCTCGTTTTAGGCTTTAGTTAGATGAATTTTAGACCACTCAATATTGTCCCACAGTTTACCAATGCTCTTTTTATTTAATTCTTTTTTCTCTGTGTGCTTCATTAATTTATGGTTTCTATTACTCTGCCCTCAGATTCACTAATCTTTTCTTCTGCACTATCTCATCTGCTATTCATCCCTTGTAGAATATTTTCATTTCAGATACTGTATTTTTTCATCTCTGGAAGTTCCATTTGGGTCTTTTTTTTAAATATCATTTATTTCTGTCTCCAACATGTTTGTTGAGCATGTGGAGAATATTTATAATAGTGCTTTAATGCCCTTATCTCCTTATTCTACCGGTTATGTATTTCTCGGTGTGATTCTATTAATTGATTTTTCTCCCAGTCGGGAGTGATATTTTCATGCCTGTTAGTTTTTGATTGAACATTAGACATTGTGAATTTTATGTCGTTGGTTGGTGGATTTTGATGCATTTCTCTAAGAAGGATTAGACTTTGTTCTGACATGCAGTTAAATTTACTTGGGGTCAGTTTAATATTTTTGTGGTTGTTTTAAATTTTTGTTACGGTGAATCCAGTCTAGCTTTTATTCTAGGGCTAATTTAGTCCTACTGCTAAGGCCATCTGAGGACTCTGCACAGCACCTGTGAATTATGAGGACTTCCCTCTTTGGATGTGAACTATTCCCTGCCTTGTGGGAATACTCAGAATTGTTCAGTTAGCTCTTACTTTCTGGAGGTTCTTTCCCCACTCTCACAGAGTTAGCTCACACATATACACCTCAGTATTCTGCCAACGATTTGAGATCTTTGTATAGATCTCCAGATTCCTCTCTTCATGCTGCACCCTTTACTCCAGTATTCTGCCCCACAAATCCTAGCTGCTTTGGTCTCATTCAGCACTGATCTCTTACCTCCTCAACTCCGTTAGACGGTGGGACCCTGGTTCCCCTTCCTGTGCTGTGGCTTGGAGAGGCCCCATTAGTAAGCTGAACAATCACAAGCCTTACCATGTGTTTTCTCCCTCTCTCAGAAGTCAGTCTTATACTGCCTGATGTCCAGTATCCGAAAACAACCGTCTCAAATGTTTCTTTTCTGGTCTAGTGTTTTTTAATGTGGAAGGTAACTGACATAGAAGTTACTCCTTCCTGAGCAGAAGCAGAAATTTCATTTCAAACTGGTAACTTCTAAGATGTCGCAACTTCTGAAGTGTCAGAACTGAGAAAAAAGGAAAAACTTTTCTGATTTTAAGGAGGTCAGTCTGGATACTTAAATATAATTACTCTGTCTTTTCTCTATCCATGTCCCCTTTCTTCCTAAAGAGAGAGGATCCCACTTGAGATTTTTCCGCTTGAGCAAACGAAACTTGCAAATTCAATTGCTTTTGATATAATCTGTTGCATTTGTAGGTGTACTTAGTATTTAAGTAACAAGACCTATAGTGTTGCAGATATCCTTTTTTTGTCCAAAGTAGATGAAATTACAACAGCTCGGGGTGACTGTTTCACTTACTGAATTAAAAGTTCCTAGGATTTCACTTTGTCCAGGCTATCACTCAACATGATCAGAACAAAGCTATTTATACTTTTCTATGCTTCAGTCACTTAATCATGATATCAAGGTAATTTAATGCATAATGTGAAATTACGCATGTAGTAAAAAAGTGAATTTTCCTACAGCAGGACAACAGAGATATTCCTTTAAATGAAGTACACTAAGAGCCACCCTTGGATCTCCATTTTACTTATAAAATCTAGTCACATTACAAAAAAGATAAATTGTTAATATCCAATTGTTTTTAATATCCATAAATTCTCTGGATCCACCTAAATAGATCTACATTTCTATAAACACATAGTTCTTTTCTTTCACCCCTTCTTTTTTTTTTTTTTAAAGATTTTATTTATTTGACAGAGAGAAACACGGCGAGAGAGGGAACACAAGCAGAGGGAATGGTAGCGGGAGAAGCAGGCTCCCTGCCGAGCAGAGAGCCCGATGTGGGGCTCGATCCCAGGACCCCGGGATCATGACCCGAGCCGAAGGCAGACGCTTAACGACTGAGCCACCCAGGCACCCCTCTTTCACCCCTTCTTTAAGAGCAAGACAACTCTTAAATCCTAACAAGACCAAATGTGAAAGAAATTACCTATTGGGGCAAAAGCCTCCAGCCATTTTTTTTTTCACATTAAAGGCCTTAAAATGTTTTTATCCTCTTCTGTTTATTCATTCTCTGTTAATCTTCCTTATTAAAATGCATGTATATATGCACTAAAAAGAAACATTTTGTTAAAAATATTACAATAATGTTAAAAATAAAAACTTTTCCTAGCTGGGTGCCATAGGAAACCACAGTTGGCAAATAATTTGACTTTAAAACTAGCTTTCTTGTTGAACATGTGTGTACCTACTGGGGGATTTCCATAATGTGAACCTATACTAGAATGTGCTTTCAACTTTTTATTCAAGACAACCAAAATGTCCTGATTGAGGTTTTAAAAAATATCAAACTTTAAACACTGTTACCCTGGTGGGGAGATCCTGGCTACCAAACAAATAGACTTCAAAGGGACCTCCCAACTTTCAATAAACCACAGACAAATGTTTGCTATTACTGTAGTACTTGGGTAGCCTAGGGCCACTTTGTCCTTCACTTGTCGGAGACCTTGAAGATAGAATTAATCACTACCATGAAAAGTGTTTCCAGTAGAGATGAACCTCATATACCTTTTCCCATTAAGTTCTAGTTTGACACGTAAAGATTAGTTGCAAGGTTAAATTATGAAGAGAACTGAAAGCTGGATGACAAAGAGAGACGTGCAGAAATAAAGACCAGTAACTGGCTTAAAAAGCAAAAAAACAAAACCACCATATATTATTTTCTCTACTTTGACCTATATGTAGTGAGTTACAATCAGTTCAACTAAAAGACTGGTAACCTAATGTATATAATTCATAAAATAGAAAACAACAAATTCTTTAAAATTAGTCGATGTTTCTCCTTCTGCTTCAGAGTAGAGGCTATTTAGAGAAGAGCTAGAAATACAGAATTTTTCAGAATGTTTAAACCACTGGGTTTACTGAGCAAAAAGCTCACTACAGAAATTCTGACGTCTAAAGAAAAACAGGCCAACAAATTCAATCTCATTTCAGTTTTTAAGAATTTCTTTCTTATTCATAAGAGAAGAAAAAGGCATTTCCAATCTGATAGATTGCAAGCTTGCTAATATAAATTCTAATTGTGTCTCATCATCAGTGTCATTTTTGTTTCTAAAATTCCAGGCCTCTTTACATTAAGCCTTTTAATACAAAAATCATTTATTTATTAATTCAACCATTACTTAACCGAGGAAACACTGTGTCCAGCATTGTGCTAGGTATTCTGGATACAGAACTGAATAAGAAAATCAGGAATGTATAGGATGTCAGTTGTTCCCCAATTCTCGAAAACTGAGCTCTGTCAGAAGTTGTGCTAGAAAATACCTCAAGATATTTTTAGAAATCATAAGAGAACATAAGGCCATTTAACCCAAATTTCTCAATGCAGGACATTTCCTTTAGAAGAGCTGATAACCCATTCATTCTCTGCTAGATCACACACCCTCATGGGGCAGCATGTTTCAGTTTTTTCAATGGCTCTAGTTATTTAGAAGTTCTTCTGTGTTAAGCTAGGATCTGTCCTCTGTAATTTCTAATATTGGTCTTGGACCTATACAAAAATAAGCCCATTTTATCTTCAATAGGGAAGTCCTTCAAATATTTAAGGCCAGCCATCAACTTAACTTTCATTGTCCAGGTAAAATATCTGCAGTGTCTCATATCACATAGTTTCTAAACTATGGCTGAGTAGCAAATGACCTCAGTTTTATTTGTATGTGTAACCTACTGATGACAATATTTTCCAGACATTTTCCTTCTGTAGGGTGTCAAACTCTTACCTTAATTTCTGAGCATTCCTTTTTCAAATTTTACTTAATTTAATCCGAATGCATTTCAAAGTTTTTTTCTCTAACCTAAGCATATTCAGATTTTTAAAAATTTATAAAACTTAGAATACAGCAGTTTGGGAAGAAATGGGATTGACAGGTGGAGACAGTGGTGTGAGAGGAAATAAATGAATTCTCTATGAGAATATCATTCGTGTAACCTCTTGAGCACCCATCTCCAATCATGATAAAACAGGGAGGCAAGATTGCAGTTCCAATGTCATTGTTTGGGGAGGTGGGGAAGGGGAAGAAAGAATCACTTTTACATCTGAATAGAGTGCCATGATATCTGCATATTTCCATAGCATTTGTTGTTATATTATTTAATTCATGAAAATATAATATTTCTGGTTACACATCAACTATAAAGTGACAGGTAAGTTTAAGGTTACAAAGGGGCCTAGGGGAGGCTGGAGCAGTCTAAAGATTCAGTAGCTCCTAACAAAGGAGAATCCGTTTTCCTCATCATCAGAGAGAGGGGGAGAAGAAGAAGCAATTGAAATGATGCAGGTGACTGGCTGGAAACTGAGCAGGGGATTAAAATGGCCTTTGAGGACAACAGTACCAAGGGGCCAGCTCCATAGATAATATATCCTCCCGATTACACTCACATTACCTCTAGACCATCTAGAAGTAGCTAAATGCTTTATCAAGTGGACTTTCGGGTTTTTGTTTGTTTGTTTTTTGTTTTTTTTCCCCAAATACTTTTATTTTATTTTTTCAGTGTTACAGGATTCATTGTTCATGAATTATGAATTCTCCTTTTTAAAAAGGAAAATTAAAAAGGAGCAGAAATAAGTTATCACTGAACTCTTGACCATGAATTTCCAGGTGCACCTGGGGCATATTTTATAAAGTTCTAGGAAAACAGGTGTGTGTTGTGCTTATAGCATTGCAAATTCATCATCTTTTAAATATAGCTCCTTAACTTGAACAGGACCTCAAGAGAGACTTTTTTCAGGCATATTATTTTAAGATCATTAGCAACAAATCTGCCAAACAAAATCACAAAGAGTATATGTTCTTAACAAAAGACTGAAGGCAAGTCCTAATAGGGAATACAGACGAGAGCTAGGAACCTAACTGTTTGCTCACTCTGAGGTTGCTATCGAGCAACCTCTTACTAGGATTACTTGGAAATTCCTCCATGAGTCTGAAATACCAACAAGTTGTAGGTGGATACATTTTTTTCAGTTTTGATAAGAAATTTTACTTTAAGCTCATACTTGTGTCTTACTGTAACATTGCCATCTAAAAATATCTTTAAAAACTTAGTTCCTTATCTTCTACTTGACATAATATAGTTTAAAAAGAATCTGTAGAGTCACAGTAGACATGTAGGACTAAATATGGAGAATGGAGAGACATGAAGGGCCCTTTGTGCCTCTGATTTGTTCATTTTTCTCTAAATCTAATTCCTTCCGGCCTTTTTGCCTATGAAGATGACTCTGCTACTGCTTTAATAACAAGTATATAATTCTTTATATTTGCTTTATCTACTATTAAATGACCAAGGCTGATGTTCTCTGTCTGTCCAAAAGCATTAAACCAAAATACAGACCTTCAGTGCTCTTGGAAACGTAGACAGTTGGCCAGTGTTAATATGCAAAGTGTGAGTTAGGGACTCACAGATGGTTTGTGCGCTACATTTTTTTGTTGTTGTTGTTGTTAAGTCATAGCCTAGGAGCACCTGGGTGGCTCAGTCAGTTAAGCATCTGCCATCCTGGCTCAGGTGTCCACATTGGGTTCCCTGCTCAGCGGGTAGCCTACTTCTCCCTTTCCCACTCCCCCTGCTTATGTTCCCTCTCTCACTGTGTCTCTCTCTGTCGAATAAATAAAAAAAAAAATCTTAAAAAAAAAAAGTCATAGCCTAGCCTTTAGAATGCATTTTGTCTATTTTTGCTTACTACTCTATCCCCAAAGTTTGGTTTAGTTCTAGACACATAGTAGGAACCCACATATTTGGCTGAACGACTAGATAAACTGGCCCCAAAGTCCACTTCGCTAATAATGCAATTGAATTACATTACTATTAATAATTAGTAATACAGTACTTAGCCACTTCTAAAACACATTTCTATAAGCCCTGTCTTACTCTTTCTCACTTTGATTCAATTTACAAATGAAGAATCAGAGGCCCCTCACTGAAAGAGAGGCTATGGAGAGGTTGGAGTGTGAGATAAGGGAGCTTGAACTAAAGTGGCGACAGTGCAGGTGAGAGCTAACTTAGAGATGGAATCACCAGAGCCTGGTGAGGGACCAAATGTGGGACTCCAACTCCTGTATGTATGCTGCCCCATTTCTTCTGTTGATACTATGAACTATACATAAAATATCGTCTCTGAGTACAAAATAGAGACTCAGAGAATAGGGACTCATTTCTTTTTTCCCCTGCCTCCCTTTTCTTTAACAGTTAAGTGACTTCCTTTTGCTCAGTGGTTAAGAAGAAGGACCACTCACTTTGCAAAAAAATGAGATCTCTCCCAAAAAAAGTTTATTCCAAAATTGAGGGCTGCAGCCTACCTAGCCGGAAGAACGCTGTGAATAGCTAAGTAGTGCTTACCCCAGGACCGGTGCTATTGGAGTAGTTTGGAGATAAAGGATTTTCTTAGTCATTTACTCACTCAATGGCATAATCTGTGTGTTCAAAGGTGAGTGGGACACTAGAGTCCTGAAACAGACCTTTGAATCTGTAAATGATCACTCGGCTTTTGCTGACACATTTCATGGGATGAGAAGTGCAAGGGAACTCTCTTTGTCTCTTGGATACATCCAGTTTTTAAGAAAGTCTTTCTTTGGTTATATTCTTGCCTTCTGAAAGCATCAGAGTCCATTTAATCCCTCTTCAAACATCTGAAGAATGCTAGCAATTCCTGAACATCCATAAATCCTCTCTCATAAGCAAAATATCCTAAGTTAATTGTTCATTATATAATGAGATTTCTAATTGCTCTCACCAGTTCTGCTTGGCTTTCTCTAAATAGGAGTATCTTGACCTGAACATAATATTCTAGCTATGCTTTAATGGGAGAACACAATAGAGGGACTAGTCTCTCCTTTGTTTGAAACATTATTCTATTAATGTAGCCTAAGGTTGCATTAGCTTTTACGGCAATCATGATATGTTGTTGACTCACAGTGAGATTACAGTCAACTGAAACCCTGAGGTCTTTTTCACATGAACGGCTGATAAGTCACACCTCTCTGGTGGTAATACAGTTGATTTTTTGAAAAGAGGAATTAACATTTATCACTATTAAGTTTAATCGCATAAAATTTGCCCAAGAATTTTCACACTGCTCTGAGTTGTTTTTCATGAACAGTTCCCATTAGGCTACCCCTATCCCGAAGAGCTATTGATTGGTCTCCACTACCTACCAGATCAAGTCCAGAATATGGAAACACTAGACCATGTATAGTCTGACCTGATCCCCCAGGACTAGCCTCATCTTTCCCCCAACCCTCACCCTTCCTCACTCCCCACCATACTGTAGGCTCCAACCCTTCTGAGAGTTGACTTTCCTTACACATGTGCACTTTCCCATGGAATTCCCTTCTCCACCTTTCAATTATTACTCATCCTTTAAAAGACAACAGTTCAGATGTCTCAATTGCAGGCACCTGGGTGGCTCAGTCGGTTAAGTCTCTGCCTTTGGCTCAGGTCATGATTTCAGGATCCTGGGATGAGTCCCGCATTGGGCTCCCTGCTCGGTGGGGATCCTGCTTCTCCCTCTTCCTCTACCCCTCCCGCTGCTCACATGCTCTCTCTCTTTCTCTCTCTCTCTCTCAAATAAATAAATAAATAAGATCTTACAAAAAGATTATTTACTTATTTGAGAGATAGCAAGAGAGAGTATGAGTGGGGGGGGGAGGGCAGTGGGGGGGGAATCAGGCTCCCTGCCAAGCAGGAAGCCTATGGGCTGTGGGGCTAGATCCCAGTACCCCGAGATCATGATGCGATCCAAAGGCAGATGCCCAACCAACTGAGCCACCCAGGTGCCCCCAATAAATAAAATATTTTTTAAAAAAGTCTTAATTGGACCATAAACTCCTTAAGGCAGGAATATACTACAGTGAATTTCAGGCAACTGGAAAGAGACATAGCTTCCAAATCTTATTTTTTAAAGTATTTTTGTATGTTTTGTCAAAGGAAGTAATATTTAAACTTCTTTCTTCAAAGCTAATTTCTCCTCCTAATTCTGGAAAGCAAGTTACTGGAAATAGCAATTCTTCAGGAGAGGAAGTAACAAGCTTTTTAGTTTTTCTAAGTGAACCAAGTAGCTACCCAAGTTTGTCCAGAGGCAGTGCCCTGAGGTGACTGTTTCCTAGAATCACAAAATAACCACCCCCGAACCCAACATAGCACTGTGAAAAGAAACCCAGCTGGAAACTGCAGAAGCGTAATCAGGAGCCCTCTATGCAATCATTTCCAATGATACTGATGAAAAATTAAACAAAATCCCCCAGTTAACCTTCCATGCACCCATTACTGTCTTTCGAGGGGTGGTGACAGATTTGCACCTTTCCATCTGTGCCAGGCCTTCACAGATTAGGAATAGAGCCTGTGATTTGGGTTTGCAAAGATACAGAACCTAGGACATTGTCCAAACTGTACTGATCAACTGCCCCTAAATGGTAACTTAGAGGACATGCAGCAAGTCATCTCCTGGACTGTCCGGTGTATCTGTAGACCAGAGACTCTGCATACAAGTGCTTCAAGCCACAAAAAGCAGTAAGTAGTGGTCATTGATAATATTGACAACAATAATACCTCGGAGTTCATTTACTTAAAAATTTTCTATTTACTATGTCGGGCAGCATGTTAGATGCTAAGACAGTATGTCTCAAGGCTCAGCCTGAACTACTTTAAGGGGCTCACGGAGCAAGATGATAAATGTTACGACAGAGATGAGCAGGCACTGTGGGTGTGCCTGTGTGACACACGTGTGGTGCGCCTAACCCAGAATCTTCTGAAGAGGGGAAGTGTAAGCAGCCCTCAGGGATGACTAATCTAGCCCTCAACCCATCCATCCAGAAAATATTTGACTGACAACTCAGCTAATTGAATGAGAGGTAGGAACCAGGGGACGGGAGCAGATGAGAAGAGCATCAGGACAAGGAAGCACATGTGGACGGCTCAGAGGCGGGGGGAGAGCCTGGCACCATGGAGTAACACTAATTCGGTAGGCACAGCTGGAAGAGGGCAGACGAGGCAGTGATGAGAGATAAGGCCAGGGCGTTCGGAAAGAGCCTGGCATGCCACGGTAAAGAATGTGGACTATGTGATGGGGGAACTGGGGAGCCACAGAAGACTTTTTAAGCAGAGAAGTGACATTTTGGATTTAAAAAAAGCCCCTTTAGGGTGTGGCATACAGAACAGTTTGGAGCGCAAGCATGACAGAATAATGAGAACATTCAGAAGAATATTGCAATAATGCACATAGGTGACAAATCACGGTGGTTTGCACCAGGGTGGTTGCGTCTGGATGGAGAGAAGCAAGCATACTCAAAACAGACCCCAGGAGCAGAACTGGTTGGGACCTGGTAAATGACTGCCATTGGCTGAGGGAGAGAAAGGAATTGAGAACGAATCTCCGCTTTTGCCCTAATGGGCTGTTCTGGGTTAACCTGTGATGCCATTCACACAAGTTTTTATTTTCTCAGGGAAGTAGGTGGCAAGTTCTTTAGCTAAAAGCAAGAGGAAGGGAGGGGGTGGTGAGGAGGGGTCTCAGGGAGAGGAGAGAAGCTCTGAAAGACGACAGGAATGAAAGAGGGCTGAAGGAAAAAGGATTTCCAGGGATGTTTGAGGGCCCGATTAGACTGGAAAACATAAATTCGTAGCGGTGTCTCTCAGCACAATTGTGTTTTTAATTTTTCCCAGCAGAATTCAGCTGGCTAGCTGAAGGAGCAAGAAGGTGAAGAGCAGAAGAGGAATGTGATGGGAACACAAGGGGGAAATGGAGTGGAGAGCAGCAATAGAAGATTCCAGAGAGAAAATCACAGGGGCAGGCTCAGTGTCATGTTCATTTTCACAGACAGGTTCATATTTGGAGCCAGAGAAGAGATAAAAGGAGTGATCTGATGTGAGAGGACTAGATGCTTTAAGGAAAGAAATGAAAATTTGAAAGAAAAATGACCATAAATGACACGCCAGAATCGATAGCGCACATGGAAAAGAAAGGAGCTGGGGAGAGGGTGCTGACAGTCGCCTTGCGGGTTTTTTAGTTTTCTGTTTTTGCGCACCATACCTACTCACTGCACTCCACCCAAAGGAACCCCGGCGGGCTTACATTCTCCTGCACTTTGATAATCATCATGGAGGAAGCTACTGTTACAAAGGGGTGAGTGTTGCACCCCTTGGGCCGTGTCAGGATGGGAAGCAACAAAGATGAGGGTTCTTGGGGAGCGAGGTGCCTGGTTCTTATAATAGATCATGGGTTTGAAATGTCCTTCATTGATTTTTGCTTTCATATGGAGAGAGGGACAGAGGTCACATGAGAGAAATATAACATCGATTACAAGAGGAACTGATGGAAAACCTTAAAGACCTCCGAAGGGCCAGATTGGCTGGAATAAAGGGAAACCCTAGTCCTTATTGGAGATTAAACAGTATAAGAGAGTGACTACATTTTCTCAATCTAATTTTAAATGGAGAAGCCCTTTTAGTGGCAGCCAGAAGATACAGTGTGAGCACAAATGAACATGATGTCATGTAGAAAGCATGGGAATATTTTTCACAATTATTTTATTGTTTTAGGAACTGTAATTATAAAGTGTAAAGTAACATCAGCAAACACAGCTGATGCCTGAAAAGGCTTCTGGTCCTCTATCATTTGCAGGAAGGTTAGGAAGAGAAGAGAAATATGATGTAGAAAGAGGGTTGGTGTTTTGTTTGTTCCTTAACAAGACAAACCATCCAGGAAAAGAATTTGCTCCTTAAAGATACAGAAAGATCTCTGTGCAAAATGCTTGGCACATTCTACCATAATCTCCAAATGTTGGCTTTCTCTTCTCCTTGGCAAAATAATTAAACATTAATACAGTGAACATTAATTAAAATATTAATAACATATTTAAAAAATTGTGACAGTGTAAACACATGTACTTAAATGGGATTAATCATATAGTTCCTGTGCCTTAGGTTGCTGCCCTCCATCACATTTTACAAATCAAATTTCACAACACACTAAGCAGGAAAAAATGTGTACAATGCTACAGCTTAATTTCTGATACTGTGATGGCCTAGGGGCCCTGAAAAATAATTTTTCAGGGGCGCCTGGGTGGCTGAGTGGGCTAAAGCCTCTGCCTTCGGCTCAGATCATGATCTCGGGGTCCTGGGATCGAGCCCCGTGTCAGGCTCTCTGCTCAGCAGGTAGCTTGCTTCCCCTTCTCTCTCTGCCTGCCTCTCTGCCTACTTGTGATCTCTCTCTCTCTCTGTCAAATAAACAAATAAAATCTTTTAAAAATAAAATAAAAAAATAGTCTTTCATAATCATTCTAAAAAATTGCTCCTGCAGCTGTAATTTTGAGTCAGAAGAGGGTGAAGAGTGGGATAGGTCAAGATGAAAAGGAATACGAGGCCCTTAAAATCTGAAGCTCACTAAAATCAACTTTTCCCTTCAGTACTCTTTCCTCTCCGGGTTCCATACTCATCCATTATCCAGTCAGCACTTCCTCTTCTCCCTGTGCATTCTGGTCTTTTTTTTTTTTTTTTTTAAGATTTTTTATGTATTTGACAGAGAGAAACATAGCGAGAGAGGAAACACGAGCAGAGGGAATGGTAGCGGGAGAAGCAGGCTTCCTGCAGAGCAGAGAGCCCGATGCGGGACTCGATCCCAGGCCCCTGGGATCTGACCTGGGCCGAAGGCAGACGCTTAATGACTGAGCCACCCAGGCGCCCCGCATTCTGGTCTTCTGATAACCTAGAGTTGCAGCTCCTATGCCTTCCCTCACACTTGTCATTTTAGAATTTGCACTGGCCATCCTGACTGTGGAAAGGCAATGTTATTCGATGCATGCTGTTTCTTAATTAAACAAACATTGGACCCTCAGACTGGCAAGACTGATTTTCATGTAAGCCTTGGGATTTGCAAGAGTGTTGTTGTTGTTGCTCTTTAGTAATGGCAGCATCACTGGACTGAATTTGATCCTCCCCTGGACTTAGTTCTTGGACTTCCTCTTTTCCATCCACATCCACTCCCTGATAATCTCATCCAGTTTCATGGTTTTCAATATCACCTCTACACTGATGACTCCCAAATTTATATATGTCGTACAGACCTGTCCTCTGAACTCTAAACTCACAGATCTAGCAGCCTACTGAGTATCTCTACTTGGATGTCTCACAGACAACCCATGAGAGTCCAGAAATGCGCTCCTGGCATTCCTTTCCAAATCTGCTTCCCTAAGGTCTTCTCCACCTGAGTAATTGGCCATTCCATTCTTCTAGGTGATCAGACTAAAAGTATCCTTACTTCTCTTTCTCTCACACACTACATCCCACCTTGTCAGCAGATGCTGTTGGCTCTATCCGTAGAATTGATCTAAAACTCAACTATCTTTCACCATTTCCATTGCTCTCCTTTGTCCGTGCACGGTCAGATCCAGCCGGAATTATCACAGTAGCATTCCACCCAGTCGCCCGGCTTCCCTTTGTTTTTTTCTTAATACATAAGCCAGAGCGATCCTATGAAAAATAAATTGATCATTTCTTCCCTCTGCTTAAAATCTCCAATGACTTCCAGTCTCATCCAGGGTAAAAACCCATGATCCTATAATAACAACTTACAATACTTTATAGTCCAAACTGGGACTACTTGGAGAATAAAGGGGATGCTAGAAAGAAGTAACAGGCTTTAACTGACAAGGTGTAAATTTGGGCTGTCCTGACACCTGCTCTGAGGCACCACCCTCTAAATATCTCTCTGACCTCTGACCTCACGTACTATGCTGTACCTCCACCCTTTTGTTTCAGCCTCCTCACTGTCCTGGTGGCATCAGGCACACTTCCTTGGGGCCTTTGCTCTTTCCCTATATGTCCACTGCTCACTTCTGCTTTCTTTCTGGTCCTTATTCAAAAGTCCCAGTGAGGTTTTCCCTGGAAGTGCTTTCTAAACATTAAAAACCTCCTCCCCACTTTCTAGCCCCTTCCCCTGCTTTATTTTTTTCCTTTACACTTAATCACCATCTAACATTCGATATATTTTACCTTGTTTAGCTCCTTACATTTAGAATGTAAGCTCGGGGCGGGAATTTTTTTATTTTTTGCTCTGTATCTCCAACTCCTGAAATAGTGGCTGGCGTATAGGAGACACTTTATATTCACAGAAAGAATAAATGAATCATGACTACTTTGAAAAGATCAGCACTTAGTAGTAGATGTGTAACATCCAACACAATCAATAAGCATTATTCTTATTTTATATGTAGATATTTTCATATGATTCAATTCACTAAATGTATTCTGGACAGTTGTGCCTTGCAGAAACCTGTGCCAGGTACAGAGGTTGGGGCTGGGTGCCACAGGGCGTGTATAAGGATAGATGGGACAAAGTTCCTCAAGAAGTGAACACCATAGGAGTTGAAGAGATAGGGGACATGAAATGGTTATGTGTGAGTGAGTGCATGGGGGCTCAGAGGAGGGACAGGTTATATTTACTGAGTTTTTAGACACTTCTGATTGCTGATTGGGAGCAATAACTTCTTTCTTCTCTGTCGTGATACATTTTCCTCCTCTTCCTGAGCTCTCAATCCCTATCACCGCCATTCTGGTTTCTAGGGTTCTCTGTGCCGTGGTAGGAAGTGCCTCTCGTGTGCCCAGATATATCTGACCTCCAGGTGCCTGCTCCTCATCTGCTCTTCAATGGCTGGCCTTAATTTTTCAATGTGAATCATTCACTGCTAACACAGCATTTTATAATCTGATTTCTCAAAGTTTCTAGAATATTTTAACGAAATATTGGCAAAGTTAAACCATCTAACTGAACAAATGCAAAGCAAACAGATGCTAACAGACCTTTTTTTTTTAATAGCTAGAAAGGAGGCATTTTTGGAGGAAGAATCTATTCTTTGAAATCAATAAATCAAAGTTTATTAATTTAATCTCTGGGTTGGTTCTAATTTTTATGTGCCTTCTTTAAATAATTTTGATTAACAACTACCCTGTGGATTTTTTTTTAAACTAAAGGCATTTTTTTTTTTCTAAGAACACTGTTATAAATCTCTGGCCCTACCCCTACAGGAAGGGAGTATCCCCAGGGTGTGGATAATTGAAACACTCTAAACAAATATATACAACATTTTATTTTCAAGGAGGTTCAACAAAATTATACATAGGAATAAGCTTCAAAGCAAAACATTAATACACTGAATGAATAACTTTGTGAGAAAAATTACTTAAAGCAGTTACTAGCTAGTTTACTTTTTTAAAAAAAATTAATTATAATAAAACCTAATCATATAAATAATTTAAAGGCTAGCTAATAATCCTGGCTCTGGCTTGGCCAGAGCCAAGGATTGGCTCATTGCTTACTTGAGTCTGACCAAGTTACTCTGACTCACTAAGTCTCAGTTTCTTTTTCCGTAGAATAGGGTTAATGCTGGACCTAACCACCAGGGTTCTTGTGAGGATAGGGATGCAGTACACCCTACAGAATGCCTGGCACATGGATATTTGCGGCCCCCATGACTCACGGAGTTGCTGCTCCAACAATCGGCACAAGCAGATTTCAGTGATTGAAGAACACAAGTAGCTAGCCAAAGAGTAGTGTTTAGAAAGCATTCCAATTCATGTATTACTTTATCTTTTCAGCTAAAAGTCTAAATATTGCCTAGCCTATTGTAAATGTAATTACCTGAAAAAACCTGATTAAGTAATTAATCATTTTCTGCACACTTGTGCCAGTGACTCTACCCAGTGGTATTGACATGTAATCGTTTCTGGGGCCAAAGAGACATCCTTCAAAGAGACAAATGAGTACTCAGATTTTGAAAGGTGTGTTATTTGCACAATGTATCTGTGAATTAATCATGCACTATCGCATATTATTTATAAATCAGTCCCCCAATGATCAAGTTTAAGCTCTTACCCAGTGGATTGTAAGGACAGCGAAGGAAAGAAATGTATATCGTTTTTGTATCTTTCACACCACCTGACTTGAGACAAAGGAATTTCAAACTATTATAGTGGAAATAGCACTAGGCTAAATGTCAGGAAACACGGATTTCAGCTGAGTAATTATAGACAAGTCATTTAACTCCCTTTAGGCTTCAGATTACTCATCAGTCATGTGTTTTTCCATCGATGACATTGAGGTTCCTTTTCAAATGCTCTCATTCTAAGAAACACTAGCAAGAGGAATTTTTAACAATGTTTGTCATTATAATATACAACTTCATTTTCCTATATCTACAGATTGAAAGACATGGGAACCTTAATTACAGATTTCACTCACTCAGGATAACTTTCCAGGAACTCAGAATTCTTGACTATTCCATTGAACATGAATCCTTCAATCTGTTTCAGAAACAGCAAACCCTCCCTGCTTGTACCCCCCATCCTCTACCTTGTTTTCTTTTCTTTTTTCTTTTTATTCTTATTTCTTTTAGTTTAATTTAATTTGGTCCTTATCACACTCTGACATACTGGATATTTTACTTTAATATCTGTTCTCTCTTCTCCTTCCATCCCCCTCTCCCAGTACCTAAGCTTCATGGGGACGGGAACTTTTACCTCTTTGATTCACCACCATATCCCCAGCACCTGGGATGGCATCAGACACCTAACAGCCCAAAAATTATTTGGTGAATGAATAGATAAACATAATTTAAGGTCATTCATTAATTGTCTTTCCCCAACCACAACTTATCTCATCATGTTTTTACCAGTTCAACTTCTCCATGTTAACCAGGGTTTCTGAACCTTATCCCCCCTCGCCGAGGCTTACATTCATTTCCCCCTCTGTGTCATTTAAGGATATTCTCTTACTTGTCATCTCTCTCATCTGTTCATGCTCATTTATTCAGTTACAGATTGACTGGATGCCTACTGTGATCCCAGCAATGTGCTTACATGCTGGGAATACAGAGGCAAATAAGGCCGACACAGTCCTTCCCTGGTGTTTCATCTGAGACCGGCCTTCTTCTGTTTCTTGGCTTCTCTGGGCTGCTGCCTCCCTTTGAATGTTTTATATTCATAGTGTCCTGGAGAAGAAAAAAAATCTGTGTGGTTTGGTTGGTTGCTATCCAGTTTCGAATAGAGCTCTTCTATCAGGGAGTTACTAGAGCAAGGGGCAGCCATGCTCGCTTCTAAGGAGATGATGACTCCATCACCCTAGAGGTACTGTGAGGTCACTGGAACATTGCTGTCTCCTGAATAGTGACAACCGAGACTCCCATTGAATGAAGGTCTCACTGTGCAGAGCCTAAAACGATTTGCTGCAGCTCCTCACTTCCCTCTGTTTTCTGTACCCAGAGGGGGTCTGATGGTGCTTCTCTGACTCCCCCCAAAAGCCTACCTAACCTCTCATCTTTAGCTTCAAAGTTATTATTACCTACTGCTTCCAACTAAGTGGAAGATGAAGCCCCCAACAGGCATAGAGCCTTGATGTCAAACCATGACAAGCACCAGGCCTCTCTGTGCCTTTTTAAAAATCATTGAGGTGTATGTGAAATTTGAGAAGTATATATATTTAAGGAGTACGATTTGACAATTTGATGTACACATGCATTGTGAAATAATCACCATGTTCAGGTTAATTAACATACCCATCACCTCAACGGGTAACCACTTTTTTGCATATGTATGGTGAAAATACTTGATATGCCCTCTTAACAAATTACAAACACACAAGGGAGTATTGTTAACTGTAGTCACATTGCTGTACACTAGCTCTCCAGAATTTATTCATTTTGCATAACTGAAACTTCGTACCCCTTGAACAATATCTCCCCCATCTGTCCTTTTACTAGGATTTGGGGAGCATTAATACCTCCATCCCAGCATTTTCCAACTTGTGCTCTGGGGATCTCTGGGGTCCTGAAAGCTAGTAATTGGAGTTCTGCAAGAAGAGGGTTCCATTGGGTAAATAAGTTTGGGAATGTCACATCTTATATTTCCCACTTGGGAACATGGATCATATAATGAGAACATTTATGTATTTATAGATGTTAATTTTGCTAAACCCACTCAGTGTTTCCAAACCACTGATACTCAGAGGACACTCCTGCTCAGGAGAAAGCTGTGTGGCAACACCTTTTTCACCTTCATGTCACATCCAAATGAATAACAAATGGTTGTGACTTGAGTGAGCAAGAAGAGAGAAACGCAGACAACTCTCTGCGAGCAGGTCTTGGAGGTCAATAATGACAAGAGAACATAGTTTTGTGGAACGAACACTAGAGTTACAGTTAGAAGACCCATGATTTAGTCCTACTTCTGCCATATAACTAACTAATGCAATGTTGTTGGGTAAATCACTTCACCTCTGAGCCTTAGTTTCCTGTCCTGCAAAGGACACATTGTAGGAGAACCATTCATTGTAAATGCTGACCAGTTTAGGAAGTTGTAGTATAGCAGATTTAATTTTAATTTAACTTGATTTAAAAAGTATTCTTCTGAGTGGATTTGAGGATTGCATTTTTTTTTAAATTTTATTTACTTATTTGACAGAGAGAGGGAGATCACAAGGAGGCAGAGAGGCAGGCAGAGAGGCAGGCAGAGAGAGAAGGGGAAGCAGGCTCCCCACCTAACAGAGAGCCCGATGTGGGGCTCGATCCTAGGACCCTGAGATCATGACCTGAGCCAAAGGCAGAGGCTTTAACCCACTGAGCCACCCAGGTGCCCCGAGGACTGCATTTTTTAAAAAAGATTTTATATATTTATTTGAGAGAGAGAGAGAGTGTGTGTGTGTACATAAGTGGGGAGGAGAGGGAGAAGCAGGCTCCCGATGAACAGGGAGCCCGACGGGCAGGGAGCCAGATGCAGGACTCAATCCCAGGATCCTGAGATCATGACCTGAGCTGAAGGCAGATGCTTAACTGACCGAGCCACCCAAGCACTCCATTGGGGCCCATATCTTTAAAAGTCCTCTTTCAGATGACTGGTACCTTCAACTCTGAAGATGGAGGTTTCTGATTTCTTAGACATGAAGCTGCGGGTCTCTCTAAGGCCCTAAAAGCTCAAAGAAGTATTTGGAATGAATAATGGAAACAAATTAAGTCTGGGATATATTTATGTTAGCCTGAGTAGTAGGATAATACCTAGAGAAGTCCTAAGAAGTCTTACATTGAATGGAGGAAGATACAGGTCTGTAATAGTATAAGTAAGCAATAAATGAAAATTAAGACTACTTACTTGACCCTAGGGTAATTGACTTATTTTTCTGATCAGTCTGTTTCCAAAGATGGAGACCAGGGATAGAGAGTTGTACTGCAGAATTAATTTGTAGCTCAGCACTAATTTATATTCCACAGCAACATGGGACACATAGGTAGTAATCACCTCCAAGGAGTTGTCCTCTGATCCTTATGTTTGAGGAAGACTCTTTTCTACTTTCCAACTCAGTGGGGAAAGATTCATTCCCAGACCTGTGCTCTGAAGGGAAGAAATTCTATATGGTTTACTGTATGCTTGCAAAAATACTCTAGAGGGAACCAGATGGCTCTTGATTTTTTTTCTTGCCATTGAATTATAAGTCTACTGAAATAAACTGGATATAAAAGGTAACTAAAACTGGATATAAAAGGCAAAATATCTAACATAAATTTTAGTCTCTCTCTGCTTGAAATTTGATGTAATAAGCATTGATGACAATAAGTAGTTTGGCTTTAAAGAAGGTAAGATTTTTGCTTCCACTCTAAGTTAAATAAATGTTACTTTAGTTATCTCTTAAGTAATTGCTGGGCCATTGTAATACCTTCAGTGTGATATTTGCTAAGCAAGCATGCCTGCCATCTGGTTACTGAAAGACTGTATTTTTGCTACTTCATAGATCCACATGGCCCAGTAGCACTGAGATGTAGGGAACCGATATGAGCATGTGGATCAATTCCAAAGCAATTTGAGAGTTCAAGCCATTCATTTGTTTGCAACACAAAGTGTTTTCCACATAAGAAAACAATGAGTCTAACTCATCTGTCTCTTTCCTGTCCTGGTATCTTTAAAAATGTCCATCATGACAGGGGGCACATGGGGCTTACAATATGAAGCCAACTTTATTATTTTTTTTAAGGATTTATTTATTTATTTATTTATTTATTTATTTATTTATTTGAGAGACAGAGAGAAAGAAAGAGCATAAGCAAGAGGGGCAGAGGGGGAGAGAGAGAGAATCTCAAGCCCACTCCATGCAGGGCTCCATCTCAGGACCCTCAGCTCACAACCTGAGCCAAAACCAAGAGTCAGATGTTTAACTGACTGAGCCAGCCAGGTGTCAACTTCAGGGACCAAGAAGAAGTATGAAAAGTCATCTGTTTGCTGTTTGTGCCACTCCCACTTGGTTCCCATGCCAGCAGCACTGTGCCTGGTCCATAGAGAGCACACAGAAGGAGCTGGATAACACGGCTCAAGTCCATATGTGACTTTGGTAGCTGGAGGAAGAAATACCCAAACGACCTTCTTCATTAGGTCGCTTGCAAGCACTCCTCTCCTCAAACCAAAGGCAGAATTAGTGGCACTGACCACAGTGCCTAATACGTAGTAGGGGCTCAATAAATGTTTACTAAGTACAATCATCTGGGAAGTCAGTGACTAGTAAATACAAAGGACTACTAGAAGAGAGCTTATCTTAGTCTTTGTAGCTATTGTACTACACACATTGGACATATGCCTCATACATAGTCCAGGCTTTCTCAGCCTTGGTCCTGTTAACACGAGAGGCTAAGAATTCTTTGTTGGAGGTGGGAGTGGTACTGTCTTGTGCACTGTAGGAGCTTTAGCAGCATCCCTGGCCTCCACCCACTAGATGCCCGCAGTGTCCCTCCCCCAGCAAAAATGTCTTCAGCCATTGCTAAACGTCTCCTGGGAGGATCCAGGGGGTGAGAAAATCACCCCTTTTTGAGAACCACTTATTTAGTCTGTATGTTCATGACACATGCCAGAATTTAAAAATTATATTCTCTCTTCTCTTTTTTTCCAAATCATTTTTAAATGGTATTTTATTTATTTTTCAAGTAAGCTTTACATCCAACATGGGGCTTGAACTCATGACTCTGAGTGAGTTCTACCAACTGAGCCAACCAGGCACCTGTCTGAATCCATATTTCTTGATCTACATGATCGTATTTTATTCTCTTACTCCGATTTCACTTATCTTAGTTTTCTCTAAATGTTTTCCTAATGCTATGAGGGGGTTGAGAGGAATTTCTAGGTATATCCATATAAGTTAAAAAGTCCTATTTTCCCTTTGGAGAAAGGGAAATATGAAACAAGGAGAAAACATTCCATACAAGAATTGGCCTAGTAGCTAAGAAGGCTGTTTTGCAAAATGAGGTTGAGATGGTTTTGGGCCCAGGGTAGACAGAAGTCCCTAAACTGCAACTGTGAGTTCAGAAAGAACTTTTGTATCTTAAAAGACACTGCCCTCATTTGTTTGCTATGCATTCTTATAATCTTAACAATAAAACTCCACCATTATACAAAAGTATCGTTCTGACAAACAGATTTTTTTTTTCCTCCCTTGGCTTTAGTTTTATTTACTTCCTATTTATGTTAACAGTTTCAGGAAGATACCAGCATGCATGGACTCCAGGAACTGGCTGTCTCAGTAACTCTTGTCCCTTTGGACTTACAGTAAGTAGGCCCACTAACTGAAGAAATCATCAGCCTTTTAAACCTCAAAGATAGAGTGATGATGCCGTGTGTCTACTCTTCCTTAAAATTAAGAAAATTAAAACCTTAGAGTTCTGACTTGAACCCAGCCAGTGGACAACCTGCTTGAAAATGACTACACATCCATATCTAAGGGTGAGAAATAATTTATGACAAATAAAGCTCATGAAAAATTCTAATTTCATTCATGTTGCTACAAGTACATCTTCATGCTTTAAAAAAAATGTGGGCTGGTAACATTTTTCTACCTTACTTAACAGCGTAGCATTAAACGCGTGCTCTTACCTCTCCTCCAGTGCATGGGAAAGGATTGGAGTATCTCGAAGTGCAAATAGCTCCCTTCTTGACGACATCATCTTCCAGGCCAAATGTAGCTGAGCAGTTAGTTGCAAAGTACTTGTAAGGCTTCCATGTCTTCCCAAAGTCCTGGGACCGGTCCAGCACCATGGCTGCTGGCCTGGGCGACTTGAACACCATAATTAGATGCGTGAAGTAGAATTCAGCTTCCAGGTCCAACTGGATCTTTTCTCTGTGCACATCCTCAGCAGACTGCCACCATGTGCGAGGAAACCTGAACGATGAGTCTGCCATGGCGGCCGGCAGGTGAGCCAGGTGAGGCTGGCCAGCATTGCATTTGTCACATCTGGGCTGCCGACAAGTCAGATCAGCATCCTCACTGTAGGAACAGTACAGTTCAGTGGCGTTCTGGCCGCAGGTGGTGTCTGCCCGGAGTTTTCTCCCTAAAGCCAAGTTTCCCATCCGAGGGTTGCAGGCTTTTTCACAGCGGGAACTCACTCCGGCTACTCCACTCAGTCCTAGTGAAGGGAAAGCATATGTTATTCAAGACAAACCCATCTGGAAAGCTCTTCTGTCTTCAGCGGTCAAGTCATCCCCAAAGAGCTTAAGACTTTCACTAAAGAGGAAATTCTATCAAATTGGAGCAGGAATACTGTGCCGCATTGATAGTGTGTTTGTCTATCACAGTGTGCACACGTGTGTGTGCGTGTGTGCACGCACATTTCATGGTCAGATATACGATTCACATAAAGGGGGAAGAAATCACTCAGATAAAGGGTGAAAGAAAGGAAAAGGGAAACGCTGGGGGAAAGATATTGGCCTAAACTTTTTAAGTACTTTGCTTTCTAAACATTCCCTGTATTTGAAATATACGTGTTTGTTTTGAAGTCATGACTTGAATAATCCCAAAAAACAATCATGTTATTAAGCTCACCGAATTTAGTCTTTCAGATATAATTTGAGCCCTTAGCATTATCTAACATGCTTATTAGAATGAATTAAGGAGGAAATGTTTTATTCTATTATATTTTCAACCCCAAAATGTGACAGGACAAATTCCCTAGGAAAAGCAATACGAGATATTTAATCAGTATACAGTGGGGGTCTCACTTAGGGAGGCAAAACGAGAGACCACTGGAGCTCAGATGCATAGTATCTATTTTTTTTTAAAGATTTTATTTATTTATTTGATACAGAGAGAGAGAGAGAGATCACAAGTAGTCAGAGAGGCAGGCAGAGAGAGAGGGGGAAGCAGGCTCCCCGCTAAGCAGAGAGCCCAATGTGGGGCTCGATCCCAGGACCCTGAGATCATGACCTGAACCGAAGGCAGGGGCTTTAACCCACTGAGCCACCCAGGTGCCCCATAGTATCTATTTTTAATATTGAGTAACTATAACTAAGAAAAAACTCTCTAAACTGCCAAATGGCAGAAAAGCGTATTTGACATGCTGTCTGCTCTCAAGGGCTTCTGCCTATGACAGATTATAAGTAGTTGCCTGTTTGCTGAACAGGAGAATGTTTACAGTCTGCCAGCCACTAACAGCACCTTTAAACATTATCTGTGAACTGAAACACCTTCTTAAAGAAACATGTGCTTCCACCCAAAGGTCCAACAGACTCTGATGTTTCAAAATGACTTGAAATGATAAACATTATCCACTTATTAACATCCAGACTACATATTTTAATCCTTTAATTTGGGTTTGTCACGTTAATTATGAATACCTGAAGCAAAATCATCTATTTTAGAAGTTAAAGCAGAGAAGGAAAGAAGGAAAAGGAAGTCAAACCCCAAATTCTGGCTAATTGAACGTTTCTGCTTCTTAAGAGAGAGCACCTCTCAACTGTTATCACTGTGCTGCTGGGGAAGCCAAATGACAGCTTAGACTAAAACAGAGACATTTCACACACTGACTGACAGTCACCAGCCCCACGTAGCCTCTGCAACCAGAAGAAAGGGCTTCTTTAGGCATGGTTTTGTAAATGTCAAACTCAAACGTGCATTATGCCTGGACTCTGTTTGCCACCGTTCTGATTAGCGGAAGCAACAGTTGCTTGTGGCCAGGATCACCCAAACACACAGTGTGCTATGACTCACCTGCAAAGCATTTCGGGGAAAATCATATACTGCCCGTACAAGTATTTTTGACTTGAAACACTTGCCTTGTGATATTTATTTACAACCTCTTGATTGCTTGCATGTTTTTGCCATAACATGGTTTGAAAAGGGAAAGGCTTAATAAAATCCACTTTGTGGCTGGGGAGCACGCATAAATGCAGGCATCCCTAGGAAGAATTAAAGTAAAATCTTAGACCTCTAAGGGCTCTTTGGGGAAAGGAGTACAGAAAAGACCGGAGCCAGATAAATAATTGGTGGACAAAATATTTGGAGATCCCTAAAGAAGTGACTCTCCAAGGATAGCAAGGATGCTCCTGGGTCTGATTTGGGGTGGAGATTCTAAAACCCTGCTTTACTGTTTGCCAGCGTCACTGGGGGCAGAGTGGAAGAAGGGAAAGGGAAGGTACAGGGCTCCAGTGTTCTCTGTCCACCAGTCCGTCCCTCCAGCCTACACTCCCCTTTCTAGAGCAAACGAGAAACATTTGAGAGATTGTATGGCTGAAGAATCAGTCCTTCACTTTCTTTCCACCTCACACAGTGATCTGCACTTACCCCTAACTGGAAACCAGGTGACCCGCAAGGGGGAGGGAGAGGAACAGAAGAGGGGCTTCCCGAATTTAGAAACGGCGCGCTAGAAACGGGTGGCCAAGTACAGCCTAGGAAAGCCCAGAATGGGAGTAGGAGGGAGAGAGCCTCTGACGAGGCCTTTGCCGGTCGTCCAGGTACCGAGACAGGGAGCAGACCCGCCTCCGACCTCCCACGGAGCCTCAGCCAGGGTACCAATTCCCTAGGGGCGGCCAGCCAGCTCGTGCAACCCAGGGTGATCACCACCTATCGTCCCAGCCCGGGGTTTCACTGCATGCCAGCCACTGCCGCGCAGAAAGGGCACACACCCCGCCCAGGTGTCCCTACCTGGCTCCCTAGTGCCCAGCATGAGGTGGGGGACTACAGCGATCGCTCTCCACGAGAGAGCAGCCGCGGCCCACGCGCGCCCAGGGTCGCTGGGCCGTCCGTCCCCATCCATTCCTCAGGCCATGAAGTGCCGGGGGATGGCGAGCTTGGTCCTTTGTTCCCTCACAAAGTGGAAAGGCAGTTTTTCACAAGCCCAAACTGAGAAAGAAACCAAGGTCGTGCTATCTCCCTCAGGGCGCACCCAGGATATCGGGTTATCCAAGGGCATGTGTATCGCAGTTGCAAAAAAATCAATAGTATTTTAAACTGCAGAGACCCGGGGAAAAGAGGCGGAACATGGCCACTCATTTCATCCTCCGGAGCTGAGCTTGGCGCTCCCAGCCCGCACTCCCCTGCACCCCCGAGTCCCGAGGTGGGGGACAGAAAGAGCGATGGAAAGGGGGTGGGGGCCCAGCAGCGTCACCACCCACCTGCGGCCACCGCGGAGCAGCCCCAGAGCAGCAGCAGCCGCGCGCAGCTCCCCATGGCCGGGAGGAGCCGGGAGGACCCGGGCCGGGCGGGTGCGGGAGGGAGCTGAGCCCTCTCGGTTGTGGGATGAAGCGCCAACAGTCCTCACGAAGAACTGGGGCTCTTTATTTCTTCCCCTTCCTGGGGCGCCAGGCTCGGTCAGTGGGCGCCGGCTGCTGGGAGCCGCGGGTTGGGGCCGCGCCGGGCGGTGGGGTGACCCTCGCGCACCGGCCTGGAGGGGCCCGGGCACCTCAGGGGCGACGGGAGTCCCCGGACCATAGCCGGCCTGGCCGCGCAGCCCCTGCGGAGCGGTCCCGCGGGCTCCTCCGCCTCTAGCCCGGGGCTCAGCGCCCGCAGCAGCCGCTGAACTTTGCGAGACCTTTCACTTCCCGGCCGCCGCCGCCGCCGCCGCCGCCGCCGCTGCCTCCTGGGCGTCCTCCTCGGCTTTTACCACCTCCTCTCGCTGCCGCGTCTCGGTCCCGTCCTTCTCCATGGGCAGTTCCATGGGATGCATTTTTATAGCACGACACCGCGGCTCTCCGGTGCCAGCCCTCCTCCCCTTGCACCTCCACCCCTTCCTCCTGCCCGCCCCCAGCGCTCGCTTGACAGCCGGGGCGGTGCAGCCTGCGCTGCCGGGTCGTTGCCGCCGCCGCCTCCGCCGCCGCCGCCGGCGCGCCCGGGGAGGGGTCCCCCGGCCCCACGGGCCGCCCTCGAAGCCTTGCTACCGACTCGTTCCGCCCGCCTTAGCCCCCGCGGCTACGGGTCACCTCGGCCCCCAGCTTCCCTCGTGCTCCTCCCGGCGCTTGCCTTGCATCTCCCTGCGTGACCCCCCTGGTGCCCTCCAGCACCCACAGGCCTCTTCTGGGAAGCAGTCTCCCACCTTCTCCCGGAACATTCCAGAGAGCAGTTGACTCCCTCTTGGTCAGGTCAGGGCATGCCAAGGGGCTTAAAAAACCGCGAAACAGGCTAGCGCCTCCTTCCCACATCCCCCAGCAAAACAAACCTTCCCCTCCACTCCCCATCTCCGCCACCCCTTCTCCCGGAGCCTCGCGGTCCAGGAAAGGAACCCCCAACCCTGCTCCGGGTCGTGGGCTTCTGGGCTTCGGAAAGCGCACTAACTGCTAAGTGGCCTTCCGCTGCTTCTCTGCTGCCTTGAGGGGTAGGGGTGGGGGGGCATTTGGGCTAAACAATCAATGCTTACTTTATCCGAGGGGTATCCATTTTGATGTAAAAGGTGTTCCCTAATTCAAACCCAAGGTGCTAAAAGAAAAGGATCATAGAATTGGCTAATGGGCAGCGTTAAACCTTGTCTAGAGGCAGGGGCATGACAAGAGAAATTGGTCTTTCCAAGCATTCTCACTCCATACAGAATGTGTTGTGCTGTGAAACAATAATGTTGTGAAATAAGTTATGGGGGGCAACTTAGTAGCAATCAGAAGCAGCTAATTGTGGATAAGATTGCTCAGGAGTGCTGTTTATGGAAGGAGATTAAATAGCCCTTGAGTCTGGGACGTTTGCAAGTTCTATGAAAATATGATTCTATGCACACATCCAGGAGGACAGGCAAAAATTAAGTAGAAAGCCGTGTTTTATTGGCATGTTCATTTTGTGCCTTTGAATATTTCCCAGAAAATTAACTACATTACAGATACCTAATTCAGTTGTGTGTTACTGATGGTGACAATTCAGAGTTTTGGATCTCAAGTACATATTTTTCATGACTCACCTGGGGATACATAAGAAATATTTATCTCCCAAGAAGAACTGGGATGAAGTCAGCTTCATCCATTTGAGAAATATTGAAATCATTCCTCTGGCCAATACTGGGAGTGGCAAAATGTATGGGACAGCAATTTGTATAACACTTTAGGAAGTAAACCCTTTGAGTTTTCAAATATTGGCAGTGTTGCGGTTTTCTTCATATCTTATGGATATGCCCTCATTCAAATCACTGGAACACCTCTCCAAATTATTCTTTTTACCAAATAAATGATAGGAAATTATATCTAAAGGCTCGTAGCTCCAATATTAACCTAATGGCCAAAGCAAATTAAAGAAAGGGCACCTGGGTGGCTCAGTGGGTTAAATCCTCTGCCTTCAGCTCAGGTCATGATCTCAGGGTCCTGGGATCAAGCCTCACATCTGGCTCTCTCCTCAGCAGGGAGCCTGCTTCCCTCTTCTCTCTGCCTGCTTGTGATCTTTCCCTCTCTCTCTCTCTCTGTCAAATAAGTAAATGAAATCTAAAAAAAAAAAAGCGAATTAAAGAAAGAGCACATTTATTACTAACTCCTGAGTCTACTGTATTGAGGCAGAACTACTCCATTTCTCATTACAGATTTCAAAAACATTTACTATCTGCACCAATCCTGCCTGGATAAGATACTTCCCTGATTGCTTTATAACTGGTTCTTGCTTCTTTAACAAGACATTAAGTTCCTTAATGGCAAAGTAGTCTTTCATACTTAGTTTATATAAGACGTTATTATGTTTTGCTTTTTTTTTTTTTAAGATTTTATTTATTTACTTGACAGAGAGAGAGAGAGAGAGAGAGAGAGAACAAGTAGGCAGAGCGGCAGACAGAAGGAGAAGGAGAAGCAGGCTCTTTGCTGAGCAGGGAGCCTGACATGGCAGGGCTCCATCCTAGGGCCCTGGGATCATGACCTGAGCTGAAGGCAGCTACCTTAACTGACTGAGCCACCAGGCACCCCATTATGCTTTTCTTTTTTTTTTTCTATTATGTTCTTCTTATATTTTTCATTATTCTTAACTGAGAGCACCTGCTAGGTATATAATAAGTTTTCATTAAATATTTTTGAGTTATGTTTAAACTATTGCTATATGTTTATAAGTACATATACAACCCTTAAGTACAGGATTAAGAAGAAAACCAGTAAAATCAGAATGATTCCCCATATTTTAAAGAAATCTGTACTTTTGTGCCAATACTTTCCATATAAAACAGCTCAGGAGAGAAAAGTAGTTAGCATTCTAATCAATTTCATTTGGTTACATAGTCTAGTTATAAATTCTATTTCCATTCTGAAGAAGGTGTCCAAGGGAAGTTTATATACGTAAGGAAAATCTTGTTCGGTGATGAGTATATCACTGACTATGATTATTTTGGAAAAAATCAGTAATGGATTCAGAATTTTCTTTTTTAATTTTATGAATTAGTGGGAAGCTTAGCAAACTTATGGAATTTTAATAACAAGTTTTCAGAAGCCACATACTTGACAAATTAAATCTAGAATACCCCCAAGAACTTGGAAGAAAGCTAAAAGGGCCTTTAAAAACTAAAACAGATGACAAAAAGTCCATGCACCAAAGAACTTTTTCATGGGAGACCTCTTCAGACGTTCATTTAAATTATTCATGCAATGTTAATAAGTTTGGTTATTCTGTTTTCCTAGACCACAACATATTAGAAGTAACAAATTAGAATGAAGCGGGATGACATTAAAACAAGGAATGAGTTGAGGCCACCTGGTAATAAGAAAGATGACAGAACTATAAAAAGTAGCCATAAGGACAACAAAGCACACAGCAGTCTGAGTGAGGCCTTTTAGTGCAGAGGCAAAGCACTAAAAGGCTGAAAAGATGTCACTCTATTATAACTTACCACAATGACTGAGGTTCCTGATGATACAGGATATTCAGCATCAAGAGGAGACCTTAAGGGTCCTTAATCCCAACTTCTCACCCCGTAGGAAACCTCTCCACAAAATCTCTGTCCAAGAGTCATCCAGTTTCTGTTCTAGAAATCTCAATAAACAAAAGTCCCAAAGAAGCCCTTTTCATTTTTGGTAGTGTTTTATTTAACTGTGACATCTCTCTTCTTAAAATTCTACCTATGTTAGACCTATGATGAACACTGGGAAGGGTATGTGCTATGGTGAGTGCTCTGAGTTGTGTAAGACTGATGATTCACAGACCTGTACCCCTGAAGCAAATAATACATTATATGTTAATTAAAAAATAATAAAATAATAAAAATAGCAAGAAAGCAAAAAAAAAATCTACCTATGTTTATAGTTTACTTTTCTGTGACTATGCAGAATAGGTCCAGTTTTTTTTCTGATAGGTATTCAGAGATTTGAAGTCAAGTTTTATTGCTCCATTTAACTATTCTCTTCTCCAAGTGTTTGTTTAATTGTCCGTATGGCATGATTTCCACAGCTTTCACATCTTAGTCACCCCCTTTCAGATATACTACAGTTTATCAATGTTGTTCTTATACTGTGCAACTAGGACTCAAGTCCAGGTTTATCTGGATTTGTAAAAAATAAGACAGAACTAGTAGTTCCCTTAACTTATATAGGGCTTATATTTCTGTATATTTCTTATATTCTGTAGAATATATGTAATGCATCTTAAAAATGCATTAGCAGTTTTGTGGTGTTGGCTGATATTATCCTTGAAGCAAATTCAAATTCCCTTTTCATATATGGATGAAGAAGGGTGTTTGATAAGAGATAAAATACATTTTATTTAATCAGAAGGAAAGAGTTCTATTAAAGTACATTACAGGTAGTAAGCATTCAATAACTATTAATTTAAAGAAAAAAATCAACAAGTTCAAGCTGGAAAATTGAGAAAATGTTTAAAAATTTAAAAAGAAACTGTTAGTCCTACATGGGATAAATGCCTATTTTCTGAAAAAAATAATCACTTCAATGGAAGAATTTGGTTCTTCAACAACAGTGTATACACGTGGTACTACTATACATTTTTCAGGGAAAGAATGTGCTAGTGATATTTTTAGTATACCTAGTATCTTTCCTCACTGAACTATAAACATGATCTCATTTATCCATGAAGCATCAATGTGTGGGAGGGAACAGGAATAGTTTCATGCATTTACAGAGAGAGAAAGTGATGTGAAAGATGTAAGTGCCAAATTTAGATCATCCAATAAATACACACTGGAGATCGGACATGGGTTTTCAGATTTCTTTAAAGAAATCATTGTTTATCCATCAATTTTCCATGAATACAATCTTATCTCTCTTGGACCTGGGAGACTGTTGAGAGAAAATTAGATGGAGAGTTATTTCCATTGAAATAATCCTATATTTTGTTTCCTACCTAGGTCTATGCCCTTTAAAACATCATCTTGGGAATTTCCTTTGGGAATAAGCTTTAATCTAAGCCTCCTGCCACTGGCACTGTTTCTTATTTCATGTGCTTCCTGGCTACAGCTGCTCATTCCTAGGAAGGGAGTGAGAGCCTTTGAAACTACATGTGCTCTTCCAGGAAGGTAAGCAGTAGTTTTCTTTAAAAAAAAAAAAAAAAGCACGCATGCTCTCTCATGTTTAAATTAATTATATGGAGCCTAGAAAGTTCAAACAAATAAGAACAGTGTTGTTGTTACAGAGATAGCTACTCTGGACAGCGTTGTATAGACACAAATTTTAAATACTTTTTCCTCTAAATAGCTCTTAACTAAAACTTCCCATACACATTGCTATTCCTGACAGTGATGAAAAGATGCTCAGAGACAAATTACTCTTCTTTTAAATGTAAGAAAATAGACAAAGCAACAATGACTAAAGGCCGCATGAGGATGAAAGAACAGTAAACAATATGGGTGATTCCTTTTACTTATCCTACTAGCTACACGGCGGACAATGATAAATAAATAACCTGTCTGTGCAACCATTTCCTCATCTGCCATGTGGGAGTAATAATAGCACCTAATTAATAAGATTATTATTAATATTAAATGAGTTAATATTTATGAAGTAGTAGACAAGAGCAAGACCCAAGAAGCACTTTAAGTTTTGTTAAAAAATACAATAGTAAAATACAAATCCATCATGTACATACAATCTCTTTTGACCTGCCCTGGAATTTCATCTTCAAGCTGAACTACAGAGAATATTTAATAGGCAAAAGCTAAATTATTGCAACAGACCTTCTCCAGCTAGAGGGAGAGGGACTTTAGCATTGATGGAGTAGCTGCAACTTCCAGGCACGGTGTTAAGTATGTTACAATCCTCACAACAACCCTCTAAGGTTAGGTTGTCAACCCTTCGATGGGGAAACTGAAGGTCAGAGAAGTTGGATGCCTGAACCAGGTCACAGAGCTAAGTAAGCAGAATTATTTGAGGTCCCGTGTGTCTGGTTTTAAGTGGAGTCTTCTTTGAGAGAGGTGGCATAGCTGGGCAGTTAAAGGAAGGGATCGGGGGCGCCTGGGTGGCTCAGTGGGTTAAGCCTCTGCCTTCAGCTCAGGTCATGATCTCAGGGTCCTGGGATCCTGCGTCAGGCTCTCTGCTCAGCAGGGAGCCTGCTTCCCCCTCTCTCTCTGCCTGCCTCTCTGCCTACTTGTGATCTCTCTCTCTCTGTCAAATAAATAAATAAAATCTTAAAAAAAAAAAAAGAAGGTATCAAAACTAGACCGCTAATTTTTTCATCAGTTAAAAACACTCCTAGAATGTTTTCTACTTTGAGAATCACAGTTTATGAACCGCCATCTACCTACTTATTTCCAAATCTCAGTTATTAGATTCAAGGCTGTATAGCCAACTGTCAATGGACAGCTCTACTTAGACACCTCAAATTCAACACATTCAAAACTAAATTCATCATCTTTCTCCCCTGCCTTACATTATTCCTCCTATATTCCCTATCCTGTAGAATGTCACGACTATCCATCTACTGGATCAACCCAAAAAGACTAGCATTTTTCAGACTTCTGCAGAACAACTCGTGTACAGTGAGATATACTAAGTATTGTGAGGAAAAGGATTTCTGTAGTCAAATAATCTTAACAGTAAGCTAAAGTTAAATAGGACTTCTCAGAATCTTTTAGATGCTAAGTTCGTTTCAAGTCTCCAAGGAATGGGAGCTCCAGGGTGGCTCAGTTGTTTAGGCGTCTGCCTTCAGCTCAGGTCATGATCCTGGAGTCCTGGAATCAAGTCCTGCATTAGGGCTCTCTGCTCAGCGGGGAGCCCACTTTTCCCTCTCCCTCTGCCCCCCTCTCCAGTTCGTTCTCTTTCACTCTCTCTCAAATAAATAAAATCTTTAAAACAATCTCCAAGAAATGGATATGACATTCTTTTAGATAGGATTACATTCACTTGCATGAATCCAACTCAGTAGCTTAACCAAACTAAGACTGATTTTCGTCTCACGATGAAAGGTATACAAGGAGGCGTACAGCCCAGTACAAGTGCAGCTGCTCAAGAAAGTCATCAGGCTTGCGCAGTTTTCTTCCACGTGGCCCAAAGATGGCTGCTCTACTTCTAGGACTTGTGCCTGCATTCTAGGCAAGAGAGATGGAAAAAAAGAGAAGGAAAAAAGATACATGCCAGCTAACTCTTAAAAGCTTTCCCAGCAGCATTGTGTACCTGCTTATATCTTATTGTACAGAACTGGGTTATGTGTCTTTTCCAGACCATAGGGACGTCTGGGGAGATGAGTGTTTTAATTTGGCTTATTGCCACCCTTTACAAAATCAGGCTACTATTAGGAAGAAAGGGAGGTTGAATATTGAGTAGACAATTAGCTGTATGTCATCAAAAGTTAGCAATTTCACCTGTATATTTGGCCCACGCACTTACTAACAGTAAGTGACCCCTCATCGTTGACGGATGGTATTCATGTTGCTTGGTTGGCCCCTAAACCTTCCGTGATGTTATCAGCTCCTGGCCACAGGCTCTCTAGCGCCTCCCACAGTGAACTACCTGCCATCTCTGAGATGGACATCAGTGCTCTGTGCCTCTTATTTCTGCACACTCTCTGCCTTTGCCTCCTTTTCTCTCTTCCTTCCGGCCAGCTCTGGCAGGTCCTCAGAAATTCAGTGAAACTGCTGTCACAGCTCCTTTTTTATTCTCTCCTCTTCCAACGGGGTTAGTTGTTCCCCTCTCCTCCCCTGCATTACTATATTATCCTCAACTATAGGTGTTTTTTCCCCCTTGTAATTGAGTGAGAAAAAAAAAAAAAACAAACCCAGGATGTACAATTGTATTTATGCTTTAATCATAACTATAGGAGCTATACATGTAAAAAAGGCATGGAATAGATCAAAATGTTCGAGGTGATTGGTTCTCTGGCTTCTAAACTTTTAGCAAACCATGTAACTGTTATGATCACATTTTTATTTCAAAAATAGAACAACTTAAGGCAGAATATGATAAGGCAGGACATCAAGAGCGTCAAATGAAGTAGGGAATTAGCAGCAGGTAGAACACTGTGGGCTGGTGAGAAGAGCCACATGGAGGATGTGGACAAAGCTGGGCCCTAACAATTGGACAGGTTTGGGTGGATGTGGTGGCAGGTGTGGGTAAGCCTCATTGGTGATGGTCACATAAATGCTCAGGCCACACAAAGTGCCTCCTGGACAGTGAGTAGCATCCATTAAGAGAAGGGATTCATGGGGATCAGTGGGAGATGGGGAGGAGAGATAGGTTAGGACCAAACATTTAAACACTTTGGTGAGTTAGGCTGATTTGTGTTGGGAAATTACATTATAGTTGTCGTTATCTGGACATGGCATATAATAGATTAGAAAAGAGAGGACCTAGAAGAGGAATTAAGGGCTACCCGATGACAAGAGCTGGGTTGAAACCAAGGTAGTGATAGGGAAAGTGGAAAAAGAGAGATCCAGGAAAAAACAAAATAAGAAGAATTGACAGGGCTTTGTAACCACTTGATGGTGGGATTGGCAAAAAAAGTTAAGAATGCCTTGGTGGCTCTGAATCTGGTTCGTTGAAAAAATAAATGATAGTTTCTTTTTCAGAAATAGGAGAATCAAGCAAGGTAGCTAGTCTGGGAGGCGGGAGGACAGGGGATGGCCGGCTGCACTGTGACAAGGTTGAGTTAGAGAGAATGGCAGGCCAGTCCCATCCAGCCGACAGATAACCTGGCTTTGGAGTTTAGCAGAGCAATCCAAGTGTCCAGATACAGGTTTAGGAATCATCCGCATAAAGACACAGTTGAAATATTAAGCAGAAAAGAAATCCCCAAGAGAAACAGCCTGTTTTAAGAACACTTACCATCAGTATTATAACTTTAGATAATTTGTAATTACGATGATCAAACATTAGTGTAGGAAAAACCTTGGAAGTTATTTGGGCCGATCTCCTTTTTCAACATGAAAAAACTGAGGACCTGGGCGCCTCAGAGGGTTAAAGCCTCTGCCTTGGGCTCAGGCCATGATCTCAGGGTCCTGGGATGGAGCCCAGCATTGGGCTCTCTGCTCAGCAGGGAGCCTGCTTCCCCCTCTCTCTCTGCCTACCTCTCTGCCTTCTTGTGATCTCTCTCTCTCTCTGTCAAATAAATAAATAAAATATAAAACAAAACAAAACAAACTGAGGACCATTGAGAATATACATTTAAAACCTAAAGCCTGTTTACTGTAGACCCCAGGGTGTTCAAAGCTAGGCCTGGTGACTGAATTGTGATTGAGGTTTCTCTTTGCCCAGTGACTCTTACATCAGCAATCAAGAACACAAAGGTTCTGCTAAAATTTTCTGGCTCTTTAGCTTAAAATCAAAGAAACTATTGCCCCAAAAATAGAAAACCATTTTTTAAAAGCCCACATTTCCTCTGTATGAGACTCCTGACTCCAGGGAAACAAACTGAGGGTTGCAGAAAGGGAGGTTGGTGGGGGGATGGGTTAACCGGGTGAAAGGCATTAAGGAGGGCATGTGATGTGATGAGCACTGGGTGTTTGTTATACTGAACTGATGGATCATTGAACATTAGATCAAGAATCAATGATGTACTATACCTTGGCTAATTGAATTTAAATTTTTTTAAAAGGCCACAGGAAGCACCTGAGTGGCTCAGAGGGTTAAGCGTCTGCCTTTGGCTCAGGTCATGATCCCAGAGTTCTGGGGTCAAGCCCAGCAGGGATCCTGCTTCTCCCTCTCCCTCTACTGCTACCCTTGCTTGTGCTCTTTGACTCTCTCTGTCAAATGGATAAATAAAATCTTTAAAAAAAAAAAAAAAGCCCACAATTTCCTAAAGCCGCAGTTTGATTTAAAAAAAAAAACAAAACACACAACTTTTGTATTTAAGTGGGATTTCAAAATAGATAATATAGGACAATGTATTCAAGCTGCTATTTAATCTACCTATGCTTCTGGTTTGATTTTAACTTCATGCCTTCATTTCCCAGGATATTTATTTCCCTTAATTTCCCTGAATGATGCTGCAATTTCAAACATAAGCATATTTCTGAAAATTTTTATTTCAAATCTTACAAGATTACAATGCGATTTAGAGGACCAATCTACGATACCATCTGCTTTAACCCTAAATTCAGTATAATGGGCCTTACCTTAGAAGAGAGATTCAGTTGCTAGGAAAATCATAAGAACTTCATTATGCAATGTCTAATCGTAACAGCATCTTCAGAGCTCAAGGTAATAGCTTCCTGGATATTAATGCCTTTCTTTTTTTTTGAAGATTTTCGTTTACTTATTTATTTGTTTATTTGAGAGAGAGAGAGAGCGAGAGAGAGAGAGCACAAGCTGGGAGAAATTTAGAGAGAGAAGCAGGCTCCTCACTGAGCAGGGAGCCCAATGCGAGGCTTGATCCTGGGACTCTAAGATCATGACCTGAGCTGAAGGCAGACGCCTAATAACTGAGCAACCCAGGTGTCCCTGTATTTTTTTTTTAAGATTTTATTTGTCTATTTGAGACAGAGCACAGAGTAAGGGAGAAAGAGAGAGCACAAGCGGGGAGAGGGACAGAGGGAAAGGGAGAAGCAGACTCCCAGCTGATCAAGGAGCCTGACTTGGGGCTCAATCCCAGGACCCTGAGACCAGGACCTGAGCCAAAGGCAGATGCTTAACCAACTGAGCCACCCAGGAACCCCAGTATTAATGTCATTTAAAAACCTGCACATAAGTGGCAAAAGACATTGCAAGTCCATAGACATCCACGGTTACAATAAGTTCATTTATGTTCCTGCAAAATCCAAAATAACACCTCCAATGTTGTACTTCAAACCTTCCCCTTATAAATGCTATTTACTTACAGAAGTATTCCCTATTAAATTTGAGGAATTGGAACCTTAACACCAAAGTTAATATAAAACTAATACAAAAATATTCATTACTCTGGTGAAGTCCAGGCTCTTTTTCATGCATGCATTTAATCTCTGTAACATAACTATAGAAGATGTCTTCATCACGAAGGAACAGTACTTCATTTTCCCACTTTCTTCCCTCCTTTAGGAATGTTTGAGTGAATGCAAGTTTTAGTGTAAGCAGAGAAGAAGGAATCTTCTTTTAAAATTATTAATTATTGTTAGGATATTTGATATTCCCATTATGGACAGAATTCTGGTTTTGGTAATAAAAACATAGAGAAGGGGCACCTTGGTGGCTGTCAGTTGAGTGGCTCACTTTTGGTCTCACCTTAGGTCGTGATCTCAGGATCCTGGGATTGAGCTCTGCTTCTCTCTCTCTCTCTCTCTCTCTCTCTCTCTATGCCCCTCCCCACTCTCTCTCTCTCTCTCTCTCTCTATGCCCCTCCCCACTCTCTCTCTCTCTCAAATAAATAAATCTTTAAAAAAACATAGAGCACTGTATTAACACTGTTTAAACAAAACTGAAATTTATATTAAAAAGAATTCTGAAGCATCAAAGGATTTCTTGGTCTACTAAGGACCCTATAGGAAATCTGTTTTGTGGAGCTATCATATTCTCTGGCCTCCCATCCAGCAAGCCTGGGAAAAGAAGGAAGTACAGATTACTATCTCTTACTCTGAAAAAAAACAAAACAAAACAAAACCTGCAGACTTGAGGTAATAAGTAGCTAAAGCCAGTAGCTTCAAATTCTTTTCTCAGTCTCACTGGTGTGGTTCTGGGTATACTATTTTTAAATATACAGAGTCAAATACACTTAAGATTTTCTAGTGTATATTTTCTTTTATTTTCCTTTTTCTCTTTCTTTCTTTCTTTCTTTCTTTGTACACAAAGGGATATTCAGTTACCCCTTTATGGACTCAAAATATCCTGCAATCAGTAAATAATGTCTTGAATATGTATACTATCCAAAGGAATAAGGAAATAGAGTTGTATGTAGAAGTAAAAACCCCCCTATGCAAATTTGGATGAAGGTGAAATCTTGATAGGAATCCCCCCACCCTTTTCTAACCAATAACAATAACTAGCATTTACTGGGGACTTAATGTATGGCAGGCCTTGTGCTAAACACTCTACATACATTCTCTTCAATCCTCACAGTCACCTAGGAAGAGACCTGTAATCATCATCCTCACTTTACAAATGAAAATTGAGACTTATGGCAAAGAGGTGACCCATAGCCCAAACCACAGATCTCCAAAGCTCAGGAGCAAACACATCATGTCCATCAGGGGTCTTTGGGAAATATAGAAAAGCAGCAAGAAGGGCAAACCCATCATCCCAAGAAACTCGTTTTCATTTTGGCACATTTCTTTCTGATCTTATTTCTATTCATACAACTTCTGTTCCATACTCTTTTTCGCTTATTGTTGTTTTTTTTTTTTAATTTTATTTATTTATTTATTTGTTTGTTTGTTTGTTTATTTATTTATTTATTTGACAGAGAGAGAGATCACAAGTAGGCAGAGATGCAGGCAGAGAGAGAGGGGGAAGCAGGCTTCCCACTGAGCAGAGAGCCCGATGCGGGGCTCGATCCCAGGACCCTGAGATCATGACCTGAGCTGAAGGCTGAGGCTTTAACCCACTGAGTCACCCAGGCACCCCTCACTTATTGTTGTTATTAAGTTACTAGAAATTCTCCCAAAATATCAATTTTCATGACCACATCCTGTTCCAGTAAGTATATATACCTTATTCTACTTAAGACTGCATTTATTTGAACACTTGGGCTATTTTCAGATTTTTGCTATTTTAAATAATACTTTTATAAATGTCCTTGTAAATTAAATATTTTATAAATATCCTTGTGAATTAAGTATTTTCTTAACCCAAGATTATTTCTTTATAATCATTAAAATGGAAATACCAGGGCAAAGAAAAAGTATGTTTAAAGCCAGATAGTCAAATTTTTTTAAAAGATTTTATTTATTTATTTGACAGAGAGACAGAGAGATCACAAGTAGGCAGAGAGGCAGGCGGTGGGGGGAGGAAGCAGGCTCCCTGCTGAGCAGAGAGCCCATGGGGGATTCGATCCCAGGACCCTGAGATCATGACCTGAGCCGAAGGCAGAGGCTTTAACCCACTGAGCCACCCAGGTGCCCCCCAATTTCTTTTTCAAAAGGGTTGCACTAGGGGTGCCTGGGTGGCTCAGTCTGTTAAGTGTCTAGCTCTTAATTTCAGCTCAGGTCATGATCTCAGGGTCCTAAGATCAGTCCCTAGTTGGGCTCCACACTCAGTTTGGATTCTGCTTGTCCCTCTCCCTCTGCTCCTCCTGCTCTCTCCCTCTCTCTCTCATAAATAAATAAAATCTTTTAAAAAAAGATGTTGCACTAATATATATGGTGCCTGTTTCACCTCACCCACATCAGACTTGAATATTATATTTTAGAAATATTTAGAAATCCTAATTCGGTATGTAAAAAGTGGTATTTAAAAATTGCATTTCTTTGATTAAATTGTATGTGAAATTGAAAATGTTTCTGTGCTTGCTAGTAAGTCTTATTTCACCCTTTTCACTAGTTTCCTAATGTGGAAGCTTAGGTTTTGATTTAGATCTTTCTTCTTTTCTAACATATGCATTTCATGCTATACATTTCCCTCTAAGCAGACTGATTTTGCTCTTTTCCACAAATTTTGATAAACTGTACTTTTATTTTTCTTTAATTCAAAATATTTTAGACTTCTCTTGAGATTTCTTCTTTAGCTCATGGGTTATTTAGAAATATGTTGTTTAATTTCCAAATATTTGGGAATTTTCTTGCTATCCTTCTGTTATTTATTTCTAGCTTAATTCCATTGTGGTACAAGAGTGTGCTTTGCGTGATTCCTGTTCTTTTAAATTTGTTAAGATATATTTTATGACCCAGATGTGGTATATCTTGGTGAGTTTGAGAAAATGTGTATTCTGCTGTGGTTGAATGGAGTACTCTATAAATGTCAACTCAATTAAACTGATCTGTTCAAGTCATCTGTATTCTCATTCTCTTCACCTTTTTCAAATTATGCTCATTTTAACAACCAGTGAACAAGACAACAGGAAAGTAAATAAAAAGCGCAATTATACTTAAAACTCATATTGTAGGAAGCAGATTTCCATATATGCTTTCCATGAAGTTTTTAGTTTTGTCTATTTACCTCTTTCTAACAATGAAAAGGATGTATGAGAGGAAAAGCTGGCTGAAAGGGTGAGCCAGAAACACAGAAGAAAATGTTGAAAGGAAACACCAGTCACGTCACTAGTCTGAGCTTTTTCCATATTCTGAATGATGCCTCATGTCTATTGAAGAAAAAAAAATCTTATTGCCAAGGATTTTACTGTTTTTTTAAAGATTTTATTTATTCATTTAAGAGAGAGCGAGAGAGAGCACAAGCATGGGGAGGGGGAGGGGAGAGAAGGAGAGGGGATGGGAGAGGGACAAGCAGACTCCACACGGAGCATGAGCACAGGGCCCCATGTGGGACTTGATCCCATGACACCGAGATCATGACCTGAGCCGAAACCAAGAGTTGGACACCCAACTGACTGAGCCAACAAGGCCCCTCACCAAGGATTTTATCTTTATCAGTCTTCCTGAGAATTCATAGTTTTTTAACGAATAAAAAGCAAGAATATAACACTTAAAAAAGGAGCATCTGTAATCTTGTGTTTGGAACCGAGCCTGTTTTCACTGTAAAATGTCACAAACTCAGGGTTATAGAGTTGGAAAGGTACTGCAGTACAGAAAGTTCAGCTGATTACATAGTATTATAGTTTTAAGAGCTGCTTCAAAAGCAATCAAACTATTTGGAATATCTTTTTCATAACAAATGTGTTCTTCCTTCAAAATGTAAACACTGAGCCAATCTTAGAAGCAAACATTGACTGTGTATTTATGTCAAGTCAGTTGTTGTAAGTATTTTAGTTATAACAATGTGAAAACGTGAAGCCTAGGTTTACTTTTTAACTCCGGCCCTGTTCAAAGATCACTTACTGGCCTCTGAAGGAACAGGTGGCATGTCTGGTATAGTTTAACAAGTGGCCTTTCAGTGAGGTAGAGTCATTCAGATACCTCTGGATGCTTTGGACGCTCTCATGTGTGGCAGGGGGCACTTGCTAAAAACATTCTCCTCCCTAGATCTGGAAACCTAACATTCTATACCTTAGGTATGGGGCATGTATTCCAGACTTCCCTTTTGAGTCATGAATGAAAAATGCCATCTTGCAACTGCGACAGCAATTCTTTTGCCAAGAAATCACATTTTTAATTTCTTAATATTGACATAAATATTTCAGATCTCGGTGATCCAGACAGCTTTCTGTTTGCAGTATATATCTGAGCATTTCATCCTTTTGATAACAGAGTTTATGTGGATTTTTTTTTCCTATCCGAGGTACTGTTAATTATACTAAGCTCTGCAAAGAATTTCAGATTCACCTCAAACACCAGCAACTCAATTCTGTTCTACTACTCACATTTGTTGGGTTGGGTTGAATTGGAATTACCTTATGTTTATAGAAGGTTTTAGGAATCTTTACATCTTTAGGAAATTGGATTCACATTTTTATGAACATGGTATAATTCTCCATGCATTTAGGTCCTCTTTTAGACATTTCAATAAGTCTTACAACTTTCTTCATAAAAATCTTGCCAATTTTTTTATTAGACTCACTCCTAGACACTATTTTTGGTTGTTTTTACAAATGATATCTTTTTTAAATGATATTTTTTAAGTCTCCGTTGTTGGTATATTGGATGTAATTTTTTCATATTATTAGATTCTTGGTTCTAATAATTTGTAGGCTTTTGGGTTGTTCTATATAAACAACCATATCATGTACATACACATTCAGTTTGTTTCTTCTTTTCCAATCCTTTTAAATTTTATTTGTTTTTTTTTTAAGATTTTATTTATTTATTTATTTGACAGAGAGAGAGAGAGAGAGATCACAAGTAGGCAGAGAGGCAGGCGGGGGTGGGGGGGGAGCAGGCTCCCCTCTGAGCAGAGAGCCCGATGGGGGGGTTCAATCCCAGGACCTTAAGATCATGACCTGAGCCAAAGGCAGAGGCTCTTACCCACTGAGCCACCCAAGTGGCCCCCTTTATTTGTTTTTCTTTGCTAATTATACTGGCTAGAATATTTAGTGTATTTTCAGTAGTCACAATATTGGAAGACTGGTGATTTTCCTTATTATCATGTGAGGTTAGCAGTGTGTTTAGAAGATATTTTTCTTCTTTTTTCACCCAGCACTAGGTGTTTTGTACAGAGAGAATTAAAGTTATCTAATCTTCACTATTGCCAGACTCATATCTTATCTTTAATCGTTTCCCATATTTTTTTATTTTTTTT
>CM053611.1:88722569-88833401 GCA_028646535.1 Procyon lotor
ATAGATATCTGACTCCAAAAATAACCTTAGATGTGTTTCAAAAAGATTGTTTGGCTGTAAGCAGAAAAATATTATGTTTGGGAGACATGTTTCTATAATATACCCTTAGTATGGCAATCTCCTTCTTCTACCCTAAATCAGTAATGATTCAGTGTTCTTTATTTTAGTATTATGTAATTAAGTAAATCATCACTCTGTATAAATACAATTAGGTTGAGGAAAAAATGGGAAGATTGGGGAGGAATTCCTTGGGGGAAAGAATCAACATAAAACTAACACAATCATAAATCTCATTAGTGGTAATAATATTTGTGATGAGATAATGATAATGGTAAGATGGTGATAATAATGAATCTAGTTGTTTGGCTTAGTTCCAGATTTAAGCTACACTGGGGCCTAGATTCTGACATTAAAAAATATTTTTAAAAGAGAGAGAGAAAAGATTACATAGCACAGCTGCTAGTTTCTCACTAGGAGATGTATACCAAACATACAGCAACACTAGATTTTCAGCTGTAACCTTTTGAACTCTTATCTCACACCCAAGCTAGGTCAAAATTGGTTTTATCTTATTGAAATCGTAGAGTTATCTTTAGAAGAGCGGGTATTTAGTTATAGACTAAAAAGGCCAAAGACTATAGCCAATTCATCTTTGTAGCTGCCCATTTAGAGCCCCCCCATCCTCTACTCACTCATTCATTCAATATTGGATAGCACAAGTCTAGACCTCTCAGAGGGATAATGTCACAAAGGAAATAACATGGGCTAGGTACTTTGGTAAGCACGTGCACTAACTTTCACTATCAGAAAAAAGCACCTGTCTCCAAAATAAGTGTAAATCTATCACAACCTTGATAGAAAAGGATAAATTTGGACACTCTGGTCTATTTGCAAAAAATGATGCTAGCATAGGAGCTAAACAGAAGGCAAAAAATCTAGATTACAGGTTGTAAGAAAAATGTTATGAATGGTAAAGAGTTGGAAAGGAACTTAAGTTTAAAAATAAAAAAGTCTGCCCTGGCAATGCATAAGGTGTACCAGGCTAGTGCTCCTAGAAGGGGGCCCAGGGAGCAGCAGCTGTGATTAATTCATCTTTATATCACTGGTGCTGGACACAAGTAAACTCTCAATAAATATCTGTTGAAAATGGAGGAAAAATGATCAACTAGATAGCTATGTGACCTAGTTAAAAATATTCCAATTCACCAATGTCATGTGGTTAAAGCAAGTCTGTTTCTGAGTTGTTTCCGTGGGTGTGGTTCTCAGCCTAGGATTGGTGACACATCAGGAAAGATGGCAAACAGACTGAGAACAAGTGCTGCAAGAAGTGATCTCACTATAACTGCATGGGTGGGCCTGGTAGGTCAGTTCTCATAAAAGCACATTCGTGCTAGAATGTTCTCAGATGACTAAGAAGAAGCTGACAGAAATTTGAACAGATTTCAGAATTAAACAAATAGAAAACATCAAATAGGTAATGGGAAATGTTGAATGACGGTAGGAAGAAACATTTTTAGGTACTTTCATAACCTCCTGCCCCTTTCATTCCCTTTCACACTCAGTTTTCTCCTCCTATCCTCCACATCCCCCTTCCTCTACAAGACAGAAATGTTTTAATCAATTCACAAGCACTGTCTTTGGAGGTTAAGTAACATGCCCAAAATCACCTAAGAAGTGATTGAAAAGTTGGCCGGAATTCCTGGTCATCACGATTCTACAAAACTAGATTATGCAGTAGTTACATAGCTGGTAGAAATCAAAATACCTTAAAGGTTGTTTTGTTTTGTTTTTTCTATTCTATCATTAAGCAGCAATTATCCTTTAACCCAAAGATTCCAACCTTCCTTACCAGAAAAAGCCATCTAAAAGTTTCTAAATTATTCACCGATATAAAACAAGAAAACACCAAAGACCCAGAAATCTCCAGTAATATAGAGGTGGGAGAGGACAGGCTGAGCATGTTACCTCCCACTTAACCTCGTTCATAATGAGGGAGTAATAATAATATGTATCTTATAGGTTTTGATAGGATTCAGTAAGTTAATAAAAGATCTTAGAAAAATGCTTGGCGCATAGTAAACATTTAATAAAAGTTAACCATTATTGGGGTCCCTGGGTGGCATAGTTTGTTAAGCATCTAACTCTTGATTTCAGCTCAGGTGCTGATCTCAGGGTCCTAGGATGGAGCCCCACGTGCACTCAGCAGGGAATCCACTTCAGGATTCTCTTTCTCTTTGCCCCTCCCACTGCTCTCTCTCTCACTCTCTCAAGTAAATAAAGTTAACTATCATTTATCTGTTTCCTATCAGGTACAACGGATATTTTTTTTTTTCCTAATTAGCCTAAAGAAAAATTCAGTATCACTCTGTGTCTTCAGTTTCTGTAGCCCAAGAATGTGGTTTCTAACATATACCCATGTTTTTAAAAACTCTATGTAACGCATTTGGATAGTCCACATTGTAATGGAATACAACATACCATAACATATTTTTTTTTTTTTAAGATTTTACTTATTTATTTGACAGAGAGAGAGATCACAAGTAGGCAGAAAGGCTAGCAGAGGGAGAGGGGGAAGCAGGCTCCCCGAGCAGAGAGCCCGATGTGGGGCTTGATCCCAGGACCCTGAGATCATGACCTGAGTGGAAGGCAGAGGCTTTAACCCCCTGGGCCACCCAGGTGCCCCATAACATACTATTTTAAACAGACACTCATACTGTGTTAACAGAAGTGAACTATCAAATTATTGATCATGCTGCAAAGGCAGAATGGTAAAATGGCTAAAAGCCCAGACTCTGGCATTCTCAATGTAGTTTAGAACCCCAGAGCTTCCTCTCACTAGCAGATGGACTTCGAGTGAAGTATCTGTATGCCTCAGTTTCCTCATCCATAAATTGGGATAGTAATAGTATCTACTTCATAGATTTGTTATGAAGATTAAATGAACCTTTACATATAAAGTTCTAGGGATAGTGCCTTGCACATACTATCCACTCATGTGAGCTATTTCTTTTATATCTTATCCATCTAGTTGAAAAACTATATTTTGTCAATTGATTTTTTAAAATTTATCAGTAAAATGTGCATAGAGAAACATTCAAGTTTCCCCATTCTAAATGCCTAACCATATTTAATGTGGTTGAAATTCAAGCCTTTCTACCTCTCTGTCTAGTTTTAGTATATTGCAATCATTGCTTTAGTCTTATTTTAATCCTCAGATAGTTAGTTGGAAGTTGTTGTCTTTTTTTTATCTCAGCCTGTGACTTTCCACAAAATCCATGCATATGTTTAAACTGCAATATTTATATAATTTCCTAACGAATTCCCAAACAAAGCAAACTGGTAGAATATAGTAAATATGACAAATACTTAGACTATTTTATATTTTTATACAGACACTGCTAAACATTATAAGTCTTAGGGCTCAAAGATAAAATACGTGTATATATTTTTAATATTTACACTTAACTACTGTTTATGAAGTATTGAAATGAGCAACAGGCTCAAATCAAGCAGGGAAATATGCTAGTGACTCATCACATTTTAATGCTTCTTAATTTTCAGGCTTCCTGTGTGAATTAGCTAAGAGTTACAGCAATATAAAGAATAATGACTAAAACCTCTTCTATTTCCTGCTTAATTTCCTTCTAAAGGAAAAATATTCATTTTTAAATACTACTTGGATATTCTCTATATTAAGAAAACCAGGGAATTAGAATTTTCTTAACAGACATTTCTTTTAGAACTAAGAATTTCAGATGAAGGAACTAGTGAATAGAATAGAAGTATTTTTATGAGTTCAGAAAGAATGGGTCTGTGTAGATCTAGATAAAAAATTTAATCAAATGTCATCTGTGTCATGTTTAAATTATTTGTATTATTGCTATTCTGTGAATCTTCCAGTCTTGTCCCAATGTCTGGCATCATTCATATACCTGCACACCAGATGTTAAGTGACATTAGGGCAGCCCAAAAGAGATAACTTCCTCTAGGGGAAAAGAATGAATAAAGAAGTTTTGCCATTTGGATCACTCCTTGGAGAATGTCAGAGGTATAGTAGAAAAAAAGAACTAAAATTACAAAGACTTTTAAAAAATTAACTTATAAGGAAATCAAAGTGATTAGCTTTCTTATTTGTAATTATAGAAAAACAATACACTCACATTACTAAGGGTGTAGATAAGATTTTCTTTAGGGCAAAGTCCTGTCAGTGGACTAGATATTTTTTAATGTTATATACAGAATTTTTAAACTCTATTTATTTGAAATCAATGGCTACCCCAAAATTTGTGTCTTCCTCTGCTTCCATTCCATGATTTATAAGGAATTAGCTTTAGCACTCTTTTTAGAGCATAGGTTGAAAAGGCATTTTAATTTCCACCTCAGAGTAATTTTAAAACCACATCAATTATTTTTCATGTGCAGCTGTTTTTTATCCACAAATTATTGCTCTAGGCATTTTTACTTTACCACACATTTCAGAAGAGAAGGAATGAAGGGGAACCAGCTAATCTACAAATGTTTCACCAACAGTAGACCAGACCCAAAAAAAAGTGGGGGGGGGCTGTGAACCAAAACTTCTTTAGAAATAAGAACTGCTCATTAATAATCTAAACATTGTATATATAATCCATTTAACTTGCATTTAATGATCACTAAAAGGTCGATTCCCAATTTACTTTAACCCCCTACCATTTATTCATTCGAACAATATTTACTTTTGTGCTGGGAAATGTAAGTGAGGAGTAAGGCTACCCTCAAGAGACTTTACAATCTGGGAAGACAATAATTGCACATTAAACAGTGAGAGAATAATATAAAGCAATAAAAACACACTAGAGACTGGGGTGCCCAGAAGAAGAGCGGTGGGATGGAGAGGATGATGGGATTTAGAACTCCAAAGGCGCAAGTGAAGGTTTAGAGTAGAGTACGTCTGGGATACACTGGGTAGGCATGTCTTAGAGGAGCAGAGTACACAGAGGTGAGTAGAATAACGGAATTTAGTACTGGAAGGGAGTTCAGAGGTCATCTTTCCAAACATGCAAAAATCTCTCTTTTTTTTTTTTTTAAATTTTATTTATTTATTTGACAGAGAGAGAGAGATCCCAAGTAGGCATAGAAGCAGGCAGAGAGAGAGGGAGAAGCCTCTTCTTCTCAACTCCCATCGGGCTGAGCAGAGAGCCCGATGCGGGGCTCGATCCCAGGACCCTGAGATCATGACCTGAGCCGAAGGCAGAGGCTTTAACCCACTGAGCCACCCAGGCGCCCCGCAAAAATCTCTTTTATAACATCTCTGGATAAAAGCCACTTAACATCTACTATTATTATGCATTTCTTGTTTGTTTGTTTGTTTGTTTGTTTGTTTGTTTAGCAGAACTCTTATGTTCCAGTTACTGTTCTAAAGACTTCACAAACATGAATTCGGGTGGTCTCATAACAACCCTGTGAGAGAGGTATGATAATCATCCCCACTTTACAGATGAGAAAAAGAGGCAAGGAGAGGATAGGTCATTTGCTTCAGGTCATAGAGCTGGTGAGTGGCTGGTCCAGGATCCTCTCACAGATGGTCTTGGCTGCATGGTTCATGCTCCGACTAGGTGTTCACCCTTTCCCAGGGTAGATGGCCCTTCCACTGTTGGCTAGCTCAAAAGATGAGACATGAGGTTGAAAAGCTTCTAAAATTTTCCAGCATTATCTGTGATATAGATGTACCTAATAAAAATCCAGATTTCAAGCAAAGAACACTTTGGGACTCTAAGGATTTGAGCATAAGTGAGTTAAAACAGTCATGAAGTATAATTACCTTGTACTTGTATAATATTAAAACCAGTGATGTCTATGATTTTTAAAAAATTCTCCTAAAATATATAAAGTGAATCTAGCTTGACAAATTTCATGATTTTGTATGTAAAATTAGATGTAATTGATGTATTCACTTGTGAAAGTCTTTAAACAACTTAGTGGCTCAGGATACTATAAAATATATAAAGAACATGGGTTCACTTCAGAGGTAGAATTTTCTTTGTGCATTTGAAAAATGTTTATCATTAAGAACCTTGATGCTACTTGGGAACTTAGGCTTCTTATCCCAAAGCCAGATTCCCATAATCAAATATTGGATTTACTCGGTCATTCATTCAATCAATTCTGACTGAGTTACCTCTAGGTGCCAGGCATTGGTTCAGGCACTAAGGATTCTGGAGGGAATAAAACAGACCAGGTTCCTGCTTTCATGACACTCAATGCTCTTTTGGTGTGACAGATGCAGATGGGATTTAATCAGGAGTGTAACATATTTTCCGTTTCGCCAAAATTATTGGTATTGGATTCTCATCTTCCCCCCCAATTACTCCTGTTATCTAAAAAGGAGAAAAGACTATAAGGCCTTGAGATACATAACTTAATAAAAGGAAGATACAACTTGAGCCAGAAAGAAAGCCTGTTTTCCAAGGAGCAGCATAAGGAAGTGGAGCCAGATTTCAGAACACTTGGTTGCGTCTAAGACTCTCTCCCAGATGTCCTCACTGAACTTCTCCCCAAGTTGAGAAATCCTAAATTTAAAAAAAATTCTAATAATTTTTAATTGTCAAGAATGATGATAAAATAAACATTTAAATTCAGCATCAGGTATTAGCATATAAACACTAAATATTTTATCATAGAACCAGAAATTGACAGAATGATCACATTGGATTGGAACTTGGATCTTGGCTATAGAACTGGAAATGTGAGTCTATTGATTAAGCCTCCTGTGATTCATAGAGGATGATTTCCTCCATGGAAAAACTGACCATTCAGTAGAGCACTTATGACAATAGTTTTCATAAAGAGAAGTCAGATGTTTCTAAGTTCTAAGGCCAGTGAGAGCGAGTTAAATCAATAACTTAACATCTACAGATTTTGTTGGATAAATGTTTAAATATTTAGTTGTGAAAATATAAGTTTTTCTCCATGGAGTTAAAATGTTTATACTGACCACTTTCTTTAAGAAAACATCCTAGGGGCATTATCAATTATAAACAAAGAAGGATCAGTACTCAGGCTCTTTGTTTTAAGGAAGCATTAAATTTTTTGTTTAACGGCCTAAATTAATGAATTTTGTTTAATGGCCTAAATTAAACTGTGCATGGAGCCCTTTCTATCTTGGATAAAAGCCACATGTTCCTCTATATCTGTTAGAGAGGGTTGTGGAAGTTTCTGGTGTTCAAGTGGTTAGAACCCAAGACAGATTCTGTTCTTCTAGAGCAGCTTCCGTTTTCCACATGTAATTTCAAAATGGGTTCTATAACTGGCTGTTTTGTCACCACACAAAGCCAGGTCTCCAAAATACTCTTGTTTGACTTTACCAAGGTCTAACACGTGGAGCAGGACTGCACAGTAGGAGAAAAAGAAACTCTGGTACCATTTGCTACCATTCTTGGGGCATTAACATAATCTCTGTAGAGTACAACCACAATTTTTTAAAAAGTAGTCCATTTTACCTATTGTAACTGTGGCCTAAGTAGTACAAATAAAAGGGCTGTCATGATGAAGAAGAATCCTGTTTGTCGTTGAACACCTGATAATGGCAGATGGACAATGTGTCTAACAGAAGATGCCTTTTGAATAAGGAAAGGTCTGGAACAAAGAAGATAAAAAGCTTTCAGGCTTATTTGATTTTGAGTGTCTTTACACCGTGTAGTGAAATTTCATTAACTTGTATTCATAAAATCAATTACCGTCACCTAGTTTTGGCTAAACATTACTTTAGAAATATTTACGATGCAAGAACATCAATAATAAAATTTTAAAAATAGTTCTTTCCAGTTAGGATGTGTATAGTGAAAACAGTTGGACAAACAGGCACAAGGAAATATTTCTAATTCATGGAGAAATTCTGGGAATTTAGTTTGCTCCCCAGGGAATATCAAGCTTCTAAATATGTATTTTAATAAACAAATATATGATTATATTTTGTTCTTTTCTTAAATATTCTTATAGAAAAAAATGTATATGTAACTCGTTTGATTGGAACCTGTAAGCCAGGTATTTCCAAAGTAGATATTGCCCATGTTTGGTTAATAACTGAATTTACAGGGTTAGCGTCCATACTATTTATTCACACAATTAAATTGTGTAGCCACATCCTGTGTACAGGCCTCAACCACATTCTCAGGGTCGTGATTTCCATTCTCAGTTATTGCCAGAGTCAACACAGAGTTTAAGAAATTTGGGGGAAGTACCTGGGCAAGTGCTTTTGCCTGTCTCAGGGATTCCAATCTGGGGTCCATGCATGAACCTTACGAACTTCTGCAAATCTGCAGAAATGGCCTGAAACAATTTTTACATGTTTATATAGAAATGTTCAGAAAGTCCATGGTTGGGCGCCTGGGTGGCTCAGTTGGTTAAGCAACTGCCTTCGGCCCAGGTCATGATCCTGGAGTCACGGGATGGAGTCCCGCATCGGGCTCCCAGCTCCACGGGGAGTCTGCTTCTCTCTCCGACCTTTGCTCCTCTCGCGCTCTCACTTTCTCTCTCTCTCAAATAAATAAATAAAATCCTAATTTAAAAAAAAAGAAAAGAAAGTCCATGGTTTTTTAAAAAATATTTTATTGATTTTATTTATTTGTTTGTCAGAGAGACAGAGAGAGTGAGAGAGAGAGAGCACAAGCAGGAGGAGCAGCAGGCAGAGGGAGAAGCAGGCTCCCTGCTGAGCAAGGAGCCCAATTCAAGACCCAGGAAGCTGAGATCCTAACCTGGGTGGAAGGGAGACACTTCACCGACTGAGCCACCTTGGCGTCCCCAGAAAGTCCATGTTTTTCACGATTATCAAAGGTCTTTATCCCCCTAAAAGGATAGATAGTATTGATTTAAGGAAAATCCACTGCTCCAATGAATTGCAATGCAACTTTGAATTACAAGATCTGAAATTATGTCCCCTCCCACCTGACTACAAATTGGGCTTTGAGATTAGAGTCATAACATTTCCCTGGCAAGTCTCTTATACACCTGCCATCTGAAAGAACAACTGTTCCAAATGTGACTTCATACAGTTTGGTGATATTAAGCATTTCTTCTGTTGAAGTTTCTTATACCCTTTGTCTGTTGAACTAACAAGATTTCTACAATCCTATTATGCGCAGTCGATGTTGAGAATAAAACTACGAACCCAAACAGACATGTCGCTTGCCTTCTCGAATGGTTATATAGCAGAGAGCACTCTTAGTTTTCCTCATTCTCTATATCAACTGGAGGAAAACAATTATAAATCATATTCAAGTTCATTCAATTTCAACTAGAAAGCTCTTATATTAAACTAAATGCATGAAGTAAAGTGACATCTAGTGTTGGTTAAGTGGCAGTGAACTATGTGTCAGGACACTGGGTAGTTTTAACTTATTCTTTGGAAATCATGTTAAACTTGACTTGATCAATTCTTAAAAGCATAGTTTTGTTTCTTTTTTTGTATTTTAGGGTAATATTGAAATAATCTGAATTTAAATGTTAATAACATTGTCTTTTCTTTCTTAAAAAATAGAATAACCAAAGTGTAGAGAAAAGTCTAAAGAACCAAATAATACTCATGTTTTGAGGCGCCTGGGTGGTTCAGTGGGTTAAAGCCTCTGCCTTCAGCTCAGATCATTTTCTCAGGATCCTGGGATTGAGCCCCGCTCTGGGCTCTCTGCTCAGCAGGGAGGCTGCTTCCCCCTCTCTCTGCCTGCCTCTCTGCTTACTTGTGCTCTCTCTCTCTCAAATAAATAGATAAAATCTTAAAAAAAAAAAAAATACTAATGTTTCTATCACTCAATTCTGGCCAGTCTTAACATTTTGCTGTAGTTCCTTTAGATGGTTTAAAAATAAAACATAATAGACATATTTAATGTCTTATGAACTCTTTCCTGATTTTATTTCTGTCCTTTTCTCCTCAGAGGTAACTATTCTCTGGCTAATAAATTATCTCTGTGACTGTTTTCATACTTTCATTATGTATTTGAGTACCTATAAAGTTTATAATATCACATTTTTTACACTTGATACAAACAGTAACATGCTGTATAAGTTCTGCTGCAACTTGCTTTTTCTAGTTCTGTAGTCTGCTTTTCAGATTTACTTAGATTGGTCATTAGCTCTATTCATTTATTTTAATAAATTGGCTGGATTATACCACAATTTATTTTATCATTGATGGACATTTGAGTTGTTTCCAGTCTCTTGCTCTTATAAACCATGCTACAGTGAATGCTCTTATATGCAATCGCTTGTGTGCACATTTGAGAGTTTCTCTAGTCTGTATTCCTAGAAGGTGGTGCTTAGGTATATACTTCTACAACATCTGTAAGTACTGGGAATTTGTTCTCCTAAAGAGTTGTACCAATTCACACCCTCACCGGCAGCATAAGAGAATTTCTATTGCTTCTCACCAACATTTAGTATTCTCAGGCTTTTTAACTTCTGATAATCTGCTTGGTGCAAAATGTTATTTCATTGTTACTCAATTCGTGTTTCTCTGATTCATACTAAAACTGAGCTCCTTAAAAAAAATATGTTTGTTTCCCCCACAAAAGTTTCTTCTATGAATTGTTTATTCCTCTCGTGTGTCTGTTGGATGGTTGACATTTCACTTATTGAATTGTTAAGGTCATTAACATACTCTTGATATAAGTACTTTGTAGGTTTGATGTACTGCAAATATTGTTCCCCAGTTTATGGCTCACCTTTTCACTGTGTACATGGGATCTTTTCACTTTAATGTAATCAACTTTATCAATCTTTCCCTTTTGATAGTTTATTTTAAAAATCCTTCCATAAGCTTTTCTCCTTTATTTCCTTCTAAAATGTTTAAAGTTGTGATTTCCTTATTTAGACTTCTGTGTTGTTAATTTTTGTTTTTTGTGTGAGGGATTGTTCCCTGCCCTGTGGATAATAATTGTGCCAGCATTACTCCCTAAAGAGACTATTCTTTCCTCATTCTTCTTTTTGTTTTTTTGAGAGAGAGAGGGAGAGAGAGAGAGAGGAGAGAGAGTGGGGAGGGGCTGGGGAAGAGGGAGAGAGAATCTCAAGTAGGCTCCATGTCCAGCATGGAGCCTGACATGGGGCTGGATCTCACGACCCTGAGATCATGACCTGAGCTGAAATCAAGAGTCAGACACTTAAACCAATTGAGCCACCCAAGCACCCCCACATTGTTCACTTTTGTCTCACCACCACAGTCACTCAACAAATTAGTTGTGTAAAATTTCTCTTGGATAGTGTTACTTTGTATAGCATCCTGAGTTTCCCTCAATTGGGTCAAATCTTTCTCCTCACCTCCACCTGTGGCTTTATCCTTACTCACACTCAAAGCCTGGTTTGTCTGAGAAATACTGGTCAATCTCAGGGCCATTCTTCCTAATGTTCCCAGACTCTGCCTGTGTTCTGACCACTGGTTTTTTTCCTAGTGATTTGCCCTTCTATTCGGGGTTGTTCTATTCTATTTTGAGTTAGGATGATCAACCACCCCACTTTGACCAGACTGAGGAGTTTCCCTAATGCGGGACTGTAGGTGTTAAAACAGGGACAGTTGTTGATAAAGTGGGATGGGATTGGTCACTTTAGTTCTTCCTTGCGGTCTCAGCTTCCTTCTATGTTGACTCCTTAGTCAAGATGCTATCTCTGTGCTCACCAGTCATCTTCACATTGTTGCAGTCCTACTATAAGTACATGATGTATTTCACAACATACAGTATCTCATTGCACACTTAAAACAGCTCTGTTTGTCTTCCTTTGACACATGAGGAGAATTGCATTTAATCGGCAAGGATCACAAAATTAGTGACATAAAAGAACGAACCCAAGCCTTTTGACTAAAAATATTGTATTTCTATAAAACCTGCTATCTTCCTAAGCAGAGGAAAACACAGCTGTAATTGCATGAATGGATCTACACCTATACTAACTGAACTTCTGGGTGGAGCCCTATCATGCCCAGTCTCACTGCCTATATATTTTTGGTGTAATGTGATTCCTGCCTGTACATTTGACAGTACATGAACTCAACTTCATATATTATAAAGCAGAAGTCATAATTCCATTTGCAACGATACAAACATCTCAAATGTTGCATTAAGATAAAAAACTAAGAAGAAAGTTAACAGGGGGCGCCTGGGTGGCTCAGTGTGTTAAAGCCTCTGCCTTCGGCTCAGGTCACGATCTCAGGGTCCTAGGATCAAGCCCCGCATCCGGCTCTCTGCTCAGAGGGGAGCCTGCTTCCCCCTCTCTCTCTGCCTGCCTCTCTGCCTACTTGTGATCTCTCTCTGTCAAATAAATAAATAAAATCTTAAAAAAAAAAAAAAAGAAGAAGAAAGGTACAGAAATAGTATCACATAGCAGCTCACACTGCCACATCAGAGTGTAGCCCTCCAGTCAAATATCTGCATGGATATGGGATCTTTTTATTCTAACGCATCTGCTTTATCAATCTTCTCCTTTTTATAGCTTATTGAAGAAATCTTGCAATATTTTTTCTCTTTTAATTACTCCAAACCCCAAATGTTATTTGTAGATTAATACAAAATCATATACAAAATACTATTATTTGTATAGTATTAGTTCCCCAAATATTAACAGGAGTTAGAGAGGGGAGAAAATAGCCCAATTAGTTTGGGAAACAAATTTATTGTAGAACTTATCCATTTTTCTTTTTAATTTGCATTGTGATTTCCTTACACAGAGATAGTGTAGCACTTCCCAAATTATTTGACCTTGAAACCTTTTTGTTTTGTTTCATGACTTCTCACTAGCTTTGAAATATACAAAGGGAGATGGTATTTTCAACTGTAACAGCACAGTACCCCCGGAGGGCAGCATATTCCCTTGGCATATGGCCAATCACCTGTTCATTGAACAGATTGACAAAGGTTTTGGAATACAGTCTATTATATTTCTGGTAATGGATGTAAAATTTCTAGTTCCTGTAGTAGAAATAGGCATTGAAATTTAACTTCAGGCTGATAATAAAATAAATGTATGGTACTGAGATATAATCCTAAAAAATAAACCAATTGGGTCTCGGATTGATCACAATTACATCACTGGACTGTAAAGTTCAGGTCACAGGTCCAATTTTTTCCTTCTTATCTTTCTTCTTATCTTCAAACAACAAATATTAATTGAATGTTTCATAAGCAATAAAATGAAGTATTAGAATCAGTTCCTTTCCCAAGGAACTTACTACGAGATCAAGGAGACATTAAGATAGCACATTAACCCATTCACTTTCTGGCCCAGCTGCAAATTAGAATCACCTGGGGGAACCTTTAAACAATAATAATGCCCAGGTCCCACCTCAGAACAATTAAATTGGAATCTCTGTGTTTGGTTTTAAGCATGGCATTAAAAAAATGTTCTCTGGTGATTTAATGAGTAGTCAGGATTGAGAACCACTGTATTAAGATGATAAAATAATGTTTTAGGTAAGAGGTTTCTGACATTTTCAGAGAGGAGGAGAAATTTAGGCTTCCCCCCCTTCCAGGGGGAATGTCTTAAATGTAGAAAAGTACAAAAAGAAAATGGTCTTTCTTACATCCTCTGCCCATTTAACCTTTGTCAACATCTTTACTCTTTCTTAGCCATCTGGCTTGCATAAAACAAAACCAAACAAAAATTCCACATCTTAGAGTTCCTAAACTTCAGAAAACGTTTTCTAGTCTTAGAGTAAGACATTTTTTTGGCTTCAAAAATTCATTATAGCTCACCTTAGTTAACAAATAGCCTCATGCAGTCCAAAAAGATGCATTCAAGCCATGGACCTCATCTGGCAAAAATAAATTCTGTTCACTTGCCCCTTGAATTGAGCTAAGAAGCTTATTTTTGCAAAGACTAACTGGGGAGGCAGAGGAGGAGAGAGAGAGAGATCAAGAAAATATTAATGAATATATACCTTCCAACTGCAAAAAGATATGGAAGAAACACCTGCATAGGTGGTTAGAATGAGTATAGGCTATGGTTATGGATTGGAGGTTTTCTTTATGGGACATTAACTGGCTTATAGTGGGAAGTGAATTCATGGACATGTGTCTTATTAATATCATGTTCTTACTTTGAACTCAGTGTCAGTAACCTGATAGGATGGCTGTTTGTAGGGCATCATTGGACTGGAGAACTCCTGAAGACAATTAAAAGTCTTTGAATTAAAATATAATTTTTGAGGGGCGCCTGGGTGGCTCAGTGGGTTAAAGCCTCTGCCTTCGGCTCAGGTCATGATCTTGGGGTCCTGGGATTGAGGCCCACATTGGGCTCTCTGCTCAGCAGGGAGCCTGCTTCCTCCTCTCTCTCTGCCTGCCTCTCTGCCTACTTGTGATCTCTCTCTCTCTGTCAAATAAATAAATAAAATCTTTTTTAAAAGAAGATAATTTTGGGGGCTCCTGGCTGGCTCAGTTAGTAGAGAATATGATTCTTGATCTCAGGGTTGTTAAGTTCAAGCCCCATGTTGAGTGTAGAGATTACTTAAAAATAAAATCTTAGGGGCGCCTGGGTGGCTCAGTGGGTTAAAGCGTCTGCCTTCAGCTCAGGTCATGACCTCAGGGTCCTGGGATCGAGCCCCGCATCGGGGGCTTCCAACTGCAAAAATGATAAAATTCTGCTCAGCGGGGAGCCTGCTTCCCCCTCTCTCTCTGCCTGCCTCTCTGCCTACTTGTGATCTCTCTCTCTCTCTGTCAAATAAATAAATAAAAATCTTTAAAATATATATATATAAATAAAATAAAATTTTAAATTCCACATATGAGTGAAATCACATGGTTTTGTCTTTCTCTGATTTTTTCGCTTCATATAATACTCTCTAGCTCCATCCACATCACGGCAAATGGCAAGATTCCATTCTTGTTTGTGGCTGAGTAATATTCCATTATATATATAATATATTCCATTAAATATATATATTTATATACACATGTATCGTATATATGTATACACACACACACACCCCTCATCTTCTTTATCCATCCATCAGTTGATGAACATTTGTATTCTTTCCATAATCTGGCTATTGTTGATAATGCTGCTATAAATACCAGGTGCATATATCCCTTCAAACCAGTATTTTTGTATCCTTTGGGTAAATACCTGGTAGTGCAATTGCTGGATCATTGAGTAGTTTTATTTTTAACTTTTTGAGGAAACTCTACATTGTTTTCCAGAATGGCTGCACCAGTTTGTCTTCCCACCAACAGTTTAGGAATAGTCCCCTTTCTCCACTCCTTGTTTTGTTTTTTGTTTAAAGATTTTATTTATTTAGACAGAGGGAAGCGAGATCACAAGTAGGCAGAGAGGTAGGCAGAGAGAAGGGGAAGCAGGCTCTCTGCCGAGCAGAGAGCCCGATGCGGGTCTCCATCTCAGGACCCTGAAATCATGACCTGGGCCGAAGGCAGAGACTTTAACCCACTGAGCCACCCAGGCGCCCCTCCACTCCTTGTTAACACCTGTTTTTCCCCATGTTGTTAATTTTAGCCATTCCAACTGGTGTCAAGTGATATACCTCACTGTGATTTTGATTTGTATTTCCCTGATGACGAGTGATGTTGAGCATCTTTTTCTGTATCTGTTATCTGTGTGTCTTCTTTGGAAAAAAAAAAAAAACATGTATTCATGTCTTCTGCCCATTTTTTAACTGGATTATTTGTTTTTTTGTGTGTTCAGTTTTGTAAGTTCCTTTGTATATTTTGGATACTAACCCTGTATCAGATGTGGAATTTAATAAACAAAACAGATGAAGATGGAGGTTGGGGAGGTGGCGGAGAGGCACATCAGAAAACAGACTCTCTCTTTTTTTTTTTTAGATTTTATTTATTTATTTGAGAGAGAATGAGAGAGCACTCAGCAGGGAACCCAACGTGGGTTGGGTTCATGACCTGAGCCAAAGGCAGACGCTTAACTGACTGAACCACCCCGGCACCCTTGGAAACAGACTCTTAACTACTGAGAACAAACTGACGGTTACTGGAGGAGAAGTGGGGGTGGGGGATATGTTAAATAGGTGTTGGGAATTAAGGAGGGCACTTGTGATGATACAACAACTGGGTGTTGTATATAAGCAATGAATCACTAAATTCTACACCTGAAACTAATATTACACTGTATGTTAACAAACTGGAATTTAAATTAAAACTTGAGGGGCACCTGGGTGGCTCAGTTGGTTAAGTGGCCAGCTCTTGATTTCAGCTCACGTAGTGATCCCAGGGTCATGGGATAGAGCCCCGCCTCCGCCTCAGTGCTTCGCAGAGTTTCTCTCTCCCTCTGCCCCTCCGCACTCTCAAATAAATACATTTTTTAAAAATTGAAAGAAAAAAAATTTACAAGAAAGAAAGATAATCTTTGAAAATAAAATACAGGCAGAAATAAGAGCTCAGTTCCTATTGTGAAAATTAATAAAGGGAAACATCACTAACACGGAGTTAGAGGTTTGGCAGGGGGCACTCTCATGCCCTACCACTCAGGATCAATTGCAAACCCCACAAGAAGAGAGGGACCTTACCTGTAAGATACTACTTTACTATCCCAGTAAGAGGAAGAAAGCCTTCCCCCAGCTCCCACTCCAATAGCCCAGCTAATGAGAGACATCACAATTTAGCCAATGAGAAGCCACTATACTTTGAACTCCCAGTTTAATCCGAGGGACTTTTTGTTTAAAATAGCCCCTCCCAACCCTTTCCCCTTTTGCTCTATAAAAGGGCATACATACCTCTCCTTTGTTTTCTGGAATTACCTGTGGTTTTGCCAAAGCTTCCTTGTCCTGGGTTGCATTCTCTGCTATTCCTAAATAAACCCATCTTTTGCTGATAAAAATAACCAGCAGTTTTATTTTATCAGGTTAATAATCTGACAGTTGATAGATATTTTAAGCAAAGAATCAGATCCATCTTTTCTTTAGAAATCAAACTAAAAATCCCTAACTGAAGTGTACTCTGAGTGCTCCAAAAGAAAATATCACTATCTCCATTTTATAGATGAAGTTTTTAAATCAGAAAAATTAAGTAATTTCTCCAGGGGCTACAAGAAGATAAGAAGCAGACAGAGATTTGAAGCCAGGCAGATTGGCTTCAGAGTCTGCCTGCCTAACAACTACACTGCATTGTCTCAGAACTTACAGGAAAAAAACCTCATGTTGCAATAAAGAAAACACACATATGCACACATTCCTTGTATTATCTATTCTAAAGCACAAATTTTAATGTTCCTAAAGTTGGGATATTACCAGCAATCAATGGGGTTCTACAAATATAATTCACACATATTTATGTGTGATAAATATGATACCTAATGATATCTATAATTATAATTGGCACATAATCGGTACATAAAACAATGCATCTTTGAAGTACAGTAAAATCTCATAGACATTTGTAGTTGTTCTTTCTTATAGGAAAGTGTTCATAAAATCAGAAATCTTTTCCTTTTTTAAGAAAAACAATAAGGAGAAGTGATTAAGATAAATATGAATTTCTGCAAATGAAATTTCACTTATTCATTTAAACAAATATTTATTAAGTTTGGTGATCAAAGTAGTAAAGAGATCCAGCTCTGGAATCAGACAGACCGGGATCAAATTCTGGCCAAACCATTCTCAAGCTATGTGACTTCGAGTAAGTTACCTACTCTTTCGAAACCTCAACGAGATGGAGATGTTAAAGCATCTCATGGATTATTGTAAGGATTAAATGTAATAATTTATTTAAGGGATAGCACAATGTTTGGCACATTGCTAAATGTCTTCTACTATTAGACGACACCCCTTCCTACACAATTTAATAGTCTTCCTTTGGGCCACCTGGCTGGCTCACTTGGTAGAGCATGCAATTCTATTGCATGTGATCTGATAAAAGATTCAAAGTAGGTAATCCAAAAATATGTGTTAAATCAAATTGGACTGCATATCAAATTTGCTGAGTTGGAAAACTGCCTTCTCCCAGTTTTATTTTTAATTAAAAAAAATTAAAGATTTTTTCTTTTGGCAATCTCTACACCCAATGTGGGGCTCAAACTTACAACCCTGAGATCACGAGTTGCATGCTCTACTGACTGACCCAACCAGGCACCCTACCCAGACAGTTTTCTAAAAAAATAGTCTTGGGGTGCCTGGGTGGCTCAGTGGGTTAAAGCCTCTGCCTTTGGCTCAGGTCATGATCTCAGGGTCCTGGGATGGAGACCCGCATCGGGCTCTCTGCTCAGCAGGGAGCCTACTTTCCCTTCTCTCTGCCTACTTGGAATCTCTCTCTGTCAAATAAATAAATAAAAATCTTAAAAAAAAATTAAATTATAAAATAGTCTTCTTTGGGGGCATGTGGCTGGCTCAGTTAGAACTTGTTATTCTTGGGGCGCCTGGGTGGCTCAGTCGTTAAGCGGCTGCCTTCGGCTCAGGTCATGATCCCAGAGTCCTGGGATCGAGCCCCGCATCGAGCCCCGCATCGAGCCCCGCATCGAGCCCCGCATCGGGGTCCTTGCTCAGCAGGAAGCCTGCTTCTCCCGCTACCATTCCCTCTACTTGTGTTCCCTCTCCCGCTGTGTTTCTCTAAAAAGAACTTGTTATTCTTGATCTTGGGGTTGTGAGTTTGAGCCCCACATTGGGCATAGACATCCTTTAAAAAATAGTTTTCCTCCAATAAAAATAAAAATATTTCTAAAAAAAAATAGTTTTCCTTTAAAAATCTTATTATAGAGTCACAGGAAATTTGAAAATATCAAAAATATATCATCCACCTTCCAATTACACATTCAAATATTTCACTCATTGTCATATGTATTATCCTCACACATTAAGTTGTTCTTTATCACTACAGTAATTACTTTTATCACAAACTATAATGCTGAGTTGCCAAAAAATTTGGTTTATGACATAAAGTGAGTTAGGCCCCAAAAATAAATTCTTAGTGATCTTTCACCCAACTCTAACAACTGTAACCTCTATGCAAGATGAAAACAAGAGAGGAAGTGAGATGGTTTAGTGGCTCAGTTTCTTTTTTTTTTTAATACAGATTTTATTTATTTGAGGGAGACAGAGGGAGAGAGAGAAGCAGACTCCTCGCTGAGCAGAGAGCACAACATGGGGCTCAGTCCCAGGACCCTGAGATCATGATCTGAGCTGAAGGCAGACACTTAACCAACCAAGCCACCCAGGTGCCCCTGTGTTTCTTTGTATCAGATGAGAACTAGAGAAAGCATGGTACTTTCGTGACTCTCACATCACAGCAAAGAGCGGCTGGTCCAGTACAGATTTCCTGGTTCCAATATAAGGTCATGATTTATCTGTTCCTGGCCTCAGTTTCCTTGTTTGGAAATAAAGGATCTGAAAGAGATTTTTTATTTAAGTATTTTTTTGTGTGTGACTATATGCACTGATTTCTGGACACTTGGGAAAAAATTGAAAAGTATAAAAATAACCCATAATCTCATCACACAGAGAAAGCTGCTATTAACATTTTGACATATTTCTTTTGAGAGAGAAGAAAAGAGAAAGACAGGAGAGCACATATACATACAAGAGAGAAACGAGACATAACCAGATGTATAGATAAAATCAGTTAGTAGGAGAATACTTTCTAGTACTTTATGAAAATAAAACAAGCTATGAATGGTACTTAAGAAAATATAAATTATATTAATTGACTCAAGAATAAATAGCAGAAAACCTGAATAGGTCTATAACTAGGAAAAAAACAGGAAACATTTGCAGAAACTTACTTCCGCGAGGTTAAGTATATGATCCCCATTTTACAGAATGGGGGAACTTGAAAGGCTACACATCAAGCCATTAGCAGGACTGGTACTTGTCAATGGTTTCCATTACTGCAACCACGGTACTCTGAGAAGGTCTGGACCCCAACAAGGAAAAACTCATACTATGGTAGTGAAGTCATTTAATAATCAGGAACCTAGACCATGTTCTGTGCTGGGCACTGATCTGGATCTGCAAAGATGCATGCTATGGTCCTTGTGTTCAAGATGTTTCTAGTTGAGTCCAGACAGACAAATAGTTATACAGACTACACTGCAACATGCTAATTGTTATAATAGAGGTAGGAAAAAAGTGCTGTCAGAGCTCAGAAGGAGTGAAGCCGGGGGAGTCAGGGAAGAGCTCATACGGAAAGTTCCACTCGGGCTGGCTCTGGAAAGGCAGAGGAAGGAGAGGAAGAAGGCATTCCATTCAGAGGGAACAGCATGTGCAGAGAGGTAAAATGTTATTGATAGTCTATACACTGACTTCTTCATAAAACATTTTTAAAAACCACAACAATGCAAAGAGACATTATATATTTTCGACAGAAGGCGATAGTGCTCAGCAGCATTTTTCCCTTATTCCATCCTGACAAAAACCTCCTGTTAGTTCACATTAAAATGGTCGGGATATTTGGCAAAAATCTACTGTATTCTTCCTTAATGAGTTGTCAGAGATTCTGCCATGCCATTTGTCTTCTAAGCGAGTTATTATGAAGGCTGTCAGTAAAGAGTAAAGATGAGGATAAACAATATATTCAGTAGTCAGCAGGGGGCCGAGAATCTGTTCGGTCAGAATCAGCAGGGGGCCGTGGGAAAATGTCTACTCTTTAAGCAAGCCCAGGAAGGACTACCATTCAAAAGAGAGGGTAGGTTTGTGAGAAGTTAAAGTCTTCCTCTAATTTCAACCTCTAGGAGCTTTCTGTGGGCCTTCTGCTTACAGACAGAGAATGAACAAAGCATAGCAGACATTGTGATATAAGAGTGATCTTGATTTTGACCACTCACCAAAACCTAATTCAGAGACTGACAGATGAATCTGATACTATACAGAAGGTCACGTGTATGGGTAATTAAGTTGACAGTCACAAATGTCAAAATAATTCACACTCAATCAGCAGTGCAGGGATTTCGCTGTCTTTGTGAGGCTATTATTAAGTATGTGGGTAATTAAGAATTAAAATTCCTTGTTTGTCTTCCCCAAAGTTCTTATAGTTGGGTTAGAAGAGCAAAGAAATGAAGTTTAGAGAAAGACAGATTTGGGCTCTGAGACTTATTCCTTGCGGGACTTCGAGCAGGTTACTTAGCAACTCTAGCTAATAACGTCTACTTCACAGACTTGCTGTAAGGATTAAATGAGATAACATATGTAAAGTGCTGGCACATAAGTGCTTAAAAAATGGCAGTCATAACGATGCTGCTGCTGGCTTAAATATTATTTTTTTTTTTAAAGATTTTATTTATTTGACAGAGAGAAACACAGCGAGAGAGGGAACACAAGCAGAGGGAATGGTAGCGGGAGAAGCAGGCTTCCTGCAGAGCAGAGAGCCCGATGCGGGGCTCGATCCCAGAAACCTGGGATCATGACCTGGGCCGAAGGCAGCCGCTTAACGGCTGAGCCACCCAGGCGCCCCTATTATTAGTATTAGTATTAGTATTAGTATTAGTATTAGTATTAGTATTAGTATTAGTATTAGTATTAGTATTATATAGTTTCGAGGACAGTCTTGACTTTTCTCTGAACATAATATGTTCTGAGAAACATGCTGAGAAACATGCATAGGAAGAAGAAAACCTTTATTAAACCTGAATATCTATGGATAAATTAACTATATGAGGAACAAAAATATATTCCACTGATAAATTTTATCTCTTATACTGTCACTAACACAACCTAACTTGTGGTCTATGATCAGGCAGAAACAGAACCAGTTTTAGTTCCCCTTCTTAATTTATCACATTTCTAATTGTGCTACTATACTTTGAGAATCTGTGTATAAGTATTAACAGCATCATTGAAAGATGTCATTTTTCAGTGTATGGTTTTAAAATAATTATATCTTACTGCTGAATGTCCTCAACATACATGGTAAACTGAAAGGTTTAACCTTCTAGAGATTTATTGTTACTTAAACTGGAAAGTGATTCTGTCCTTTGAGAGGATAAAGGGTTAATTTCCTATAATGGAAACAATAGTTAGAACTCAAGGGATATTATTTATTTTAATCTTCATTTTTTCCAGTTATTAATTTAAACTATCAGAGAACAACAGTATATTAAAGCTGAAAGTGTCCTTAAAGCAATCTATTTCAGTTCCTCAATTTGATGCAAAACTAAGGTCTGGGACATAACCAAATACCAAGTGTGGTACTTTAATATTTTTGTTTTTTAGAATTGCGGCACCTATAAGTAATATATCCTGATAACTGCTAGAAGTAAATAATGGAACTAATTTGGTATGGAACAAACCTGACTTTTTCTAACTTGACTGGTTCTCACACCTAAGGATAAATCTCAGCTATTTGGAACATTGTGGATAACATCATTTCTAGTTCTTTGAATAATAGCTCACATTATTTTGATAACACATGGAAACATTCTCTAATGTCTGAAAGTTAAAGTGGTACTCAAAATCTCTCATTTTAGGTGTTGGATAGATGGCATTGGATGCAGAATATTTTGCTTTGGGAAATTTTACACATTTCCTGGCATACAATTAATATCTCTCTCAAATATTTGTCTATATTGTATTGTTCATGTAACTACATTATGTATTGGCCAACAAGATCAATAAAATATTTTTTTAACCGATATACTCTTCCAGCTTAAGAATAACAGAGTAGGTTTTTCCTGCAGGCGAGTTGATGTCACTCTGTAAAATATGCAGTAATTATGACAAAAAAAACCTAAAATAGACTTTTTAACCCTATACTTGAACAATTTTCGCCCATACACATTCAGTCATGCATGTAAAGCTGTCATTTCCAATCTAGACTTTTTCTGATTAGTCTTAGCTATTCTGAAGCAATGCCAATCATAGTTATTATATTATCACCGCTGTGGCAATTAAATGCTCTATTTGTTTACTGCTGAAAGCACAACTAATCTGACACACAGTCAAGTTATAAATAGTTCTGTGTCTGATATTAATGAATGCCCATAATGCATTTTTCCAAAGTTACTTCTTCACAGTTAAAAATGACACAGTGATTCTCAACTAGGGGCATCTTTGCCTCCCAGAGGACATTTGGAAATGTCGAAAGACATTTTTGATTGTTGCATCTGGGAGAAGAGAACTCTAATGGGTAGAGGCCAGGGTTGCTGCTAAACATGCTACAACGTACAGGTCAGGACAGCCCCCCACCCCCCAAAACCACCCCAATGAAGAATTATCTGATTCAAAATTTTAAAGTTCTGGGGATGGATGATGATGATGATTGTACAACAATGTGAGTGTACTTAATGCCGATTAACTGTATACTTCAAAATAGTTAACACGGTAAATTTTATGATATGTATATTTTACCACGATTAAAAAAAAAAAATCAGTAGTGCTGAGGCTGAGAGCAAATAGGGGAAGGGATTTCTTGATGGAGAGACTATCGTGTGTTATAAAGAAGCCTGGCCCATGATTCAAAGGCAGGCATTGGGATTTGTGGGACAGAATGGGGAGAGATGAAGTTGGAGAGAAACTTGGGCAAGGAGTTTGTTTCAGTCTGTTAGTAATTGGGAGCCATCCAAGGCTGGCAAGCTACAGAATTGTATGTCCAGATTTTCATTTTGTTTTGGAGGAGGGGAGTTTAGAGACACTTCTGGTAAAAGGTGGGTAACTGGTAAGAGGTAGGATACCAAGGTTTATTTTTTAAAACATTGATTCGAGGTACACACTTGACAGATGAGGAAAGTGGGTGGGGGAGATTATACAAAACATGCGACTGTGGGAGAAATTCCACGAGCTTTTGTTTTGTTTCATCTGTGTTGTGCAAACAGTGAAGTCCCCTTTTGTACAGATTAACTTGCAAATGCCTGTGTGTCAATTAGAAATTTTACTTGAAACTCACCAATGCCACCCCATGGAAGGAGGGCAAGGAACTGCAGTATGTTTAAAGTCAATATTTAATGTTGGTCCTCTATTTGAGGGATTCCCAGCTTTTTTATCCCCAAAGCCTTCTTTTATTATTTATCCTCCACGCCAAGTTGAATCAATGATTTATGAAACTAAAAAATATCATTTATTGGCAATTTGCTTTCCTATTTTTATAAATCAGATACGTATAAAATGCCAGGGATCCTGATCCATGATAATCAACCATTATTTATATTTTGAGTTGATTTCATTCTAATAAAAGCAAAGAAGCATGAGATTTGTTTTATACCGTCTACATTAGATAAATGTACAATTGTTCAACCATATTTGATTTGTTGTTTTGTTTATTAATAAAAAAATAGTTTGGGGGTGCCTGGGTGCCTAAGTTGTTAGGCCTCTGCCTTGGCTCAAGTCATGATCCCAGGGTCCTGGGATTGAGCCCTGCATCGGGCTCCTTGCTCAATGGGGAGCCTACTTCTCCTTCTCCCATTCCCCCTGCTTGTGTTCTCTCTCCCTCGCTGTCTCTCTCTCAAATAAATGAATAAAATCTTTAAAAATAATAATAATAATAATAGTTTGCAAAACTCCAATACTACCTACAAAGTGATCCAAGTCTGGGGGGCATTTTTTTATAAACCACCGTTGATCTAATCCACTGATTTTCAACAGGGGGCGATTATGCTCCCCCCAAGGACAGTGGGCAATATCTGGAGACATTTTTGGTTGTCACAACTTGGGGGGAGGGCCTCACAGGGTTCCAACTGGCATTTAGCTGGTAGAGGCCAGGGATGCTGCTAAAATACATACATCCTACGATACAGGGACAGATCTCACAACAAGAATAGTCTGGTCCAAAATGTCAGTAGTACCAAAGGTTGAAAACCCTGGTCTAGTCTAATCCCTTCGTTGTACAAAGGAAGAAAATGAGACCCAGAATTGTTAAATGACTCTTCCTTTTATTTCAAAAATTTTAGTTTAATTTTTAATTAGGCAATACATTCAAGGATTCCAAAAATTGAACATACATGAAGATATCCAGGACTCAAATGTCATCAGACATTTCTCCAAAGATATACAAGTGCCCAGTAATGACATGAAAAGATGCTCAACATTATTAGTCATTAGGGAAATGCAAATCAAAACTACAATGAGAAGGTTTTTAAAAATTATTATTAGGTTTACTAGAACGGCTATCATAGTATTTTTTTAAATGGAAAATAACAAATGTTTGTGAGAATGTGGAGAAATTTGGACACTTGTACATTGCTAGTGGGAATGTAAAATGGTGCAGGCATTGGAAAACAGTTGAGTAGTTCTCCAAAAAGTTAAGCATAGAATCACCATATGACCCAACAATTCTACTTATATGCATATAGCCAAAAAAACTTGAAAATAGGTACTCAAATAAATACTTGTACTGGATGTTCATAACAGCATTATCCACAATAGCCAAAAAGTGGAAATAACTAAAATGTCCATCAGCAGATGCATGGATAAATAAAATGAGATATGTACACACACACATAGACACAATATTACTCACCTATTAAAAGGAATCAGCTATTGCTACACGCTACAATGTGTATGAACCTTGAAAATATTTATATGAAGTGAAAGAAGCCAGAGACAAAAGGTTGCATGCTGTATTATTCCATTTATATGAAACACCCAAACTAGGTAAATGCATAGAGACAAAAAGCAGATTGGTGGTTGCGAGTGGCTGCAGGAGAGAAGGAAAGAGGAGGTGACTACTTAAAAGGTACAGGATTTTCTTTTGAGATAATACAAATGTTTTGGAACCAAATGGAGATGTGGTTGCAACAACATTATGAATATACTAAATTCCATTGAACTGTATACTTTAATAATTTTGTATTACGTGAATTTCATAATAAAAGGAAGTTTTAAAAATATATATGGTGAAAAGCTTATCTTTGGTCCTTTTGGCCCAGTTCCTACCATACCCACCCACAGGTAACCAGTGTTCTTAATATCTGAGGAATCCTCCAATATACTGATGCATAAAGAAACAAATGGGTAGATTGTTATTTCTTCTCTTTTTTCACTCAGAGGTACCATGTTATATAAGTTATTCTGTGCCAGGCTTTTCTCCATCATTTACCTCAGAGATCTGAGACATGGACACTCTTGAACATCACAGGCCAGTTAATTAGTGAAATGTTCCTCAATCTGGTTCGTCTGATATTTCCTGATTATTAGATTCTGATTGTGTGTTTTTGGTAAGAATACCACTGAAGTGTGTCTTCTCAATTGTATCTTAGCAAGTGGCACACTATTTTGATTTGTCCCTTTGCTAACAGTAGTCATTAATCACTGGATTAAGGTTGTTACCTGCCAGGCTTTTTCACTATAAAGCTATTTTTCCCCATTGTGTAATTAGTTAGCCATCAATCACATAACATGTGCTATTAAATCTACTACAACGTTTTCAATGACAACTTCTGCTATCTTATATATTGCCCTTTTTTTAATATATTGCCCTTTTTAAAATTAGCATATGATGTATTATTTGTCTCGGGTACAGGTCTGTGATTCATCAGTCTTACACAATTCACAATACTCATCATAGCACATACCCTCCCGTGTCCATCACCCAGCGACCCTATCCCCCCCACCCTTCTCCCCTCCAGCAACCCTCAGTTTGTTTCCTGAGATAAAGAGTCTCTTATGGTTTCTCTCTCTCTCTGGTTTCGTCTTGTTTCATTTTCCCCCCCTCCCTTCCCCTATGATCCTCTGTCTTGTTTCTCAAATTCCTCTTATCAGTGAGATCATATAATAATTGTCTTTCTCTGATTGACTTATTTCGCTTAGCATAATAGCCTCTAGTTCCATCCACGTCATTGTAAATTATATTGCCCTTTTTAATATAACCTCATGTATATGAATAAATTTTATGTGTCAACTCAGATTTCCTCAGTCTCATCTGTCTCAGGGGTCCTACCTTTGCAAGGACTACTTCATGAGGTCCAAGGCTCCTCCACCACACTAAGCTGTAAAGCCTGGGAGCTGATTCCCTCAGCTATGCTCAGCCAGGAGATAGAACAGAACCAGTAGGTAAATTCCCTGTCTGTGCCTAGGCACCCTTTTCAGGACTGTTCCAATGCATAATATTTTAATAAACCTGTCCAGAGACATCTTGCATGGCTGACCAACTGACTGTTTCTGTGAAGGAGCTGTGGCCAGCTGAATAATGTGAAACCTAGCATTTGCTTCTCATTCTTCCCTGTCTTAACCCTTTGGTTTCACGCATACTGCCTTGGGATTGTGCCTGCCAATAAAACATTCACACTTCAATTTTGCCTTGGGATCCATTTACAGGGATCATGGCTTGACACTATGGGAGAGATTTCTCTTCTCTCAGAATAATAGAAACAACTGTGTTTTTCCTGAATGACTTTTTAAAAAATATTATGGAAATTGAATCATGTAGCCAATCATATTTCTCTTCGCTAGGACTCCAAAAGTTTAGAGACAAATGTAGAGCCCATTTCTAGCCGGTGCACAAGACAATATGGTGTAGATGTCTGCATTCTAATCTTATACCTTGTATTTTTTCTTCATCCTTTATTACTTCATTATTTCTTTTTGTGTGGTTTTTCTAATAAAAAACTTAAAATCATTTGTAGAATATCTAGAAGATAAAGAATGTAGCTAAGAATAATAACAAAAGCACAGAATGAGAGACAGAGGCTATTCTGGGGCTCTCTCTAAATCATGGTATGACCATATTTTCATCATCAATGATTTGGGACACCTGGGTGGCTTAGTCAGTTAAGTGTCTGCCTCTGGGAGCAGTGTGAAGAAGAGGCAAGAACAACCCCCCCCCCCCAAAAGGACGGGGCAAAGCCCATATGCCGCTGCATCCCCGAAACCAGCACTTACCTGCCCAAGAGAAAGGCTGAAGGGGATGCTAAAGGAGATAAAGCCAAGGTGAAGGAAGAGCCACCAAGATCTGCAAGGTTATCTGCTAAACCTGCTCCTCCAAAACCAGAGCCCAAGCCTAAAAAGGCCCCTGCAAAGAACGGAGAGAAGGTGCCCAAAGGGAAAAAGGGGAAAGGATGGGAAGGATGCTGGCAAGGATGGGAATAACTCTGCAGAAAATGGAGGTGCCGAAACAGACCAGGCACAGAAAGCTGAAGGTGCTGGAGATGCCAAGTGAAGTGTGGTGCATTTTTGATAACTGTGTACTTCTGGTGACTGTACAGTTTGAAATACTATTTATCAAGTTTTATAAAAATGCAGGCTTTTTTTAAAGCTATATAGTTAGCACATAGAACGCTTCATTGTTGTTTTGAGGGAAGGGCATATATCACAAATAGAACATCTCCGAAGCTAGATTGACACAAGAGGAAAAACACCTTTGCCTTCTAGTTTTGAGAAACTTCCTCTTGGTTCCCAAGGGATTCCTTGCCGTTAACACACATGAGCCATCTTGGCACAAACCCCTTGGTGGTGTGGAAAAACTAAAACTCATATTTATGTCCTTTTCTCCCTCTCTGCCTTCAACATAGACTTGACTTGGAACCTGACCCCTAAGACATGGTTCCCAGTATGTCAAGCAATCTGGACTTTACAGGTCATCACTGAGATGGTGTCCCTCAAAAGAGTTCCTTTTTTGCCTCTTGGATCTTCAGATGGATAATTCTGCCATTTTCATTTCATTTCCTGAAAGTCAGGGTCAGCTTGTGAAAAGTTAAACAACATGCTAAATGTGAACTGTCAGCCCTCACTCTAAACTCTCCCTGTTCAGAGCATCATATGAAGACTTCATTGGGTTTTATAGTGGCTTTCTGATTTTGGTAGTCCATTGAAGGGAGTCTGAAAGTTGTATACTGTTAACGATCTTCAACCCATGTCCTGCCTGAAATACCATGATTATTTATGAAAAGTATCTTTAATAAAGTTGGATACAGTTTGGCTTGGGGGGAAAAAAGTGTCTGCCTCTGGCTCAGGTAATGATCCCAGGGTCCTGGGATCAAGGCCCACATCAGGCTCCCTGCTCAGTGGGAAGCCTGCTTCTGCCTCTGCCTCTGCTCCTCTCCCTGCTGTGCTCATTCTTTCTCAAATAAGTAAAATCTTGAAACAAAAAAAACAAAAAACAACCTTAAAATTCAATGATTCATCAATGCCAACTTAAGAATTGGAGCACACTTGACTCCTAATCACAATACCAGGTTTCCCTGAAGTATAAGTCTCTCTCTATGAGGGTAGAAAGTATATGGGCTTTGCACCATCAAAAAGGCTTGGATTCTAGTATAGGTTTAGTGGTTATATGATCAGGGAAGTGAATGTATTTTGAGTATTAATTTCTTCTCTAGACAAAACACATCTTTCATGTTTGACATAGTATGTGTAAAGCTTCCACCAGACTGAGGCACTCAGATCTTGATTCCCTCCCTTCACTTTTCTGCCTTACCCCTTTAAATCTACTTTGGCCATAACTGATTCTGACCATAATCATGGGAAAATAAAATGTTGAGATTATGGGAATAAGAAAATAAAAGGAAGAGCTCGTCGATTTCAAAAGTAACTTTCTAAACGATCCCACCTCACCTTGCATTTATATTTCTATGTTTTCTATATATTTGATATATATTTCTATGTATTTGATATAAATTGTATATATCTATGTATTTATTTGTACTCTACTCAAACACATTTTAGGGACAGGCAGCATTGTGTAAAGGAAAAATCTTAGGCTTTGTAGACATTTCACCCTCGACACGGCCCTTAGCAAAATACAAACCTTCCTGAATCTGTCTGCTCATCTCTAAAGTGTGGCTAATTATACCTACCTGGAAGTGTTGAATTAAATAAATGAAATATCCTAGCATAACATAGCAGGCCCTAAATATGTATTGGTTCCCTTCTTCTCAAAGAGGTTTTCAAGTTCCATGAGGGCCAAGATCACATGTTGATTTTATTCATCTTAATATTTCTTGGTCATTTAAAAAATTACTTTTTAAATGTTTATAGACCATTGGAATTTCTAGGTTATATGCTGAGCAGTAGAACCCAGGCCTTACCACACTATTCACCCTAATTAATAACTAGGCACTGTTTTATCAGAATTTACTCAAAATATATTCTATCTCATCTTCAAAAAATATAGACCCTGTATTTCCACCATATTAGAGCCAATTATTCTGATGGGAGTATTCTGTTGAGCTGTATGCTAACCAGGCAACATATACTTTTAAAATAATTACGCCTTTTAGCCCAGAAATCTTACTTCTAAGATTTATTGTAAAGAATCAGAGATATACTCAAAGAACTTATGTTCAAAAGTATGTTCAAGAGGCGCCGGGGTGGCTGAGTGGGTTAAAGCCTCCGCCTTCAACTCAGGTCATGATCTCAGGGTCCTGGGATAGTGCCCTACATCAGGCTCTCTGCTCAGCAGGGAGCCTACTGCCTCTCTGCCTACTTGCACTCTCTCTCCTAGAGATCAAGTGAATGAATGAATGAATGAATTTTATAATCAATCAATCAATAGATAAATAAAATCTTTTTAAAAAGTATGTTCAAAACACATTGTTTATAATGGGAGAAATGGGAACAATAGAATGATTAATAAACTAGCACATATACATAATAGCAATTAGGCATAATAGATGTTACACTACATTTTAGAAGAATATTTAATTACATGAGCATTTGCTCAACATAAAGTGAAGAAAATAAGTTAAAAACTATATGTAGATATCTTTTTTTTTTAAGTGCATATGTTACAGTAAATAGCACACCAAAAAAGTAAAGTTGTTTTCTTTGGTGATACTAATTATTTTTGTTTGTTTTAGAAATTCCTATATTTCCAAATTCTCACAAAATGTACATACGGTTTTTTAAATTCGAAAAGTACCACTGACCTTATGCCCACTTTATTTTCAAAAAGATAAGATTAATATTTAACATGGGGATAAAAACCAACTTTAGGGATGCTTGGGTGGCTCAGGCAGTTATGCATCTGACTCTTGATCTTGGCTCAAGTCTTGATCTCAGGGTTGTGAGTTCAAGCCCTGAACTGGGTGTGGAGCCTACTTAAAAACAACAACAACAACAACAACAACTTTAAACACAGCTATGGTTACAAAGATTATAGTTTGTTTCACTTCACTGAGAAAAGTTTTTTAAAAATCACACTTTTAAAGCATATATTGAGTTTTTGAAAGGTAACTTTATGAAGAGGAAAAAGCAGAGTTTCAGAGTAAAAGCCAGCTGTGTAGCCCTCTCAAGTTACCTGCTGAGCCATTTTCCTCATCTCTAAAATGGGAGCATAACACCCAAATCACAGGCTGTATGGTAAGATTTCCCTTATAGCAATTGAAGGAGGCTGGCAAATAATAGGAATGCAAAGTCTGTACAAAGGCTAAATGTTCATTAAGGGATGATCAAACTAAGGGAAAACCCATTGAACTTTGGGGTAAATAGTTCCAACTGTTCGGCATAAACTACACTAAAATTTACTGTATTTTGTCAGTATTCTCCACCATCTTCAAGGACATTAAAATAACAGTAAACATTCACTGAGCTCTTAAGTTCCAACCCCTTTCATATTATTTAATCCTCACAAATCCTAAGGATAGTACCGTTTTTGAGGCCATTTGTAGCTAAACAAACAAAGGTCTTGAGGAGACAAAAGGCCTTAGTTAAGAAACTACCCAGCACCACCCCTAAGTGATGGACGGAGGTTGTGAACTCAAGCTGCCTCCAAAGTCTTACCCACGACTCCGTAATGCCTCCATATACAACGTTCAAACGTCCATTCCAAATCCATTTTCTGAGGGCAGCAAAAACAAAACGCAAACAAAAATAAAACCCAGCACTTCTCAAAGTGCTTATTCTCCAAGAACTGTATTTAGCATTTCAGATCAGAGCTGAAGTAAGTGAGATTCTGATCAATACCGTTACATCAGAAAGATTAAGACTGCGCCGGGTCTCTGATGGCAACTTGCGCAAAAGAAACAGATCTACGGGGAGACCGCCACACTATATACTAGAATCAATTTGACCTATCTAAAAATATATTCTGTACTTGACTTTCTTGGGTGAGTTTCACCTCTCTTAGTCTGGTCCTGCTTCTCCCACTTCTTTTAAAGTGGGTTGAAATAAGCGTTACAGAATAGAGGAGGGGACTGTGATATAAATAGGAGTCCTCATATCACAGAATCTGTGGGAAAGTGAGCGAGAAACTCAAGAGCCACGAATCCGTCCTCACAGGTATAAAATAACAAGAAATCCCCATTAACCATACTGGCGAGAAATCACGTCCGCTCTATAGGGTACACAGCCGAACTATCGAGCAGACGAGAAACCCTGACGCCTCTCCCAGCCTTTGCAGCCTCTCCGGGACCCTCTCCCCCAAGCTGTGCTAAGGAAGTTTCCCACAGGTCTATGCGCCTGGCGAAAGGCTCGAACGCTCGCGCTACCGCTGGTTGCCAGGAGACACTGCAGCCACCTCCGCCAATCAGGACGCGTCTCTCTGTGCCCAATCACAGGAGCGGAGAGATCTGTAGTCAGAGGTGAAAGGTCACGCTGCTGTTTGGCGGCCATTTCTCTGGAAGCTCTGCGATTCGCGCCCGGCGGGAGTTACTCCAGTCACGAGGGACTGACTACACCTGGGTCGGCGGAAAGTTACCTGCAGCATTTGCTTGTAGTCGCGATGGTAAGGAGGAAGAAGGGAGAGCAAGGGAGAACGGTGACCAGCTCGCCGGGCCTGATGGTTAATTCGCGCGTTTCCCATTCATCCGCGTGAGGAGCCGCGCACCCGGTCGCCAGCCCCGTTCTGCCTGCTCTGGGGATCTGAGGCGCGCGCTCTCTTTCCGATGCCCTTGCCAGAAGTACCCCGATCCCTTCCCCTCTTCGTTTGAATGTGAGCTTGAGGTATCCTTGCTGGCTGGGACCGCAGGGTCGGGGTAAAGATGAAGCGGTTTTTATGTTTCACTCAATACGCCCAGAATCGGCTTGCTTTCATTTCATCATGTTGGGATTCTTAGCCCCGCAGCTTTTGGAATACAGTCTGAGCACTGGAGCATTCATTTGCTCGTTGACCAAATGTTTTTTAAGTTCATGCAACCTACCAGGTGCTGTTGTAGGCGTTAGAATATAAGGTTAAAAGTACTGACGCGGACCCCGCTCGAGATTTACTCAGTCGGGTATGAGAGGTTATATCAAATAATATCAACATGTAATTGCAAATAATATGAAGTGCTAAGAAGAGACCAAACAGGATGCTGTGAAGCTGCTCAGTGGTACATTGGAAGAGTGGTCAGGGATGGAATCTCTGGTAGGATTTAACCAGAAACCTACATAATATGAAATATGAAAACCCCTTAAAGAGGAAGAGTGTACAAAGCACAGGGAACATGAGCGTAGGCCCCAAGGTCGGAAAGAAAGCTTGACCAGTTGGAGGAATTGACAGAAGTCCACAGAGTTTGCAATGACAGTGGTTATGAGATAGGGTCGGGAAGATCTTTTCGGTCTTTTAGGAGGTCTGGATTTTACTTAAAGTGCAGCTGAAAGCCATCGAGGCATTTTAAACAGAGATATCCCATGGTAAAAGTACTTGCCGTGTGCATAAGTTGGAGAAAGACAGGAGTAAAAACTGAAGACCCATTAGGAGGTTATTGCAGTAGCTCCCATGTTCTTTGACATCACTCTGAATAAGTGTACCTAAAGAACTTTAGTAGTCAAGTTTCTTTTTTTTTTTTTTAAAGATTTTATTTATTTATTTGACAGAGAGAGGGGGAAGCAGGCTCCCTGCTGAGCAGAGAGCCGGATGTGGGCCTCGATCCCAGCACCCTGAGATCATGACCTGAGCCGAAGGCAGAGGCTTAACCACTGAGCCACCCAGGCGCCCGCTAGTAGTCAAGTTTCTTGGTTCTTTTCTTTCTTTGGGCTGATAGGTGAGCAGATGAGGGAAGGAAAAGTCTGAATTCATTGGGGGATACTACTACTGATTTGCTGAATAAACAAACATTGATTACCCATATGTATAGCAACTTTGCTAAGTCAAATAAGACCCACCAGACCTAGTTCCTGGAATTCAGCTGAAAGACTGTCAAATGCCAACTTCCCCCTCCTTCCCTCTGTAGCCTCATATTTGGGACTCTGACATCTCTGAATTTTTTATATGTCCCTGAGGTCCCCTTGTTGCTTTACTCTTCCATCCTTTTACATAGGTAGCCTCTAATACCTTGAAGAGCCCCTTTCCCCTCTGGAAATACCCATTATCCTTTAAAATGGAGGCATTACTTATTTTGGGCAACCTTTCCTTTTGACTCTTGATTGATTTGGTACCCTTATACATAGTGTATCTCCTCTTAACTACATTGCAATGTAATGTCTGTTTGTATGTGTTTTGCCTCTCCCTCCTGTGAGCTTGAGGACAAGGAGTATAATCTGCATTTTTTTTTCACTGCTTTTACTTTGTTTCTTTATAGCCTGAAACAATGAGTAATGTAAGTGCTCATTGGTTACGTGAATACAGAATGAAATTGCCTAACTGGGTATTTAAATTTCTCTTATGCAGTGCGCCTGGGTGGCTCAGTGGGTTAAAGCCTCTGCCTTCGACTCATGATCTCAGGGTCCTGGGATCAAGCCCCGCATGGGGCTCTCCGCTCAGCAGGGAGCCTGCTTCCCTCGCTCTGCCTGCTTGTGATCTCTCTGTCAAATAAATAGATGAAATCTTTTTAAACAAATAAATAAATTTCTCTTATGCTTTTCAACAGAGAAGTGAAAGTTATGTAGTAAAGTGAGAGTGAGTCAAGAGCTTGCTTTATTTGGATACCATAAAATATCGGTGATTTGGTAGAGGGGAGTAGGTAACGGAAACTGAGCTAAAGAAAAATAATTGAGTCTTGTTTTTGTTCTTTGTGCAGAGTTTGCCTCTCAATCCCAAACCTTTCCTGAATGGATTAACAGGAAAGCCAGTAATGGTGAAACTTAAGTGGGGAATGGAGTACAAAGGCTACCTGGTATCTGTAGATGGCTATATGAACATGCAGGTAAGCTAAAGAGATAAGAATCATTAAATTGTGTTTATTTTGCTTTACCTTAACTGCTCAGAGGTTTACTGTGATTTGTAAGCATGCAATCAACCAAACTGACAAACAAAAACAAAATTCAGAAATAAAGTCAAGGTCAGGGAGGATGTTCTATCTATGATAAACTGTATGAAGCCTATAAAACCAAAATTTAGCCACAGAATTGACTTCTACTGGTTAAAATAAAAAGAACTCTGATATCGGAGTCACAGTGGCATAAGGGAAACAAATATGAGGTTTTTGTTTTGGTTTTTTTTGCAGAAAAGGCAAAAACACTCCCAACATTTAGCTCTGAAATTTTTCTTTTTTTTCTGAAACTTTTCAAGTGAATTTAAGTCTTTTAATGAATGCTAAAGACATAAAATCAAAGTAATTCAGTAAAAGGATTTCTTGAAGGAGTAGACAAGCCAAACCAATGGAATTGGTAAACTGACTGAATGTCTGTTAAGCTAGCTTCTATAAATGTTTAAGACGGGTGTCGTTGTTTTTGTTTTTAAAGATTTATTTATTGGGGTGGGGGCGTGGGGGCTGGGTAGAGGGAAGAGAGACTCTCAAGCAGACTCCCCACTGAGCTTGGAGCCCAACACGCAGCTCCATTTCATGACCCTGAGATCTTAACCTGAGAGGAAATCAAGAGTCAGATGCTTAACTGACTGAGCCACCCAGACACCCCTTGTTTTGTTTTTGTAATTGTGGTAAAATATATCTAATATAAAATTTACCACTTTGACCATATTCAAGTGTAGAACTCAGTGGCATTAAGTGCATTCACATTATTATGCATCTATCACCATTACCAATTTCCGAAACTTATATTGTCCCCAACTGAACTGTACCCATTAAAAAATAACTCCTCTTTCCCCTGTCCCCTGGTAAATGTTATTCTTTCTGTTTCTGTTCTGGCTCATATAAGTGGAATCTTACAGTACTTGTCCTTTTGTGTCTGGCTCATTTCATTTAGCATGGTTTTTTTTTTTTTTTTTTTTTTTTTTAAGATTTTATCTATTTATTTGACAGAGAGAAATCACAAGTAGGCAGAGAGGCAGGCAGAGAGAGGAGGAAGCAGGCTCCCCGCTGAGCAGAGAGCCCGATGCGGGGCTCGATCCCAGGGCCCTGAGATCATGACCTGAGCCGAAGGCAGAGGCTTTAACCACTGAGCCACCCAGGTGCCCCTCATTTAGCATGTTTTTAAGGTTCATTCATATTGTAGCATGTATCAGAATTTCATTCCTTTTAATGACTGAAATAATATTCCATTGTATGTGTATACCACATTTTAATCCATTCTTCTGTTCATAGACATTTGAATTATTTTCCACCTTTTGGCTGTTGTGAATAACGCAGAATAATGCAGTGAACATGGGTGTAGATATCTGTTAGAGGTTCTTCTTTCATTTCTTTTGGATGTATATCCAGAGGTGGAATTGCTAAATACAGTAATTCTTTAATTTTTTGAAGAACTACCATACTTTCTTTCTCTCTCTTTTTTTTCTTTTTCTTTCTCTCTCTCTCTTCTTCCTTCCTTCCTTCCCTCCCTCCCTCCCTCTCCCTCCTTCCCTCCCCTCCTCCCTCCCTTCCTCCCTTCCTTCCTCTTTTTGAGAGAGAGAATGAGAGAGTGAGAGCCTGAGAAGGGGGAGGGTCAGAGGGAGAAGCAGAAGACTCCCTGCTGAGTGGGGAGCCTGATGTGGAACTAGATCCCTGGACTCCAGGATCATGACCTGAGCCTAAGGCAACTCAACCAACTGGGCCACCCAGGTGTCCTGCCATACTGTTTTCTCTAGGAACTGTATCATTTTACATTCCACCAGCAAAGCATACAGGTTCCAGTTTCTTCACATCCTTACCGATGCCTATTATTTCGGTTTCTTTAATAATAGGCATCTTCATGAGTGTAAAATATCTCATGGTTTTGATTTGCATTTTCTCAGTGATTAGTGATACTTTGATCTTTATGTGCTTATTGGCCATTTATATATCTTTTGTTGGAGAAATGCCTATTCATGTTCTTTGCTCATTTAAAAACTAGGGTGTTTTATTTCTTTGTTGCTTAATTGTAGTAGTGTCCAGCTAGGTTTTTGATGGAGTTTGAAATTTTATTTTCCTGAAGCATTGGTATTTATGTGACTGATTCATGGCAGATGGATTTTAAAGGTTATTTAGATGGATGGTCAGTCTAAGCATGACTCCCCAAGTATTTCATACTGGCAGTGCTTGTAGGAAGAGTACTAATAGGGGCACTTATAGGCAGAAAGCTGAGATTTTCCATAATTTAAGAGGTTACCACTTGAACAGATGATGCGTAGGTCCCCAAAGTTCTTATAGAGCATGGTGTTGGCCTGAAAAATTCCTCAAGCTGGAATCATTTCCTAAGGCCATAGAAAAATCTGAAGAGTGTATTATTCTGCTGAAAATGTTTCAGACTTAGATAGTGGTAGAGATTATACAACTTTATGAATATATTAAAAACCATTGACTCGTACACTTTAAAAGTGAATTTTATGCTATGGGAATTATATCTCAATAAAAGAAAGAAAGAAGGAATACCCACTGAATATTTGATTTTAGAAGTAACGTAGTTCTGTTGAGCCGCCAGAGTTGTGAAATGTTTCTGAGTAGCCACATTAATGATGTTTTTTAATTTGTTTATTCAGCAAATATTTATGAAGAGTTCATCATTATGTGCTTGGCTCTGTGTATATACCAATGAACAAAACTAAGTCACTACTTTCAAGGAGTTTGTGTTGTGGTGGGAGATGGTAATATAATGCAGTATCAGGTAATGATAGACACTATTGAGGAAAAGAAAGCAGAAATGGGGATGGTGACAAGAATGTGCAGTGTTAGATTGTATAGCCAGGGAAAGGTTCTCTGAGGAAGTGAATTTAAGCAGAGAAAGGATTGAGTGAGCAACTGAAGAGAGTATCAAAGAAGGAAGAGCATCTCAGTTTGAGGGAGCAGTGAGTACATAGGCCTTGTGGCAGGAACTTGCTTGGTATATTCAGGGCATGGCAAGGAGGCCAAAGCAGAGGTGCTTAAATGGCTCAGTTGGTTAAGTGTCAGCCTTTGGCTCAAGTTAAGGCCGTGATCCCTGGGCCCTGGGATTGAGCGCTTCGCTGGAGCAGGGAATCTGCTTCTCCCTCTCCTCTGCACTTGTGCTGTCACTATCTCTGTCTCTCTTAAATAAATAATTTTTTTTTAAAAAGGCTGAAGAAGAATGACATAGGGGTGGAATGATAAAAAGGTTGGAATGGTAGACATAGAGAACCTTTTAAGTGATTGTGGTTTTTAAAAGTAACAAAGTTTATTACCTATATATGGAAGGAAACCTAAACATTTTGATGTAAAATTAGTTTCCTCAAATAACTATAAAGGTAACTCTGAATTGTTTAACTTTCTCTTAAGAACTTACTTCGCTCTGTTTGTTAGCACGTAATTTAAAAAAATTACTATTCAGTTCTTTGGTTTGAGTCTTGACTAATGTAAGAGTGTTTGATTATTTAGCCATAGATTTTGTACTCTGAATTTTGTAACTTTTTGTAACTGAATTTTTTGAAAACTTAAAATCATAACTTATTCATAAATTGGAGACTGTCTTCTTCAACATATTGTTTTAATGCCCAGTAGAAAGAAATGTTACATAACAGATTTAAAAAAATTATGTTGAAACAAGCTTTATTATATATTCTACATCCATCAGTGTTAACTTTACGGAATGTTTATATGAAACCCAAAAGTACTACAGTAGTAAAAGAAAGCTAATCTATTAATTACAGATAATTACAGATAATTATTCATATAGAAAGGTCTCTGTTAATAAGTTATCTCACCAGTATTACCTAATATTTTAGGTAGTGTTATACTATTTTCCTCCTGTATTTTACTAATATATTTTCTTTTGATTTAAAGCTTGCAAACACAGAAGAATACATAGATGGAGCATTGTCTGGACATTTGGGTGAAGTTTTAATAAGGTAACAAAACAGCAGTACTATATATAAGGAGAGACTAGAGAGCATTAGAAATACCTGTTTAAATAGACTAATGCCTCAATTTCAAAATTACTTTGTTTTTAAATCACTATTAATTTAACATATTCTACAATTAGACATAAAGAATTTCGAAATCCTTAAATTTGTCCAAAGAAGATGGAAATTTTTTGGAGTTACTCATCCTTAAGATTTTTCTAGTAATGATATTAAACTTTCTAGCTCTTAACTGTAATCTTTTTCAGTGGTTTTAGTTGCAAGAGCTTGGTTTTGAAGTTTAGTTGGATCTGGCTGCAGTTAGGGATTTTTGTTTTATTCCTTTTCTTGAACTAGAGTCACATTTTCAAATTTGAGTCATTCCTTTTGGAAGATCACAAATATATTATTTTATAACATCCACTGGGTAAAGAAGTGCCAAGTGCTTTTTAAAAAATCAATGGTAAAAACATTTTTTAAAAAGAAATGATACATTGTAAATTTAGCATTCAGTATTTTTATAATCAAAAATATCTAGCAGTGGTAATTCAGATTTTAATGTGGTTTCCAGTTGGAACAACAAAATGGATTGTTTTTCTATTTACAGGTGTAATAATGTCCTTTATATCAGGGGTGTTGAAGAAGAAGAAGAAGATGGGGAAATGAGAGAATAGCATCTTTTGTGGGGAAGTTTTTTTATATATATTTCTAGACAATAAACTTTTTTTTTTCAACTTGACTCATGAACTATTCATATTCAGATATTTAAATGTAGAGCTCAAATGTTGAAACAATTGAAAGATTGTTCAGAATTAATACTTGAAGAGCCACTGAGCTTCATTCAAGTTGGTTTTCTTTTGTAAGCTCAGTACTCTTTTATTCTACAGAGAAAATTTTTTTGTTTCACAAACATGAAGGTGAATTTCAGCCCTTTTCTTGTAATTATATATTAACTGAGACCTTTTAAAAACAACTATTTTCTTTTAAAGTTACCTTTGAACAACTTTTGACATGTATAAAGTTAAATATTTTTATAGAATTAATATATACTGTTTTATTTAGTAGTCAACAAATTACATGTAAATTCTGTCACTGTAATCTAAGTAATGTACACATTATAGCTAAAATTGAAACATCACCTGAAAATTAAAATGATTGTGGATATAGAACACAATAGAAAGTGTGAACTGATATTTAGGCTAAAAGCATATGGTTTGTTCACTTACAAGAATGAAGTATTCTGAACAGAACTCCTTAATGTGAATTAAAAACCAGTCTCACAGTTAAATTCTGAGGCTATACTAGTGGTTTTTGTTTATGTTTTAAACTCAAAACCATTTAGAATTATACATTGTTAAAATGTATATTCCACAGTGACAAAATGTATACTATGAACTGTGGACTGGTTAAAAACAAATTAGAGCATTTAAAGTCCCAAGTTGTCAGAGAATACCACTGTTGCACTTTAATGGTCATTCACCACATAGTACATCGATAAGGTAAACTTTGGATGTATATCCCCAACTAGGACAACTCAAGGATAAAAATGTTCAGCTGTATGGAATTTTACTTAGTATATAATAATAAAAGGCTTCAACAAAAGAAAATAATTCCCATTCCCAATCCTATAACCACTAGAATAAGTGCTGTCTTCCTCAAATTGGTTAGGCCAGCATATGGGGCAGAATATTGCCATTAATGGAAACCAGAATCTACAAAATATGCCTAAAGCATTCTGGTAATAAATGTCTTACTGCTTCTGTTCAAGTGAAAAAATACTCATCCTCTAGTGATTTTGTTCTTGTATCCTTGATTAAAAGTAGTTCATGTTTGTTACCAGATGGAGGTTTTGAGCGATAGACAAGTCGTCTTCCCAACTGAAAAAAAAGAAAAATACTTAATATTTTTAGCATAACTATTTTCTATTGAATTATAAGTAAAATAATAACAACATGATTTTTCCAAGGAATAACATGACTCAAAATAGTAAATAATCACAGTTACAAAGGGATTGATAACCTAATGGGTGTCCCAACATGCTAGGCAGGATTAAGTAACAAATAGAGCACCACAGCATGCAGGAGACAGAGTAGTTAGGTTTTATGGGAAAACCAGGAGATTTAGTTAGTATCAGAAAGCCTATGTTTCAGATATGGTTGGCTTAGAAAAGCACCATGTTTGAGGCCAACATTTCAGTTCTCAGTGCCATAGCAAGTTTCTCCTCCATTGATTAGAAGAGATCACTTTCCTCTGCTGAGCACCAGTTGACTGGCATTTAAAAATTCTGTTAGATAAAAACTTGAGAAAACCGTGTACATCTTCAACACTAGTAATCCTGTTGGCCCTTAGATGTGTTCCCACCAGGAGAGGCTTAGGGAAAGCCCTTGATTTGGACCTATTCATTTTCTGCGGCATATACTCAAGTATATTATACTACACATTATTTTTCTCTTTTAGTCTTTTTTCCCCCTCTGCGTATTTATTTGGTTTTGCTTCTATATCTGAATTTGTGTAAATGAAATGGATGAGAAAATTATTCTGTTGAAAATGAGATTTGATGGACTATCTCCAGTGTGTCTCAAAAGGGGCACTCTGACTATGAGAGACTGTCCCCTGCATTGCAGAATTTGACATTCCTGGCCCATGGAAACTAACAATGGTAGTCCTCTCCATCATTTTATTAACAAAAAAGTTCTTTAGGACTGGAATCTCCAAATTCCTTTCTTAATGTCAAATTTTTTTCCCCCTCAATGATCTTTTGGTAACCTTTGTTACTAATACTGTCTGAGAGAATTGCCAGTGATGAAGTGCCTTGACTGATAAGAACTTCTGCCAGAGGTCTTTGTACATTGTCAGCTGATCAAATGGGCATTATTTTTTCATTTTTCTTCCCATTTTAGTTTTCACTCTCCTTTTTAGTCTGCTAATTCAATAAGCATTTATTGAGTATCCCCTGTATGCCAGGCACTGGGGACACAAAGGTCATAAAAACTCACTCATGGCCTAAAAGGAAAGATGGATCTATTAAAAATCATCATTTCAGGGGCGCCTGGGTGGCTCAGTGGGTTAAAGCCTCTGCCTTCTGCTCGGGTCATGATCTGAGCATCCAGGGATCAAGCCCCGCATCAGGCTCTCTGCTCAACAGGGAGCCTGCTTCCCCCTCTCTCTACCTGCCTCTCTGCCTACTTGTGATCTCTCTCTCTGTCAAATAAATAAGTAAAATCTTAAAAAAAAAAAATAATTTCAATTTGGTGAGCTTAGTGAATAGTAGTATGCTTACATGAAAGGGTGATGAATGGTTAATTTGCCTTTGGGAGAAAGAGGACAAGTCAGGTCTTCATAGGAAGAGCTGAACTAGAGAAGGCAGACCCTTTTTAAGGTGACATGCTTATTTAAATGAAATTAAGATAACACCTTTTGACGTACATATTGACAGTTACTGTATTTCAGAAACTTTCAAGTACTTAACCTTAAAAGGCTGGTTGTGAGGCACACAATAAGCATTGACCGTAAGTTAGCTATTAACTGTGGTAAGAATCAATGTCCATGGTAGCTTTGCAGATAACCATAAAATTAGCTTCCCCAAGTATATTTCAGACCCTAACCCAGAGAAAGGAGAGTGGCATATAGAAACACAAGGCCCTCCATACCCAGTGGGAAGTCATGGACCACATGTACTCAGTGACTGCCTAATCCCATGCTTCTTATTGGATAGGTAATCTTGCAATATGAAGAACTTTGACTTCTGGTCCTGAAACTGCTGCTAAATCTGAAGCGACTCTGGGTAAATCACTTTAACATCAACCATTAATCTCATTATTTTTTATAAGGTGAGGATTAGAAGACCCTTCCAATTACATGCAGTTCTCTGGATTTGCTGTCTCCATTGTTTGTTGAAAGTAGCAAGGCCCATGGCTATTGTTTATAAGAAGGAAAAGATATACATAAATCCATAGAATATTTCCAGAAGGATGCAGATGAAACTTTTAAGAAGTTGCATCCAGGGAGACGAACTAAGGATGACTTACTTTTTACTAAATACTATTGTATCTTTTGAACTCTGAGCCGTATGCTTGTTATTACCTATTCAAAAAATCAAAGAAGAAATCATCTGGCTTCATGAAGCAGGAGCGAAAGAAAAAGAGGAGAGGCGAAAGGTTTCTTTTATTAAAAAAAAGTGAATCCAATGGAGAACTGTAGACCCAGAAATTTCAATTATCCTCAAAGTAACAAGGAATCAGAGACCAATCAAAGCTGGATAAATTATATGAATTAGGTATTTTGTTTTTACACCACAGAAGCACTCACATATTGATGTATCTGGACCTATTGGTAACAAAACACAAACCTTTCTCTTTGGTTGTGCTACTGCTCTTTCCAGAGCAGCTCTTAGCCTTTCCTCTTGGTATTTTTGTTTTTCTTTCATTTTCTCTTCACGTAACCTGTCAAAAAAGGAAAACATTCTTGTAATTATAAATCACAGAAAGTAAAAAAAAAAAACCTACATTATTTTTGGGTAATAAACTACCTAAATATTACAAAATCTCCCTAAAAGTTAAACTAATAATTCACCTTCACCCATACTATGGCTTTTGAATATTCAGACGAAAACTCAACAACTGATCCCATTTGTGTTAAAATGGGAGAAAATTGCTTGTCACCATTTTGGAAGAACTAAAATCTACCCAGATCTTGGTCTAGAACAAGCACCTCAGCAAAGTCTTCTTGTCACTCCACTTACATTTTAGCACTTTACAGTTAATGTGTATGCACAAGGCCACTGAATTAACACCCAGACCCCTCCGTTAGCCTTTTTACTAAAGTATAACGTACAGAAAAGTGCACCAACCACAGTGTATGTAGTTCAATGAGTTACTACAAAAGTGTACTTTTCCAGTTAACCTTTCTCAATGGTATCCTGAAATTAAGACCAAGAAATGCTATCTGTCTTCTTTAGGGTTGTTGTGAGGATAAAATTAAATGAAATGACCCATGTGAACAACTGTCTAGGCCAATGCCTGGTGCAGAATAGACCCACAATAAGTGATAGCTATTTTATGGACTTAACACAGTTATAAGCATAATATTTACTGAACATTTTTTATGCAAAATTAGGTGTTATGTACCTGGGAAAAAACAAAATTCTCTTTTTGATAAGAAGGAAGCAATTGGAACTAGGTTCATATATCACAATTGAAAGTAAGTTGTAATTACAATTCAGTGAGAATATATTTCCGACTGCAGAAAAGATGCAAGTGCTGTTAATGTAATTGGTCATAGATCATCTTACAGAAGGAGGAATTTTTTATAATTAAAAAAAACTTTTGCTTTATACTTAATGAAATCCCATCAGGATCACCTAAATATATTCTGGACTTTGTTCTGATATGGGGGAAACAATATCCCCCACATACCAATGAGTAAGCGATAACAATATCTGACATTAATGCATAATATTTGAATACTTACTATGTGCCAAGCACAAACCCTATGAGATAAGTGCCATTATTACTGCCATTTTACAGATAAACTGAGACTTGGGAGATGTTATGTGCTCTACCTAAGGTCACAGAAGTTGTAAATGGCAGAACCTGCCCTGAAGCCAAGCAGGTCAGCCATAGTGCTAGTCTGCCTCTTAACTTTTTTGTTGTTGTTGTTAGGACATGAACAGTAGTCCACCTATAAGCATTCTTTACATGCTACATTATACTCAGGATTATATATTTATAATCATTGCCTCAAAGGTAGTTATCCTTATTTAACTCAATATGGAAGTTTGTAAATCAGCGCATTCTCCTGGAAAGGCAGGTAGGCAAGGATGTGGATCTGTCGGGGTGAGGAGGGGGTGCTGTTCCAGGGCTGATAATCCTCATGGAATGAGTTAATGTGTAGATGCTGTGTGTGAGTGTTGCTAGTTATGCAGTAAGAAAAACCCTCTTTGCATGGCTCTGACTTTCAAACAATTCCTTCATATATAGTCTCCTTGCAGTTCCTAATTCTACACTTTGGGCCTTCCACTGCAAGTGCAATTCCCCTTCCACGAGATACCTCTACAAAAAATAAGTAGTGAATATTCATTCTGAAAATCCATTTTTTCTCAGGCTGACCCTTTATCCATCTCAGACTAGATCAGTTGCCCCAGTGAACTCTTCCTTCACAGCACTCATTACTTGGTAATGAAATATTATTTCACAGGAATATCTGATGAACGTATCTTCCACATCAAATAATAGCTCTGAGAAGGGCAGGTCTGGGTTTGAGTAATGCATCTTTATCATGATCCTCGCCATGTAATAGGGGCTTGCTCAGTGTTTGTGGAATCCTAGCAAAGATCGTTTCTCATTAAGTCATTCACTACACTTCTATCATAAGACATTGACTGTACTTTTGCCGCCGTTCTTTCTGTTTTATCCTCTCAATTGCCTCCACATTTTCTTTGGGAATGGATTCAATGAGATCACTCAATTCTACCAGGCGAGACTCTACTTTTACCAGCTTTTGAACCGCGTTGAGGCTGCCAACATCAGCATCTCCAATGCAGACTCTGTATACTTGATTAATTTTTTTACTAAGAGAGTCTATCAGTTTTTCCTGAGATTGGAAAGAAAAGGGGAACACAAAACACAACATCTCATCACTATTTTCTTGTTCATTCAATAAATGTAAAATTCCATTTTACTATAGTATAATGAAAAGGCTCTTATATGCTTCTACATACTTTTTTTTTTTAAAGAAAAACTTGAGGAGCGCAGGCGGCTCAGTCAGTTAAGTGCCTGACTTCAGTTCAGGTCATGATCTCAGAGTCCTGACATTGAGCCTGCAAGCTGCAAGGTAAGCTCCCTGCTCAGCAGGGAGTCGGCTTGTCCCTCTCATCCCTCTGCCCCTTCCACCGCTCGTGTGTTCTCTCTCTCTCTCTCTAATAAATAATCTTTAAAGTAAAAAGAAAAACTTAAATATAACATAGAAGAGAGAGAAAATGCAGCAGTGATCTATCATAATTTATAGTCAGAATATTACTATAGTAACACCTTGGACTATTTTTTATGTTAAAAACATTGCAGTCTAGGTATGAAAACCAGTTTTGATATGACAGTATCTTTTTGCTTGAGCGTTTTTGTGTACCTGATTCCCTGAGCATTCAGGTAGAGGCAACATACATATAAATTTTAAATCCTTTTTTTTTTTGCCACACCAATGCATTTCCTTGCAACACAGCGTGTGAGCTCCGGTGTTTTTGTTTCATTTTGTTTTGTTTTGCACCTTACTACTCTTCATTGCTGAAACTGTGATCATCCTGTATGAAATCTATTTGCATACATGCTTTATTTCCCCTTCTAGACTGTAAGCATCTGGAGGGTAGGAGCTATTTCTTCTGTTTACATTTATACCTAAAGCAGCACCTTGCACATAACTATGCACTTAATAAATGTTTGCTGAATAAATGACTGAATGCATTCTCTCAGAGGAAAAAAAAGTTACAAGCAAACAGATTGCCAGGCTGACCTACAAAGTCTTTTTAAGGAGTTTCATTTTCACTCTGGCCATTGGAGGCCATTGCAGTATTCTGGTCTAAGCAGAGGCTTAGGCCAAACCTGGCTGATCCCTGTACCTGGCCATTGCGCCGTCTTAACTGATGGTAGATATGCTCGAGCTGGTGGGTAACGTGTTTCGGGACCAAACAACTCTCAGCCTCTTTGTCCACCGTGAACTGGGCATTCGTAGTTAAGAGGAGCTCAATAAACTGCTGGGCAAAGTAAATCCTTCTCCAGGTAGCATTCTGCCCCAATTCCCGATTCTGCTCAAGAAGATGAGAATCATCGTGAAGCCAAGGACAAATAACACTCAAGACAGATGTGGCTCCAGGAGCCATGGGAAAACCCCTCCTGGAATCAGACTCCTTACAGAGCCAGCAACACTTAATTATTAGTCAAGATCTGTTACTAATAGTTTACTTCTAACAGCTTGTCTCTCCCACCTCCTGGTTAAACCACCTTCTGATGGTCCTGTTTACCACGAAGCACCCCTTTTTTTTCTCTGACACTTACGTATTTCCTGTTTATATTAAAAACATGCTCCTTTTTACACCTAAAACTGATAAAACTTTAGGTTTACTGGAATTAAAATTCAAAACTTTAAAAAATGTTCCTTTTAGAAAACTTGGAAAAGCACAAAGTAATATTGAAGGGAAAAGTAAAAGAAAAAAGCAAAAGGCCTATTCACCATAAAGCTCTTTTTTGCTCTCCCTTTCTAGATAACATTTATTATATTTCCTATTTATATCTGTGCATTCCTTTTAGAAAACTTTAGAAATACAGAAAACTATAAAGAGGGAAACTAAAAGCAACCCCCCATCAAGGAGAAGTATGTATTGGGTATATAAAAACAATTTTGCTGCAGTGGGAGTCCTAGTTTTAAAAATATTTTGAACCCTGGTTCTGATAAAAAAGCAACTTTAATATAAGAATGGTTAGCAGTTAATGAAAATTTCTGAAGGAGAGCTCTTGAAGTTTTAGAACTAGATGAGCAGTGGCCTTTCAGAATGCCTTTTTTTTTTTTTAAGTTCTTGTGAAACAGGAAAGGAAAAGACAAGGAGAGATATTTTCTAAAGATAAGGTAACAACAGCATAAGAAATAGGATTAGGGAATGTTAAGGAATAAATACTCATGTATGAGAAAGAGATTGAGGCCCTGGCCCAACAGAGCAAAAGGGCAAAGGAAAAAGGGCGCTCAGGGTACAGGCCTTCTGATGACAGAGAAGTGAAAACTGTCCGATCTCTGGAGCTGCCACAAGATGGCAGACCCAGCCCAGATTCCTTCGGAGGAGGGACTGCCTGGGAGGCAACAAAGGATGGGAGGAGCTCTTGCTGCTCTGGAGAGGTAGAGTCAGCCAGAATTGTGGAAGACCAGAACCTGGGATAAGTAAGGACTGGATGCCTTCCAACAGTGAACGGGAAGTGATCTGACCAGAGTGATGTTTAGGAGTACTTATAACGAAATTGGATAGGGGATCAGGAGCTGTCTCGATGTCATTTTAAGTTTTTGTAGTTCAAGGATTCTGTAATTCTAATCCATGCCACATTCTGCTGTGTGCTGACTGCAAATAACTCCCAGTTGAACTAGATCAGCTCCCTGTTTGAAAGAATGAAACGAGATGAATACATCCTGCAGATTGCACAGTAGCTTACATTCTATTTCATGTTCAATGAAAACATAAAGGCTACACAAAATAATGTGGATGAACCTCACAAACATAATTTTGAGAAAAAGAAGCCAGATAAGCCAGACATAGTACATGATTCCATTTATATAAAGTTCAAAACATGAAAGCTAACTGATGGTAAGAGAAATCAGGATTGTGACCACAATCCCATTTGAGGGATGGTAGAGACTGGAAAGAGGGCGTGAGGGAGGCTTCTGAGGGGGGTTATAATGATCTATTCCCTAATGGGAGGGGGGATTTACATGAGTATATTCACTGTGAGGAAATTTCTTAAATTTTTTTTTTAAAGAGTCCATTTATTTATTTGACAGAGAGGAGAGAGACCACAAGTAGGCAGAGAGGCAGGCAGATTGAGAGGGGGAAGCAGGCTCCCTGCTGAGCAGAGAGCCCGATGTGGGGCTCGATCCCAGGACCCCGAGATCATGACCTGAACCGAAGGCAGTGGCCTTAACCCACTGAGCCACCCAGGCGCCCCTGGAAATTTCTTTTTAGATTTTATTTATTTGACAGAGAGAGACATAGCAAGAGAAGGAGCACAAGTATGGGGAGTGGGAGAGGGAGAAGCAGGAAGCCCGAGTGGGGCTCCATCCCAGGACCCTGGAACCATGACCCGAGCTGAAGGCAGACGCTTAACAACTAAGCCACCCAGGCGCGCCCCCGCCCCCCAGGAAATTGCTTAAGAGATTATTTAAAATTACCTTGTAATTTGTGTGCTTTTCAATATTACATTATACTTGAACTTTAAATTTTATTTTAAAAGTAAAATATTGAGGGTGCCTGGGGTGGCTCAATCAGTTACATGTCTATCTTTGACTGAGGTCAAGATCCTGGAGTCCCAGGATCAGAGTTCCATATCCAGATCCTGGCTCAGCAGGAAGTCCGCTTCTCCCTCTGACCCTCCCTGTCTCATGCATTCTCTATCTCAGATAAATATAATCTTAAAAAATATATATATATTGAATCAATAAAAAATGTTTTTAGGGATTAAGTAGTTAGGAGTGTGGAAGTTTAGAAAGAATAAAATACTGATTTTATACTTACAAATCCAAAGTAACTGATGATTTATGAATACCAAAATTTGATAAGCCTGTTTACTCATAAAGGATTATGTTTTGTCCATTTGGGGATCTTAAAGAATGAGAGTGATTCTAAGAATACTTTTCCCCTGTGAATTTTCCTGCTCTGTCCCCCCTTTTCCACACTAGCATTTCACATCTCTAGGACACACTATGAATTATTAGGCCCATTTTCCCAGACTGTGCAATACTTGAATGCCAAAATTATACTTTTGTGACCAAAATTTATCTTTTAAAAAATAATTTTCAGATCAATTCTACCCACTATGTTTAGGGATCCGGTTGCCTCAACATTTCAGAGTATTGAAAATGTTACTATTTTATATAGCTGTCCTAAACTTGGATGAAAGGGGTTTGGTTGGGGAAGGGTGAAATATCGCTGATATTTATCTGACATTTTTTGTATCAGTCAGCTTCAGAATTACTTAAAGCAACTGAAGAGTGGAAGCACCCCAAATGTTCATCAGCAGACAAATGTATAAACAGAATATGGAATGGAAATACAATAGAATATTATTCAGTCATAAAAGTAATTAAATTCTGACACATGCTACAACATGGATGAACCTTGAAAACATGATGCTAATTGAAAGAAGCCAGACACAGAAGGACAGCTGTTGTGTGATTCCATTTATGTGAGGTACCTAAAAATAGGCAAATTTATAGAGACGGAAAGTAGGATAAAAGTTACCAGAGGCCAAAAGATGGAGGAATGGAGAGTTATTGTTTAGTGGGTACAGAGTTTCTATTTGGGATGATGAAAAATTCTGTAAATAGATGGTAGTGATGGTTACACAATACTGCAGGTACATCTAATGTCCCTTCATTGTACACTTACAGTGGCTAAATGGTAAATTTTGTTACATATGTTTTACCATACACAAGGTTTAAAAAAACCAACTTTGAAGAACTGAAAGGTAGCTGTCAATCACACTTCCTCTCTAGCAGTGCATGACCCCTTTCCCCCTAACTCAGGATACTTACTCTACCACCTAGGAAATGTGTGTGTGTAAACGAGTCATAAATAACTTTTGCTTTTGTAACCTTGCCCATCCTATGGTTAGGGAGGACAACCTTCTGAATGAATTCCCCCAAATCTACCTCTGTTTGGAAATCAAGTTCATAACCATAAATGTTTTGTTAGCCTCACATATGAGATTTGAATTTTTATTTCATTTGAGATTTTTTACAAGGAAATCAATGCTAGCTGGAGTTTGTTGTGGGTCTAGAAACTAATCATTCATTCAACAAACATTTATTGAGCACCTACTTTATAGGGACACTTACCATATCTAACTAGGAAGGCTCATACAATCCCTGCTCTGGAGGGGTCTGCACACAGCTGGGAGAGATGCACAGCTAAATAGTACATAAATGTGTGTCGCAGGAGCTCCAATAATGGACTACATATGCAAGAGAAGCCGAAATCTGCTACAGGCTCAGTGCTGGGAAGATACTCCATTTAGTTTTGATTCAGTGCTTTCCTTGTTAATTATTTGCTCTTCAAATTACTATGAAAATGATCGTAAGCAATGAACTACTTCGTGTGTATATATACTCTTGACTAAAAGAAATCTGTCTATATAGGGGGGGAAATGTCAGTATCATACCTTGTAACAATTAGAGCAGTTTTAAGAGAACCCCATTGCCAATTTGAATGCTTTCTACTATGTAAATTGACTATTAGATAGTGACACGATAATTGGTTTTCTGCAAGCTGGTTTTCTGCTTGTGTCGTCAACCTAGGATTTGTGGTGTGCTTTAACTCCCCACTCCAATGCTTAGTGGGCAAGGAATGCACATTATTATTAACATGAGCCAAAATAAAATTACCATAGGCAAAGAAGGATTACCTGAGTGTCTGATTGAAATTCTCCAAAACTAAATAGCCTGGACCTTAATTCCAGTTCTGCTGCTTTCTCCTCTTCTCTCACACAGCTAGCCTTAAGCATTTCCTTGTGCTCCAGAAGAAACTCTATGTTGCTATTTCTATTGCAAAAGAAGAAAGAGACCCTTGTCTGTAATTTGTGGTTTAGAAATGTCATCAGTCAAGAGTTCAACACTTTCCATATCATGTGTCAACATCCTATGTCAAGCAAGCCAAATACGAGTTTGTAGTTTAAGACATTGTCAAATTACATGCAACTTTTCTGGTAAAATGAGAAGAGTAAATGCATAGATGCTGCTTTTAACTTCTACCAGGAAGCATTTTCTTCCTGCAGTTCCTCTGAACCCCACCAAATAACAGCAGAGATGATGTGTCAGGAAGCCAAGTTGTGGTATGATCTAGAGATAGATTCTGTTCTGACATAGATGCCCTTTTCCTGCCCAACCATACCCACCTCATCCCCAAAACTCTTACTGTCAGGGTGAGGGCACCATATGCCGTAAGGATTGGGAGAGGAGACAAGGATGAAAAGGATACATCAGTGATAACGGGTTGGCTATGAGATCATGATTTGTAGGATGTCAACTTTTGAGTAAGTTAATTTGTTCCAAAGTTCAGTGTAGTTTGATCTACTGTTTGAAAAGATTGCCATCTTTTGGCCCAGAAAACTCTTCCTAAAAAGGCTTTACACATTTTTATAATGGGTAGATAAGCAGATTTATTCTCTGCAATTTGAAGCTATTTGCCAATAGCTTCCAATTTTACTTCCAATTATATAGAACTTTACAGAAGGAATTTTGTGTCACCAAATCCAGCCTCCTTCCCCTGACAGAAATCCCTTTTATGAGAGCCCAGCTATATCTACCTATGTATGTTATAAAATGCTATATATTTAAGTCACATAACTTTGTTGAGAGTCACAGCCAAGGAAAGTGCATTGTTTAGCATTATCATCCAAAGCCTGATTTGATTAGTCAGATGGTAGAGTGAAAACTGCACCAAAGAAAACCTAATGAGTTGTGGAATCACTATGCTGTATGCCTGAAACTAATGTAACACGTGTGTCAACTATATTTCAATAAGAAAAAAAATTAAGACAGTACCTTTTAATTCTTTATACTCCTTCAAACTATCTTTTAGTTTGGTAGCTGGAAAAATATTTAGACAAGTGAAAGGAAGTAGAGACTAAAAGTCAGTCTACTCTGTAAATATAACTTCTACATTTTGCACCCTACAATATAAATTATTATTAAGAAAAATCCCACCCTAAATCCAGAGACCCTCAGGAAGGTTTGCTTAGGAATAAGTTGGATTCTGTCTCTGGTTAGAGACGACTTAATAGAATAAATCTACTTGTTCTTAATAACTTACATTTTATCCTGTATAAGTTTTTCTCTTTTATTTACATCTTCAAGATTTTCATCTACATCTTGGGAATATTGTACCAAAGTTAGATTCTGCTCTTCCAGCTCTGTAAGGACTTGAAGTAACTCTTCTGGTTCTTTGAAGTAAAGCTCTGGCTCCTAATCAGTCAGTAATGAATATAATTCACTTAAAAATGTGCTACTTATACTTATCTAGATAAGTATAAAATACAGTGGGGGAAAGGAATGCCATTCTGATTAAGAGGGAAGTATGGGCAGAGAGTGGCAAAAGAGCCTATCTCCATGAGAGCTGAACTTCAGGAGGAGGACATTTAGGGTGCTGGGGGAGATGAAAGGTATTATAGAAGGGAAAAAGAAAGGTAGGAAAACAGAAAGAAGAAGGGATGGAGGAGAAGAGGAAGCCAAAGAAGGAAAAAGGGAAAGATGGGTCAAGGGAAAGGCAGGAAAGGGAATAGAAGAAAGAAAAAGGAGGCTAAGTGAAGGTCATTTTCTCTCTCCATTTTATGTTTTCCCAAAACTTAATAAATATACATATTACTTTAAATTTAATTTTTAAAAAGATGAGTTGGGTATTTGCACACCATGTTCATCATATTTACTATAGCCAAGAGGTGGAAGCAACCTCAAGGTCCACTGATGGATGAATAGATAAAGAAAACGTAGTATAGCCCTAAATGGTATGATATTCCACCTTAAGAAAGAAGGAAATCCCGGCACACGCTACCACATGGGTGAACCTGGAGGACATTAGGTTCTGTGAAAAAAGCCAAGTTACAGAGAGACAAAACTGCATGATTCTACTTTTATGAGGTATCTAAAATAATCAAACTCTTAGAAAGTAGAACCGTGGTTGCCCGGGTTATAGGGAGGGGAGAGGTTCAGTGGGTACAGGTTTCCATTTTGCAAGATGAAAAAGTTCTAGAGATCTGTTGCACAACAATGTGCATATAGTTAACACTATACTGTACATTTAAATTTAAAAATGGTTAGGATGGTAAGTTCTATTACATTTTTTTTTAACCACAATTTAAAAAAAAAGTTCACTTGTATAAGATGTGTTATATGTAATAATGGATGGCGTTTTGAAGTGTTTTTTTGTTCCTTGTGAGTTTCTGTGGTTATATTCAGGATCTGGTTAGCTCAGAGTCAGTCTTGTAAAGGGTTGTTTTGTGGAAGGTGGATTTGTCTGATGATACAACTACACAACATATCTCAAGCTCCAGTAAAATGATAAGCAATCAGAAAGTGACTATTTTATGCTCTACAGCATGACTGTAGAGAATATATATATCTCCTAAATTATTACCTTCTTAGAAATATTTTTCATTAGATGATGACAAAGATGAACTATAGATGCAACTGGGAAAAAGCATCAAAATCGCAGTCCCTTCTGGAAAGTTGTGGAATATTTGGAATAGGAAATTTTAATTTTTTTTAAAGATTTTATTTATTTATTTGACAGAGAGAGACGCAGCGAGAGAGAGAACACAAGCAGGGGGGGGTGGGAGAGGAAGAAGTAGGCTCCCCATTGAGCAGGGAGCCCAGTGCGAGGCTCAATCCCAGAACCCTGGGATCATGACCTGAGCTGAAGGTAGACGCTTAACCAACTGAGCCATCCAGGCGCCCCTAGGAAATTTTAATTTTAAAAGAAAAAAATGAGCACTTATACTCTTCACCATATACAATATTTAAATCAAAAAAGGTAATCTTGTTACCAGATCATAGTCCATATCATTTTCTAAAAAGAATTCCAAGCTGTCTTCTGAACTGATGCTCTCATTGTGGCTGTAAAATAAAGAAAATGTCTGATTTCTGAGCCATTTTCAGTCAACAGATTTGCTTCATTTCTAAATTGTCTTTGGAACCTAACTATAACATAGTCCTTTTAACAAAAAGGCTATTTATCAATAGCCTTTTTAGCCTTTTAGGGAACCGCTCTTTGCAGGAATCAATGGATTCCAGACATATGCAAAAAAAATCAGATTCCATCCAGACAAGGGTGACATGCAAACAAGTGAAACCACAAGGAAGGGCCAAACCATATGGTACCAATTATTTGAGGTGCATTTATAAGACATCTTTTTAAAGAAACACATGACAACCTACATTGCTGCATCTGCTTTGTTTCTTTTAATGCAGTCTTCTTGACTAAACTAAAACTAAACACGTTGCTCTGGTGCTCAAAACAAAGCTTGTTCCCAGAATAATACAGTATTTATCTTCTGAAGAGCAGATTTTACTTTTTAAAATATCTTCTGATCAGGCTGAGGAATGTTGGTTGGGGGATGGGAGATGAGGTACACTCTTAAAGAATAATTATGTGTTTTGCATAGCAGCTCTGGAGAAATCCTTTAAGAAGGGTAAGTTGAAAATGATAGGAAAATTAAAGAGGCAGAGACTAGGGAGAGTAAGGTGGCTGTTGGTGTGATCTAGGTAATTAACACATTCAAGTAGAGGGTAGTGATGAAGGGAAGAGTGAGTTAAGTGGGTTGGGGATGGGAGGAGAATCTAGAGATGCATGAAACAATGAAATCACAGGAACCAAGAGTAGAAAGAGCTACAGGAGCCAAAAGAGAAGGGACAAAGATGACTCCAACATTTGTAGTCTGTGAGCCTGGAATAATGGAAGTAGTCCTAACAAGATGGAAAACAGTTTTAGGCTAAGAAAAAAATTAATATTTGCTTTGTTTGTGTTGAGTTTGAGGGAACAAAATGGAGCTGCCCTTTAAGGCACGGGAAATAAGGTGTGGGAACATGGAGAAAGAGCCGCAGAAGTAAATGCATATTTAGGGAACATTCCCTGAGAAAGCATTTGATAACTACTGTCCACCTAGCTCTTCTCTTGATCCAATGGTATCATTTTCTAATCAGTCTTCTCCCACTTCTCTGAAATTCTTGTTACCTTTTTGGTTTCCTTTTAGACATAAATGTCTGTGGTTCCTCAGCCTTCTTCCCCTCTCATTTTACCGACTCTTTAGGGGTTATTTCATCCTCTTTCATGGATTCTATCACTGCTAATATACTAATGACCCCCCTATCTATCTTTCTGTTGAGCTCTAGACTTTGGGGGAAAGTGAATATTTTAGGGTCTTTATGTTTAGTGGTCTCTATGTTGAAGAGTCCAGTGTCCAACTTCCAACTGGACATCAGTGTCTACTTGGCTGCCCTACAAGGAGCTAAAACTAAAACAATCCAAAATCACACTCCTTATTATCTTCTTCTTCAGGCCTGCTTCCCTTACAGTGTTCCCAGTATTATTGAATGCCAACACCATACACCCAATTGCCACACAGAAATTTGGGAGTTATCTTTGACGAAATTTGTGAGTTATTTTTGACCACTCTCTTTTCCTCACACTTCCTCTGATCTTTATTCGAGCCTTTCAAAGCCTATCAATGCTACTTCCCTGAGGTGTCTCACAGCCCTTCCTTCTTTGTTCCCACTGTCCCTGTGGTTGAAGCAGTTCATTATCTCTCCCCTAACTTGTGACAACAGACTCCTAACTGGTCACTCTTACCTCTAGATTTGTCTCCCACCATTTCATTTTCTAAAATACTCCCACCTCCAAAAAAAAATAAAATAAAATAAAATAAAATACTCCCACCTCCAATTTTCTAAAATGTAAATCTGATTGAGTCTCTGTTACACCTTTGCTTAAAACCCTCAGTAGCTCCCCAGGACCCTTGGGACAAAGCACAGACTCCTTAGGATGGCACCACTGCTTACCTGCTCACAATACAATACCTATTCACCCCTTGAGCCTCTCACTTTCACCCTGTGGCCCCACCATTTTGAGGGGGTGGGAGGCGGGCACAATGTGAAGGGGAGCCAGAGATACAGGCCTCAGTTATGGAATGAATAAGTCAAAAGAATGCAAGGCAGAGCATAAGGAATATAGTCAATGATACCATAATAGTGTTGCATGGTGATAGCTATACTTGTGATGAGCATAGCATTGCATCACAATGTTGTACACCCCAAACTAATGTAACATTGTATATGTCCACTATGCTCAAATAAAAAAATTAAAAATAACCAGAATCAACTTTTTAAAAAGCACAATAAGATATATACCTTTATCAGAATAGCTAAAATTTAAAAAATAATGAAAACAGTAAATGCTGATGAGAATATTGAGAAACTTGATCCCTTGTTCATTGCTGGTGGAGTTGTAAAAAGGTGTAGCAACTCTGGGAAACAAATTGGCAGTTTCTTAAAAAACTAAGCATGTACCTACCTCCAATTCAGCAACTGCATTCTAGGCATTTATTGCAGAGAAATGGAAATGACGTACACACAAAAAGTTGCACAAATATATTTATAGCAATTTTTTTCTTTATAGTCCCAAATTGGAAACAATCTGGATGTCATTCATTAAGTGAATAGTTAATTTGTAGTATGTAGGGTGCATATTGTCAAAAACATGATGTAACTAGTTGACCCTGTTAACAACAGGGGGGTTAGGGTACCAACCCCGACACTGTCAAAAATCTGCATATCATTTTTGATTATAAAAACTTAACCCCCCAAACTTAACCACTAATAGCCTACTGTGGCTTGAATCCTTACCAATAACTTAAACAATTAGTATACATTGTATGTTATATATGTTATAGACTATATTCATACAACAAAGTAGGCTAAATAAAAGAAAATATCAAGAAAATCATAAGGAACATACATTTATAGTATTTTTAATTATTATATTATTAAAGTATTTTTTATCAAAAAAATATCCACATATAAGGGAAAATACATAGTTCAAACCCATGTTGTTCAAGGGTTTAACTGTGATAGTACTCAACAATAAAAAGGAGCCAACTCTTGATAGACCAAACAGCTTGGATGAACCTTTAGAGAATATATGTTCTGTAAAACATCCAATCCCAAAAAATTACGTATTGTATGATTCCATTTATGTAACTGTCTTGAAATGACAGAAATCAAAGTGATACAGAACAGATTAGTGGTTCCAGGACTTAGCGGGAGGAAGAGAGAGGGAAGTAGGTGTACTACAAAGGGGTAGCATGAAGAATCCTCGCAATGATGTTCTGTATTTGGTTGTATCTTGACTGTACCAATGCCAATATCCTGGTTGTGATATTGTACTACAGTTTTGCAAGATGTTACACTTGGGGGAAACTAGATAAAGGGTACACGGATCCCTCTGTATTATTTCTTGCAACTATATATGAATCTACAACTACCTCAAAATTTTTTTAAAAATTAATTAAAAGCAAAGTAAAACAGTGACTCTTAAGTGCCATAGAAGTGGAGTGACCTGAGGGTCCCTGGAATTTAGAGTACAGTGTCTGTGTTGACTTTTGTCAGGTGTGATTGTCATGGATACTGTGGTGCTGGCCCAGATCCTCTCCTGGGGACCAGTGTACCCATCCTGGCCATCAGTATATTTTCTTAAATAGCCAGGGTTGAGAAGTAGCAATTTATGAAATAATGAGTATGGATGAGTCAACAATCGAGTAAGGGATAAAACAAACAAAGTTTTGTGGTCCGATTGCAGCAATTTTGAATGATATGGGAAAACTGCAAACACAGGAGTCAGCAAAATGAATAGCTTATCTTCACTCTCTGAGAGAGCCAGACCCAAGATGCAGAGGGCAGGCGGTTCTGCAAAGAGCAGTGGCAGGCACTCATCAAAGAATGCAGGGGGTCTGTGGGAACTCAGCCACCTCAGGAGCACCCAGAAATGGCAAGCACTACCTCCAGTATCTGTTAGGACAGGTGTTTGTAGGTGGTCTCTATGTGGAAGAAAGGCTAAAAGGGATATTTTCTGAAAAACATAATTTCCAAGAGAGTTAATGAAGTAGCTACTGTACCTTGACATGGATGATTTCTTACTATCTGGAGTGAGCTTCTTGTGTGGTTTTCCTATTCAAAATGTCCAGCAAAGTCCACGTCATTGGTGATGGTGGAGGTGAAAAGAACGCGGAATTAGAAATGAGTCCTTGTTATTTGGTGCAAGATACTCATTTTTTCTGCATGGATATGCCCATTCTTTTTATCATTATTAGAATGATAATAATAGAAAGGGGAGTGAGCTCATTTATTCTACTGAAACTGGGTTCTAAGTCTAGGAATAAAATCAAAGGCAGTGGTTGCGAGGGTGGGGAGTGCAAGGTGCATATTGTCAAAAACATGATGTAACTATCGATAGTCCCAAATCAGGGGCATAAACTGTGAAATATAAATCATGGTTCTTTTTTTACCTAACCAGAAATATTTCCTATCACAGATAATCACAGATTTTTAAAAATCAAGGCAAAATATAAAAATGATGGACACTTCAATTGTGACATCTTGTGGAGGGGATGGCTTGTGCCAGGTTCTCTGCCCCTGACTTCTGTGCCTGTCCTGTCCTTTCATCCACCTCACGGGTTCTTGTAATCATGTCAGAGACAAAGAAATGGAACTCCCAGCTCCCAAGGGTTCTGGGTGATGTGGACACCACCTTTTGTTTGCCAGGTTAGCTCAGAGGTCCCGGATTTTCATGTTGAGACGGGCACCTTCTCTGGTTTTACTTTTGTGACTCAAGTCCCAAATCTCCGGTGTTACCTTGGCGATCTCTTTCCACGTAATAGTCATCTGAAAATGATATCTTCCTGGCATCCTCAGTACTGCCGTCTGTTTTTGTTGTATTTGATTCTAGAAATGAAAAACAAAGGGGAGAAAGAAAGGGGGGGAAACACTTCTGAGAGGTTTGTCTCATGGTGAAGGTACAGGACAGAAATATAGGATGGGGGGACATTGTAACAAGCACATGTATGATGCTCAGAGCGCTGGTCTTTGGATCAGGCAGAATGGAGGGGAACTGACCTCAGGACACGAGGAGATCTCCATTTCCTACCTCAGTCGACAGCCTGATAACTTCTATAATCCCCGTGTCAGCCATCCACTCCTCTGGACTAAGGGACTCATTGCTTTCTGAGTATCCTCTAGTTAAAGGACGAGTCTAGAGCACTGAATTTTAAGCTGCTAAATGCAATTACTTCCTGATTTTCCGTTGTATGGGTTTTCTCTCTTGTCAAACAGTGTGTTGAGTTTAACCAAGTGCCATCACTGTGCTCAGTACTCTGCCTGTACACATGATCTAATTTAATCACAGCAAAGTGAGCTGTGACAGCCACTGCTGCTGTGCTGGGAAATGTTTAACCATCAGCTCTCCGGAAGAGTTCTCCCTGGTTTGTAGTTGACTGGCTTCTATGCGGTAAATGTTCTAACCCGGGAGCCTCAGGGTCAGCCCACAGCTGAAGACTCTGCAGAGAACCCTCTGGGTAGCTCTCTCCTCTGCAGTACTCTGCTCCGGGAACTCCAACCTCCCTCCACCCTTAGCTCTATCTTTGCAATTCCAGGGGAATGCTGGGCTTCTCCCTCTGCTGTATCCCGGAAATGCTCCCCAGGCACTATGCTGAGGCCATCATTTGGACATCCTTTGTCTGTCCTCACTCACAGATCACTCTGCTTCTCTCCTTGATGTTTGATGCCTGAAACCTATTGTTTCATACATTTTTCAGATTTTTTTTAAGCAGGAGGGTAAGTCTCGTCCATGTTACCCCAATATTGCTGGAAGTGGTAGTTTTCCTCCTTGATTTATAACCCCATTTTGATCACTTATTCAATTCTTATATATAATAGATCGATTTTTGGTCCCTTGAGCTGACTTGCTAATACCATGTGGTGTTAATTTCTGAGACTCTGTGATAATATATTATATAATACTTTAAAACATTAGTAATACCAGGGTGCCTAGGTGGTTCAGAGTGTTAAGTAACTGATTCCTGATTTCGGGTCAGGTCATGATCTCAGTCAGGGTCCTGAGATGGAGCCCCATGTTGGGCTCCATGCTCAGTGAGAAGCCTAGTTGGGATTCTGTCCCTCTGCCCCTCCCCCCACTTGCACACACTCGCTCTCTAGATAAATAAATAAATAAAATCTTTAAAAAAGTAATATCAGAGATAGTGTTCAGGTTCTGCTTAAAACAGAAATTCTGACTGTTTAATTACAAACTAATAAATATTGAAACAATATTTGAGAATTAGGGATATTTACTTAATTGAAGTTAAGAGTATGTGACTCACTTGTTAATACTGGAAGAGTGACACTCATACTGTCTTTACTCTTTGTCACCTGCGCCCTTTTCAGCGCTTGTTGGATTTGCCAGTGTCTTGGAGACAATTTCAGCAGAAAAAATCCATATTTCATGTACTCTCTAAGGAGGAATTCTGTTTTTGCTATCTCACTACTCAAAAGAAATGAAGATATCATTAGAAATATCCACGTGAAAGCATGTTCATTTAAAAAAAGAAAAGTTTCACAAAATTTGTTCCCTTGATTATGTATTTGAATAATAATTTATATAACAAAAATTTTAAGTAGGGTCATAAAAATATGGGCATCAATAAGATAAGATGAGAGGAAAAACCCATAAGAGTGCAATTTGAATAAAACGTGCCCAGGATATACACACATGGAATAGACTGATGACAATTTTTACTCATTTATTTCTGAGGAAAATGTCGTATTAAATTTTAGACATTGGAAGAAATTAGTAGGTGGCAGAAGATGGGACTTATGTGAGAAGAATAAAGAAAACTAACACCTTTATTGTTATGAGCTCCTACTGTGGAGTGGGCAATACGCAGGACGCACGATGGATACCATTTCATTCTCTGTGCAGCACTTTAGAATCAGTATCATTCCCATCTTTTGGAAGAAGAAATGAATGACTTGCAGAGTCATCTGTCTAGTAAAAGGCAGAGCCCGCACGCAAACCCAGCTCCGGCGACTCAGATGCCCAAGCTCTCACCACCGATATCCAGGGCCTTGGACTGAAAGCCTCTCCCCAGCCTCACGCTGCTTTCCCATAACCGTGCTACAGAGTGGACCTTGAAGGAATGTTTAACCCGCATGAAAGGGAGCACCACCCACATCCTCCCAGGCTTCCTCAATCATACCCCCTTCAATACCCTTATCAACATTGCTCCTACACCAGTAGCTTCAGCTCCAGTGCCTGCCTGCCTTCCGCCCTGCTGTGAGTGCGAGTCAAGAGTCAGTAAGCCGCTGGCTCACACATCACGCTCAAAGATGTTGGGAGCCCCTCATTCTACTGCCACTTTGTTTTTAGATGGAGAGCCTCCCCGAGGTGCTGCAAGAATGGGGTTAAAATGGCTAGCATGGCACAGCTTTCGAGCAAAAGCTTCAGAACAAGCTTCCTTCCCCTTTGTAAATGGATTTCCAGCCCTGCCTGCAGTGGACGACCTTCCTGGGCCATCTCCAGCCCACAGAGAGAAAAAGGAAATAAATAGCAGGTGCCTGCGTCCTTTGTGCTGTCCCCCACTTGTTTTTCATGACCTTTTGCCCCTTTCTAGGATGACGAGACACATACACACTAAGCAAGTTCTTTTCAGCCGGGCTGTTTGCTGGGTGGCCATTGTGCATAAATACGGTACTCCCTGCAAGCACAGAGGCTGCTACTCTGGTTCCCCAAATAGGACAGAATCTTCTAATTACACGACGGAGTGAAGGAAGGAGAAGGAAGGGAGGGCTCCACCTTGGAAAGCCTTCAACTTTAGGCTCCTAAAATAGAAGAGGCTCTGTAGCCAAGACATGTTTGAAAACACACATTCTCTTAGTATCAACTGGTTTCAAAGAAACTCACATCCAGTTCATTTGCTATATTTTAGACAAGCTGTTGTCGTCTTCTCGGAAAACTCTAGGACTTGGTTTTAGAGGAAGGGTAAGTATCAAAACCTCAAAAAGAAAAAAGAAAGTTATAGTATGACTTGATACCAAGACCAGTTGTCTCCTGGGTCCTGAAATTACTGTCCAAGAATGATGACAGAAGGAAGCTTCTTTAGATATTTAAAATTAGACCAAGTGAGATACACTTGACCACAGAAGAAAATGTCTGGGCTTGGGGTAATAAAAAAAAAAAAAAAAAGATTAGTGGGTAATAACTTTATCCCAACTCTCCGTCCTGTAATTTTTGTCATTATAGCTCCTGGCTTTTAATATCACTTCTAGGTTCAACTAAGTATAAGTATAAATATAAAAAAATACTGCCAATTATAGTTGAGAGATGGTTGTAAAAATGACTCCCAATTTCAGAGATGTTAAAAATGTGGAAAGAAATATGCCTTGGAATGAATGAAAGAGGGCACTCAGAAAATAATTTATGGTTCACCATTAACATTGGCTTGCTTCTTTTCAACCAATTTCTAGGCTTCTACACTGACAAGTTACAGAAACTTTTCAGCCAGAGGTCACTATGCTCTGATATCCAGGCAGAGACAGACGGTCCTTATTTAAAGAGACAGATAACTTATTTTAAAATGAGGTCATACATAGGAAACCATCAACTGATGAGGAGTATTCCCCCGTAGGTCTTGCTGGGCACAGGGAAGGTTCCACAGGGGCGGGACGTTTGAGAAGGAAAAGATGGCACCCCAGGCTCACCTTTTCACGGCTTGTACCTCCATACTGGCTTTCTTGAGCTCTGCTGTCATTTGGAGTTTGTTTATAGTTTCCTGTGCTGCACTGGAAAGTAACAGGGATTTGTTAGTTTGTTTTGTGTTGTGTTGTATTCTGAGAAACTAAAAAGAAAGAGGGAGGGGAAAAGGCAGTTTGGCTGGAGGACAAAACGAACATTTTAAGAGCATCTACAGATCTCTGGTCATTTTCTCGAAGGAACTCTTCAAAGGCCATTGCGTCTTCTTGGAGCTTTTTTTCGGCTCTTGTGAGTTGCCTTTCCTTCGCCACCATGTGTTTTTCAAACTTTTTAATTGTATTTCTTTTGGTTGACAGGGCATACTAGGAGTATTGAAAACAGAAGTGCAACATTATGCCACATTTCCAGCTCATTGCTAATACATTTCATCAGTCTCCTAATAAAGGCGAAAATAACTTGCAGAGTAAGTGATCACTTGTATTAGAAATAATAGCATGCCAGGTCTTGAGACAATAGCCTTTAATTTTACGAAGGAATTTATTTTGGGATCGTTAGAAGGGAGTCTAATTCCTCTCTTTCACTTCTGTGAAGAGGCTCAAGATGGTTCCAACATGGCTTTGTCCCACAAATCAAAAGTAGCTACATATCCATCCCCTCAGGCTCTAGCCTAAAAAATAAAAATTAAAAAACAACAACTATATATCCCTCCAAAGAGGAGGTCTACCTGGTCTGATCCACACTAGCCCTCCAGTATTTCTGGTCTTTGGGAAATTGGGCAGTCTGCTGTCACAAAGCCTCTTCCATTAGGAAGCAGCCCGGGACAATGAGGTTTTCACCCTGCTATGCCAATGACACGTTCCACCAAGCTGCCCACGGGTAGGGGTCTTTAACCAGTCTCCAAGAACCCTGTGTAAATCCCCAAATACAACCTTGATATCTAGCTTTTATTTTTTTAGTACACAATATAAGGATTCACTATGGTTTATAGCATGCATGAAAAACGAATTACAAATAAAGTCACATACATTATAATATAAATAAATTTAAAATATGTAAATGAGATCATTTTAAAGAAATAACAACCGGGGAACCAGGAGCCAGACAAAGTCACCAGAAGTCTTCAGTAGAGGAGGGACATGTGGAGAAAAGACTGTAGGAAGCAAAAGTGGAGGCAGACCAGTGTTCAGACATTATAACAATAATTCATGCAAGTGATATTGGTAACGTGGATTACAGTGGCAGCAGGGGAGGTCATGAAAAGTAGTGTGAGTATGGATATATTGGGAAAAAATACATTGGAAAGTATATTTGGATGTAGGTTGCAGGTAGGAGAGTTGAGGATAGCTCCAGTGTTTTTGGCCTAAACAACTAGAAAAATGAAATTGCTACTTACTACAATGGGGGCACTCCACGAGATGCAGATTTGCGGGAATAGGGAAGACTATAGGAGGGGCAAAATTTTGGAAATGGGCAGTCCAAGGTGCCTCCTGGTCACCTAAGCATAGATGTTAAGAACTACAGTTGCCTTTGTGAGTCTGGAGTTCAGGGAAGAGGATCAGGGTAGAGAAATAAGTTTGGAAGTTGTTAACGAGGAAGTGGAATTTAAAGCCATGGTCCTGGAGGAGGGTAGATAGAGCACAGGCAAGGGGTGAGGCTGGGGGCGTTCCGCCACTTGGAGAAGAGGAATAAGAAAAGAAAACTGAAGAAGTGAGCAGCCAGTGATGAGGAAGAACCAAGAGACAATGGGTCCTGTAAACCAGCCAAAGAAGACATTTCAAGAAAGAGGAAGTGACTGAAAAATCTAACTGCTGCTGGGAAGGAAAAAGTAGGAAAAGGAAGACCGTGAGGTGAAAATTTGAACTTGGCAATGGGAAGGTCATTGAGATCCTTGACGAAAGCAGTTTTGGTGGAATGATGAGGACAAAGCCCAACTGAAGTTGTTTAGGAAAGGATCAGAGGGGCAATAGGTCTGGAACATGTAATGAAAAACTAAGCTTTCAAGGTGAAAATTTGGCAACGCTCTGCCGGAAGTCCTCTGTTTGACTAATGGGAGAAAGAAATTATTACTACCTCCAGCAGAAACCTGTCTCTCTGGTCATTAATAAATTCATGAAGAGTCCTTTTTGTGTCTGCACCTTCAAAGAAAGTTGAAATAGACCTAGGTTTAGTTCATTATCCCTCAAGAGCATCTATAATTTTTTTATAATTATAATTATATTATATAATTAAATTCTGTATATGGTATGTATTTGACTTAAAAAACCACTGTGCCTTCAAATAAACTTTTTTCCTAATCACAAAAAATTAATTTTATAATAGTAACTACCATTTATTTTGTGTCCATTATATTCTAAGAGCTTTATTAGACACTTTAAATAAATCATTTTATTTGATCCTAACAATAACCCCAGTGAGGCTCATATATCTGAACCCATCCTATATGCGAGCTCAGAGATGTCAAGACGCTTGTCCAAGATAATGAAGCTAACCCATGGCAGAAAGGGCATATGACTCTGAAGCCCATGCTGAAGGAAACCCATGTCTCATCAGAGAAGAGACAGAAACATCTAATCAACAGCATTTTGTTGAGGATTAGATAAAATAATATATGTGAAGGTAATAAGCACCTAGTTATAATGGTTTTCTTTTTAATATGTAAAAACTTCTTATTATAGAAATCCTCAACATTCGGGGCGCCTGGGTGGCTCCGTCGTTAAGTGTCTGCCTTCAGCTCAGGTCATGATCCCAGGGTCCTGCGATCGAGCCCCACATCTGGCTCCCTGCTCACTGGGGAGCCTCTTTTTCCCTCTCCTGCCCCCTGCTTGTGCTTTTTCTCTGTCAAATCAATAAATATAATCTTAAAAAAAAAAAAAGAAATCCTCAAGATTCATAAAATGAACTGTCTTGTACCTATCACTGACTTCAACACGATCAACATCTCACCTCTCTTATTTCATCTATTGCTACCCCTCACTTCCCCCCTCACTGGAATATTGTAAAGCAAATCCAAGTCATCGTTATCATTTAATCCATAAGTACTTTGGTATGTAACTCCATCAGATAAAAAAGTTTTAAAACATAGCCATGATACAGCCATCATCCCAAACACCTTTTCCTTAGTATCATCTTATACCTAGTCTGGGTTCAAATTTCCCCAGCGGTCTCAAAAATAATTTTTTAGAATTAAAAAAATTAAAATCTAAACAAAGCTCAGGTTGGTATAACCCCTAAAGTCAATTTTTAATCTATAACTGCTATCCCTACATCCCCCCACACACGACCTTTTCTCCATGCCATTTACTGGTTTAAGGAAACAGATCAGGGCGCCTGAGTGGCTCAGTCAGTTAAATGTCTGACTTGATTCTGGGCTCAGGTCATGACTTCAGGGTCATGAAATCGAGCCCTACATTGGACTCTGTGTGTATATGGGAGTCTGCTTAACATTCTCTCTCCAATCTGCCCGCCCCATCTTCTCCTCTCTTAAAAAACAAAACCGAAACCACAAACCAGACCAATTTCCCCGTAGAATTTCCTGTATAATGGAGCTGGCAGATTGCATCCTCCTGGTGCTATTTAACATGTGCTCAATTTCCCATGTTTGCTTGATCAGATTCAAGTTCAATTTACTTAAAAAACATTTTTAGTAGAAAAGAAGCATGAAAGTGCTTACTGTAGCTTTCGTTTGATCACTTATAGGTCAGATGAATTGGAATACATTTCAATATAAAAAAAATCCTATACTGTTCATTTACTAAATGTTATAGTCATGCTTACCATTTCAGGCTACTTTAACGTGATACTGTCTGGCTGAGTTGATGTGACTATTCTTCACTCTAAATAGACTGGTTATAGTGGGTTTCCCATTTTGGCTCTTCTAGCTCTCTAGAAGGTTTTTGGAAACAAGGAGACTACGTACAATAAAACCGTCTTCCAAGCACTAGGGTCCCTTAACACGAGACTACCTCAACCACTCACTGGGGATGTGATCCAGTGGTGTTGCCCCTTGATAGTAAAAACATAGTCAAGCTGCCGGCTGCCTGGCCAGGACGGTGGGGGGGCAAAGGGGGGGGGTTAATGGCACTTGTATGACGCAGCCTAACCCATCTGTCTGTGACAGTTGCCTATATAGACAGTTGCCTATATAATTGAGGTGATCTAGCAGTTGGCTACTACTACATACACAAAAATAAAATCACTGGGTTCCCAAAGTAGGGTCACTTGCTCATTTTATATCACATAGGCTGGTCTTTAATCAGAATTCAGGCAGGAAACGTGAGGTTGGGAAATGAGGGTTTCACCAAATCAACTCATGATTGGAAAGAGTCTGAGGGGGATTTCTTTATTTTCGATGAAAATGTCCAAATTGCTATCTGTGTAATCAGCAGAAACTGACAACCTGATTTCCATTGCTGATAGAGCCCAGACTGTCTTGGATAATACCAAACAATTCTACTATTTCCTTTTTAAGAGTCTACTGTATTTCATTTATTGTTAAGAGACCAGTAATCCCTCTGTCAACTAGCCTGGTGTCAAATAGGGTCATCTGCAAAGCTATATTAGCTTGTTCTCTCAGAAGTGGTAGTGTGGCAAGGATTTTTGAAGGTAGCCACTTTGTGTAGAACTCTAAAACCTATCACATATAATTTTAAGGACTCTTGATGACTTACGGTTCACCATTCTACAGAGGTGAACTATGAGACACAAGACTGAACCTAGCTATACCCTATCCATGGTATAGTCACTGATATCGTCATGTTGCCTGACATTTGCACTTCTTCGTACAACTATAGTGCAGAATAAGCACCTCCAAGATCTAAAAAAGCTAACATGGCTTCCCTCTTCTACACTAATTATTGACTCAAAGTTCCTTCCCAAGTGTTTCTGTTTTTGTTGGTCTCTGAAGATTTTTTTTTTTATCACAGTTTGGCAAAGTTACCAAATTTTTAAGTTACCACAGCAAATCCTGGGCACTCAGTGTTATCTTTCTTCCTCCCTTCCTCCTTTCCTTTCTTCCTTACTTTTTAATTTTAACTTAAAAATTTAGATAGGACTTATCTTGGGGGAAGATTTTATGACCCCATCACCCTAGCATTAATCACTTCAACCCCACTTCAAACTGTTTTCTATCTCATTTGTAAGCACCTCCTGATCTGGTAAGTAAGAAAAATCCATGACATTTTGATTACATGTTGTTCCTTTTCATAGAGCAATAATTAATATCCGGTAATATTTTACCATGTTGCCCTCAAGTGCCATTAAAACAGATTGTGTTTTTGCAACAACAGGAAAACCTATTTAATTCTATTAGCTTCCTGATTCTGGATTTTTGAGCTGTATGGGGTGGAAAATCAACACTTGTCTTGAGAAAGTTTCTATGTATTTCTACATTTAGAAATGAGTTTAAATGGCCATAGCCATAACCTTTAATACTGTATCATTTTGGCAATGTCTTTCTTCCTTAGAGCCCTGAAAATGAGTAACAATCTATTCCTTGGAAAAGTATATTTTCTTATTTAAAGTAGATTTTGTCCCAACTCTCAGTTTCCATTTACAAAGAACCTCCCCCAACCACAGTATGAGACAAGTACTTTTTTTTTTTACCTCCAGAAAAGCCCCCAAACCCAACATTAACAGTAAATATTCAAAACAATATTTTTAAACAGTACTCTAGACTTACCTTCTGTTAATCTTAGAATAAGAGTGGGATCTAGCCCAAATTTTTCGAATGAGCTACCAGCGGTGTCAGAGTAGAATGCTACTTGGCCCAGGTGTGAACGACTCTTCATTCGAGATGAAAAAGTAGACTTCTGGTAGACCTTCATGCTGCGGTTTACATATTTTTCCTGCCCAAGTGCAAAAGTTGAAAGGAATTTTTAATATACCAAAATAATGTTGTCTTTAAAAATAGTGATCAGATATAAAAATGTCATTTACAAAAAGCCTTTTTCTCATTACTGGTACATTTCTCATTACTGAGATATTAAACAAGCAACTTTGAGCTTTTATCTCTGAAGGACCGGGTGTAGTTTGCAATTCCTTCTCTTAAGAAGCTGAGCACAAATATAAAGACATTCAACCTTTACTAAACATGTACATCATAATTATGGGCCTGGGAAGGGTTCTGGCTTTATTTTCATTTTCATTTTTGTTTTTTAATCCTTGTGTTGCCCAACTGCAGGTAACTTGGAAATTCCATTGTGAAATTGAATTGAAAACTTGAGAGGAAATGGACCTCCCCAGTAGACATAAATAAATCAGACTTTTAGGTCCATGAATCTTTGCTCAATTTAACTTAGGACACTTTCAATAAAACTATACAACACAAGCATAAAACCTTCACCTTACAGATGAATCTGTTATTGAGCATTTCTAGATGGTTTCTTCATTCTAAATAGGATTTTTTTTAATCCTATAATCAAATCTTTACCTCAAGGAATAAGGAAAGCAAACCTTTTTGAAATCCAAATCATGTAATAAATGGTATAATAATATAAGCAGTGAGATTAACTGTAAAACACAGCTTTGGTAGCCTTATCTCTGGTTTAGCTTCATACCAAATAATTCTAAAATGACTCCCTCATCCACTTTTGTTCCTTTTTCCTTCTCTGCCCCTCTTCCCCAATACACACATATACCTGCCTGGCAAATTTTAACTTATTCTTAACAATTCAGCTCTTGCTATCTCTCCAGTGATGTCTTTGTGTGTGCCTGTGCACAGAGACAAACACACACACACACACACACACACACACACACACACCCACCACCACCACCCTCCCCAACAGAGATACTCACTCCTTTCTCTACATGTCCTTTGCTCTATTACAGTATTTTATTGACTCTAAGATATCACTGACAGTAGATGCAATATTATTTTATGCACTGCCCATTATCTCTATAAGCTGGATCCCAATTTCAGGAATGAGAAAATGTGAAAAAAAATATGGTGGGTGAAGTGGGATATACCATACTTGTCACATGTGATAGTCATAGTGTGTCTGTCTTCCCCCAGTAGGCAGTGATCATTAGGTCCTTCCCATGGGCCGGATGCTGTTCCTGTTGTGCGTGCTGACGCCCCAGCACAGTGTGTGATGCACACAGCCCCGCCTGACCCGTTGTCTTAACCCAGCAGAGTTCATAAAAGTGATGGATAAGGGGATAAATTTCTAACATTAATTTGCATTGGGCTTTTAATAAAACTCTACCTTTTTCTTTGCTGCCATTTCTTTTTCTTTGAAAAGAAAGAGATCTTTGAAAAAGATCTTATATGGCTTGTCCTTTTTGACGGAGTCATCTTTTCCTTTATCTGTCAAAAAAGAGAAAAAGAAAAACGTCTATCATCCGTGTTCTGTTGGCCAGAAGGGCACGGCTTCCACCAGCCAGGCTGGAGCAGGTGGAGAGGCGGGTCTCTGAGGAGGAGGATGCAGGCAGCCCTTGCCTCTCCGACTGAGGTAGAGGTTCAGGGCCTGGATCTCAAGGGCAGAAGACACAGCTCATCTGTCTGTTTCCCGTGGCACTGAGCACAATGCTTAATACTTCAGCGGAATGAGTCTATATTTGTTGTGTGAATAGATAAGGGGGCCTGTTACAGGATAGTGGGATCACATCTTGAGGCATTAAGATTTTGCTTCTTCTAGTCACTACAAATATATGTATTATCACCCTTACATTGCCATTTCGGCAGCAATAGATGCAGTCACTACCCTTAGGGACATCCTCGGTCCCGACTAGAGAGTCTTCAAAAAAAAAAAAAAATCAAAGATAGTGACAAGTATTGACAAGGATGTGGAGGAGTGGAAATCTTAACATTCTGCTAATGGGAATGGAAAATAGTGCAGCCACTTTGGAAAAGAGCCTCAGAAAGTTGAACATATAGTTGCTATGTGACCCAGCCCTTCTCCTAGAAATGAAAACGTATGTCCACATGAAAACTTGTACCCGAATATTTCTAGCAGTATTATACATAATAGTCAAAAGATAGCAACAACCCAAATATCCATCAACCGATGAATGGGTAAACAAAATGTGGCATACCCACACAGTGGACTATTAGTCAGCCATAAGGTTACATACTCCAAGACTGATGAAACTTGGAAATATTATGTTAAGTGAAAGAAGCCACATGAAGTCCCTACATTATAAGATTCCATTATATGCCATGAAATGTCAAGAACAGGGACATCCATGGAGCCAAAATGTAGATTAGCTGTTGCTTAGGGCTGGACGGGAGCTAGGGCTAAGGGCACACGGTTTCTGTCTGAGATGATAAAAATGTTCTAAAATGGACTGTGGTGACAGTGACATGTATCTGTGAGTACAAACCATGGACATGTACACTGAATAAAAAAGAAGCCTGGTCATAAGGGGGCAGGTGAGGAAAAGGGAGAGGAAGGGAGGGAGAAAGAAGTCAACTGAATTTCTGAATGGACTTTTTGTTTTTATTCATAAAATCTGAAATGATAAAAGGTCTTTCTCCTTTTTTTCTTTCTAGCTTTTTAATGCTTAGGGGTGGAAATTTTGGCTTCAGATACCAAGAGCCCAAAGCAGGAATTCTGGAGCTTAGAACTGACAAGGTACCTTCAGTCAGAGAAAGGGAAGGATAACTGAAAACACATCCCCCCTCCTGCCCCAGCCCCTGCACCCACTTTCACCTCCCCAAAATACCAGAGTATCTTGAAAGTGCCCCTCCTCTCCAAGTGGCTGAAAGAGACAACAGGGCTGGGAGTTAATTGGTCTGGAGCTTAAAGGCTGCCAGAGAATTGGCTGTTTGCCCAGGGATTCAGTTGGGAAAGTGGGAATGTCTGGGGTAGAAACCTCAGGCACGTTTTTTCTGTGGGTAATGGGTTAGGAAGAAAGAAAATTGCAGAGTGGAAGCTCTGAGCTTCCGGTTCACCTTGTAGGTAAAGGAAGGATCCCCTGCCCCACACAGAATGAGATGACTGAACATATGACACTCTACACTGGACTGATGAGATAGCAGTTTATTAGTCACACTCACAGCCCAGGGGAGAGAGATACCACCTGCCATGCAGGGCCACATCAAAGAGATCAAGACAGTACATGAAATCTTGGGCCTTATAATACAGGAGCAGAGACAGGTGAGGGAGGGTCCAGGCAGCTGGGCTTGGAGACAGCAGAAGTATGGAAGGGCAGAGCCAACAGGCTGAGGCCCAGGAGGAGGCAACAGAAGTCAGGGATCCAGAGGGACTTGGGGTTGAGTGGCATTGCCAGTGTTCATGACCTGTACCCTATACCCTCAGGCCAGAGCTAGACCTGACATCCCAGGATGGAACCGCCCATGTCCTCCAAAGGGTGAATCACTGGTAGGCTGGACATATCTCCCTCAACCAACCCTTTCTCCTCCCAAGAAAAACCTCACAAACTTACTGTCCACCCCACCCTAGCTGGCTTAAAGCCTTGAATGACGGAGTTTAAATCCTGCCCCACCAAGTTTCAGTGTTCCGGATTGACAAGATGTTTTTTCCCCTCCAACTCCAAAGCCCCGGTTCCTTTTGGTCATAAAGAAATAGAAAAAAACTAAAACACCAAGTCCATTAGTTTCCTATGGCTGCCATAATAAATTACCACAAAATTGGCAGCTTCAGACCAGAGAACTTTGTCCCGAAGTCCCCGAGTTCAGGCCCCCATCATCAGGGTGTCAGCAGGACTATACTCCCTCCAAATGCTCTGTGGGAGAACCCTTCCTTGTCTCTTCCAGCTTCTGGTGGCTTCAGGCAGTCACTGGCTGCGGAACTCCAATCTTTGCCTCCGTGCTCACGGGGACTTCTTTTTCTCACAAAGACACCTGTCATTTAGGATTTAGGACCCACCTTAAGTCTAGGATGATCTCATCTTGAGATCCTTACCTCAGTTACATTTGAAAGACCCTTCTGCCAAGTAAGGTCACATGTCAGGAGTGAAGGCACGGAAAGCTACCATTCTGGAGCGACCACTTTCAACTCTAACGAATTTCCTGAATTACGAACTCACTCTAAGCACTGGCCCTTAGCCAGCCCTTCTCTGCACCTGAGTTACTTCCTCGCCCCATAGAACCGGGGCTGCTATAGCAAATCACCGCAAATGGAGGGGCTTAAAACAGTGGGCACTGATTCTCTCACCGTCCCGAAGGCCAGAGGTGTAAGTAAGATGAAGGTGTGGGCTCGGTCCCTTCCGGAGTTTTTGTTTTTTGTTGTTTTTATTATTATTATTTTTTTTTTTTTTTATCCTACTGGAGTTTCTGAGGAAGAGTCTATGGCATGACTTTCCCAGAGCCCATGGAAAGTGCCTATGGAATGCCAGTCACCTGTAACACTCTTGGTGTTATCCACTGTTCAAAGCCTTGTCAAGCCTGTAAGTGACAAAGAAGTTATTCTTCTCTACCGATCAATATGAATTCCTTGTGTACTTGTAAAGAAGCAGGAGGAGAGAAAGGCTGGAAAAGGAAAGGAGAGGGCAGATTTTGGTAAAATGAAGTTCACCGTGTCCTTTATTGTGACAAATAACTGAGTTATTTGTTTTATGTCATGAAATTCCCTAGCCACCTAGCTAAATATGACCATTCAATGCCTCTCCGATATGAAGATTTTTCTTTGCAGAATTAAAATTGGAAGAGAACGTTCTCAGCAGGCCATTTATAAATTCCTGACATAGAAAGGCCATGCCTGATGCCTGTCGTGTGGCATTCTTCTTTTGCTATGTTCCCCATCTACCGTGGAGACTGACCATACCAGGCACAAAGCAAGAGCTCATTGACAGATTTCTTCTTTACCTTCAGGAGCCAGTGATATCGGCAAAAGATGTGATGACATTGTGTCTCCTGGCCCTGTCCAAAGAAAAGGAAACACATTAAAAATAAATTCTGTAAAGCTGAGCATCGGGGGATGTATGCAAGTGTTGAAACACTAAATCGTACACCTGAAACTAATATAACACTGCATGTTAACTGGAATTGAAATAAAAACTAAAAAAAAAAAAAAAAAAATTCTGTAAATCTTGCGTAAAGGGGCTGAGTTCAACCCCCAATGATTCCAAATAGCCTTCATTGCTTTTAAAAGCACAAACTCTTTGGCCCAGCAATTCCAAATCTGGGAACATATCCTAAGAAGATAAACGGGTAAGTGGGCAAAAAAAAGTATGTTCAATAACGTTTGTTGACGTGTTATTTAGAAAACAGGGAGTTGATTGGGATGGCATCCGTAACTTGGATTGCCCCGCGGCCCCTCAAAACAACGCTCTAGTCACTATTCCCTCCGCTAATATCAAAAGTGAAAAACAAAATATTTCCAAAGGGCGGGAGTAGTGTGGATAAAAGAACACCTGCCAAATCAGATGTTTGAAAAAATTGTTCTCCAAACACCAGTAGGGGGGTGGGTTTCAATTTGGTGCAACCTCCCCTCGCATTTCTGTTGGGTTTGGGATTCAGGGTTAGGTGTAAAATTTAAGGAAGTGGCCCCCAAAATTCAGTTATCAGAATAAATAACATGTTAATGCAATTTTTTAAGAATTCCAGGAAAAAAATCCATGGTGAACAAAATGTCAGGATTTTAATGTGGATGGGATCTGACTGTGTGCCCCATGACCCCAAGTGAGCGCCTCCCTTGCCACAGCTTCATTCCAGCCCACAGATCTCATCTTTACGTACATTTTTGATGTTTTCTTTCATTGTGGAATTTTTGCATTTATTTTTATTTTTAAAAATAGTGAATTAAAATGTTGTTTGTGTCTGATCCCTTTAGGTTTTACACCAAAAGTAAACGTTTCCCTTGCTTCACCCTAATCCTTGTCTTGACTTTTTACACTTTTTTATTTTATTTTTTTTAAAGATTTTATTTATTTGACAGAGAAACACAGCGAGAGAGGGAACACAAGCAGAGGGAATGGTAGCAGGAAAAGCAGGCTTCCTGCCGAGCAAGGAGCCGTTATGTGGGGCTCGATCCCAGGACTCTGGGATCATGACCTGAGCTGAAGGCAGACGCTTAACGACTGAGCCACCCAGGCGCCCCATACACTTTTTTATATTATTATTTCTCAGTGAGCTTGCATATTTTACAATGAAAAAAGTAACAATGATATCTTCACTGAGGGAGGAAAAAAGGATATTCAGGAGTTTAGAGAAAAAGGTGTGCCCACTCAGGAACAATGGGACCAAGATCCCATTTCAGGCTGCCCATTTAAATTCATGCCTCAGTTCTCTCAAAGAGCCACATTGAAGAGACCCCCAGAGGCATTTCTAGCTGAAAATTAAAGACATGGACTTTGGAATGGAGAAGCCGATGAGCAAGATCATTTAACACTCAAAAAATATTTATTAAGTACCTACTATGTGCTAGGCACTGTGCTGGGTGTCAATAGGACAATTTAAAAATGACAATAACAACAACTAAAGACAGAAAAACACAATTTCTTCATGGGGCCTACATTTTAATTACTTAGCACCTCTGAGCCTCAGCTTCCTAGTCTATAAAATGGGAATACAATTTCACCTCTTAGAGCTTTCAAAAGGTTGCGATGATATAACATGTATAAACCAGCAGGCAGGGCACCCAGCACACACAGTGAATTCAGTAAGTGGGAGCAATTTTGTTCTAATATTTACCAAGGAGAATGTGATTTTACTTCCAGTGATTATAAAAACAAAAGTGAAAAAGAGAAAAGAAATTATGCTAAAGCTTATAAAAGAGAAAAGATTAACAACACCTACATCACTGATATTATACTTTTTCAGATACTGAAGATTTTTTTCCCACAGGCGTTGGGTTTCTTCTGACAGTGGAAAAGAAGGGTCGGTGAAAAATTGACAACAGTTTGCTGCATTGATGTATTTGGAATCTGGATGGCCAATAGTAAAGATTTGTAGGTTTTCATATATTTATGTGCTCTGCACTCATCCAAATCCCTAAGATTCTGCTCAGTTCTTTCTTGACATACTATTCATCTTTCAATTCTCCTATCTGGGGCGCCTGAGTGGCTCAGTGGGTTAAAGCCTCTGCCTTGAGCTCAGGTCATGATCTCAGGGTCCTAGGATCGAGCCCCACATATCGGCTCTCCACTCAGCAGGGAGCCTGCTTCCCTCCTCTCTGCCTGCTTCTCCCTCTCTCCCTGCCTGCCTCTCCACCTACTTGTGATCTCTCTATCAAATTTAAAAAAAAATCTCAATTCTCCTATCTATATAAATTCACTCCACTATCCATCTCCACTTTCATTCACTTTATCTTAAGTCTACCTGGAACAAAAATCTTCATCCCTGAGTTCTGGCACTTTTTCCCTCCTAGAAAAAATAGAAGTTCTCGTTCCTCGAGGCCGACTGCTAGTAGCAGGTATCTGCTCTGATTCCATCTTTCCAATAAATCACAAAACATGCAAATGGAACCAGTAATCTCTAGAAGCTGTTACACTTTTGTACTTCCATACATATTTATCTCCCTGCTGATGAATGAAGGGTTGGTGAAGAACCTAGAGGAGGAGAGAGCTAGCTATTTCTAGAAAGGATTATAAAGTCCTGTGAACTAAACCAATATAATGGGCCAACCAGGGAAAGTCAAAGCCAGCGAATGTCTTAGTTGTGCAAAATAAAAACAGCATGACTAAACAGACTCTGTACTAAAACAGAGGGCAAACATCATTGGATTGCATAGCAAACGCCTGCAAATTCACATCTAAAATACATGTTAAAAATAGAAAATGTATATTCAAATCCAACTTCTGACAGATGACAAAGATGAGGAGCTCAGAAAAATGAGGGCTTTAAAATGTTGGTGTGTGATTTCAAGCCATCATTTTCAGAGGTGGCAGAGGCTAGTGGTGAAGAGCAAGGACTGTCATTATGCTCCCTAATCACTGCGCTTCCGTTTCCCCATCTTTCAAAAGGGCCGAGGAGAATAGCGCCTCCCTCAGGAGATGGTTGGGTGAGTTAACATGTGTCCCCCACTTTGGACAGCATCAGGAGCTTGGTGAGCACCAAAGCAGCGTAAACCCATGGGGAAAGCATTCTAAAGAGGAAGGATGCCCGGTGTGTAGGAGGAACAGCAAGGAGATCCATGGAACATAAGCGTAGTGAACAAACCGCAGAGTGACAGATGAGATTGGAGAGATCGCAAGGGCCCTGTGGGTCATTTCCCCCATGAAATGAGAATCTGGAATGAGCCACTCTGCCTGCTGAGCTGGGAGGAGACTGTATAAGGGGGTGAGGGTAGAATAAGGCCACCTGTTGGGAGGCTACGGTCACCGGGAGGCAAGAGATCATGGAAGTGGTGAGAGGTGGTCAGATTCTAGATACCTTTGGAAATTAGAGCCTACGGGACTGGCTGATGGTTTGGGTGTGGGGTGTGAGGTAAAGAGCCCGGGAAGGAAAGGATGGAGTTGCGATGGATGGAGACAGAGTGGCTGTGGGGGAAGGGGCAACTGGGAAGACCAAGGGTTCAGTTGGGAACATGTTACATTTGGGATGGGTTAGACATCCAAAGGGACGTGGGTGTAAAATATACAGTTCCCCCAAGTGAACACCATACCGGTGGATTTAATTAATGCTAGCATTCCTCTAACCTACTCAATTGTACGCGGTCGCTGAGTCAGATTTTGGATGTGCATCATCACAGGGGGAGCATGGATGACACTACTGGAAAGACCACAGCCTTGACAGCAGGCAGGTTCGAATCCTGCCTCTGGCTCTTACCAGCTCCTTCTCTGAGGCCCATCTGAGGAAACTCAGGGCACCTGAGGTTCTTCTATCCGGTACGGGTACCTTCCTTAACGGGCTTGTTGCAGTTTTCAACCACAGGTAATGCACGCGATGTGCCAACTCATGGCAGGCTGATGGGGAAATAATTGCCTATAATTTCTTCAAGGTAGATAATCCAGATCTGTCTTCTCTCTAATCTGCTCTGTCTTGCGAATAACCCCCAGCTTTTGAAAAGGAGGGATAACGGACAACCAATTTTTGTAAGAAACCCTGAACTCAAACTCTCGAAACCGGTTCATTTGAGAGGAATCTACCAGCACTGTCAGTGCAAAGGTGGGGAATCTGACCCACCTTCGTGCACATTCTTAACATTCTTCACGGAAGTGGAAATTGAGGAATGGGGTTTTACAATGCCCAACGCCGAAGTCCAAGATCAACTCCAAATACAATGAACAAAAACAGTATCTACCAGATATTATTCGAAGCAGTTTCTGTTTGATTTTCTCAACAACTCTCTCTACAACTCAGGGAAAATGGATTTCCAGTCTCTCAATAAGAGATAAAGCCGTGTCGATCTCCCATACGCAAACAAAGATTAGACAGATTCAGACCTAAAGCCTTGCGGTTTTTGCCCACCTCCTTCCCACCCACTTGGACAAATACTAGGAGCAAGGGCTGTGAACTGTGTCCTTGGATGGTGCGGACAGACCAGAGCTAACAATTTTCTGTTTACGTGGGAGCCAGGAGCCACTAGGTCCTTGGCCTCCTCGACGACCTGCCTCTTTTGATTAGGTCAGAAGCGGAGCACAGTGATGAGGAAATCACCTTCAGCTTGACCTTTAAGGCCCTGCTGGCGTATTTTGTGTGGACTTTCCTGTTGACATTTCTGACTGCCCCTTTTGCAAACCAAAAAAACAAAACAAAACAACCTTGGGGGTCAAGAGGAAGGAGAACAGAAGTCAGCCAGTGTAAGATGATGGAAGATGTACTGTGTGAACTAAGAAGTGCTATAGAGATTTTGGTTATCACTGAGGAAATTATCTATAATTACGTATTTAAAAATGACCAAGGAGGGGTGCCTGGGTGGCTCAGTTGGTTAAGCAACTGCCTTCAGCCCAGGTCATGATCCTGGAGTCCCGGGATCAAGTCCCGCATTGGGCTCCCAGCTCCACGGGGAGTCTGCTTCTCTCTCTGACTTCCGCTCCTCTCATGTTCTCACTTTCTCTCTCTCTCTCTCTCAAATAAATAAATAAAATCTTTAAAAAAAATAAATAAAAATAAAAATGACTAAGGAAGAGAGAAGCCCACCCTTGTCCTTCTTGCTTCTGCAAACCTCTTCTTTACAGGGGCTTTTCATGTCATATATCACCCACAAATCATCCCTGTGAATAGAGTGACCATTTCTTTTTGACTTCCCCAAAACATATAAACTTTCAGTTCATAGTACTTTCTGTGAACTCAGGTGGGGACCTCATGGCCAAAATCTTATTTCGAATTTAACTGACCTGGAGAGAAAAAACAGAATTAAACTAGCAGCAGCAGCAGCAGAATAACAACAACAACAACAACTATTATTTAGAGCTAGGGACTGGGCAAAGTGTTTTCCATTTTATCTTCTCTAAAGCTCAAACAAGACCATAAAATAGAAAGAAACAATTACCCCATGAGAAGATGGATGGAAAACTGAGGTTTGGGAAAATTAAGGACATTTTCCAAGGTCAAATAGCTCATCAGTAAGAGTGGGATTAAGACCAGTTTATGGAAGACCAAAGCCTTCTATGTTTCCATAACGTCCCCCCCTCCTTTACACCTACAACGTCATAAATCTGCAAATATGCCTGTAATTGCAAAATGGAACAGATTCAAGTCTTTAGCAGAAATGTTAAAAGAGAAATGTTAATATTTCTCTATGAATTAGTGACTTTGTGTTTGCTTTTCACTATTTCCATTTCTCTTGTATTATTTCTCTCTCTAGACCTTTCTCTTTAAAACTGTGTATAAACACACACACACATCTGTTTGTGATTTTGTGTCTGAGCCGTGAGTAATGTGTGGATCCCCCACCCCTCACTGGTCTCATTTACTCACATTCTCTATTGAATTCTTTTCCATTTTTTTCCTTTCTTCTCTCTTTCCTACCAATTGATTTCTCTCTTGTAAGGCCAAAATACAAAGCTAAAGTATATTCTGATTTGTTGTGTTCATCTAAAGGATTTTTTGCTTTCTCTTGTTTTTAAGTGGCTTTTAAAATAATTCCAAACTTACTTTTATATTTTATGGTTTTACAGGCCTCAGCCTGCTTTGATGGTCTGTTATTCCTGTTTATAAAGGGTCTTCCTTTAGACTGTAGTCTTTGCTAGGCAGGGAAAGTCCCTTTCCGGTCTGTATTTTTCACAGCCGAACACAGAGCTTCTACTAAAAGTGTATAAACAAAATAAAATAATTAAAAGCTAAAACCCAGTGCCTGCCAGTGTTTTCACAGCAGTTGATAGGTGAGAAGGGATGTCGGTGAAAATTACGGACCATCTTCCTTAAAAAACTTGATTCTGTCTTCAACCTTGGTGGCAAATTGAGAGTAGCCCCCACCCCCAGATACAGATGGGGTGAGGATGGGGGCGGACACGGAGCTGAAACCACTTTTACCTGCAGACTTCGGATCCAGGAGCCGGTCCAAACCTATCCTTCAGGAAGGCGTTAGGGGATGCTGGGCAGAGGCGCCAATGGATTCTCTGGTCTTGGTTCTATCCTCCCCCGCCAGGATCCCCCTTCATCTCGGGGACCTTCTGGTAGGGGATCCTGGAGCGGAGCTGGCCAACCGAAAATTGTGCGCGGCACCCGCCACCCTGCTCCACGGCCGCGCGGACCCAGGAGCACTCCTCCACCGCAACCCCTCTTCCCCACCTTCGGGTTCCTTCTGCCGACCGCCCGTCGCGTCCCAGCCCGCGGGGCCAAGTTCTCCTGGGTCACTACGCCCGGTTCCGGTTCCGGCCCCGGACCCTGGAGGGAGATTTGTCCCCACTCAGCCCCCGCTGGGCGCCCTGGCCCTTCTGGGACCCCCTTCCGCCTAGTCCTGTGTTACACGGAGCCCCCCCTTTCTCTCTCTCCCGGTAACCCAGCTTCGGTTTCCTAATCTACAAAGTAGGGATTATAGTCTCCATCACATTTACCCAGAACATCGGGCGACCAAAAAAAGAGGCGATTCCATGATCACGTTTATTACTAATCCCCCCCCGGGTCGTTGGCACCCGCGCCGCGGCCGCGCCGGCCGAGGGGAGGCGCGCACTCCGCGGCGCAGGGGCGGGGCGGGGCGGCGGGCGCGGGCCCCCGCTCCACCCTCCCTGCCCCCCGGCGCCGCCCGCCGACCCGCACCTTCCTCCGCCCGCCCGACGGCCCGAGCTCCGGCCCGGCGTTTCCTGGAGACCCGCGGCGACATGGCCGGCGGCCACCGCCTCCTGCTGGAGAACGCGCGGCAAGTGGTGATGGTGTGCGCCCGCGGCGAGCGCTTCCTGGCGCGGGACGCGCTGCGCTGCCTGGCGGTGCTGGAGGGCGCCAGCCTCGTGGTGGGCACGTAAGTGGCCGCGTGTTGGGGGCCGCGGGCAGCCGCGGCCGGGCCCGGCCCCCTTTCCCTAACTTGGGCGCTGTGGAGGGAACCGGGTAAAAGCTTTCCCGCATCCAGGGAGCCACCGCAGGCCTTTTAGGCACCTGTTGCCACCTACCTCGTGTGACAGCTTCGGGGAGCCATTCGGTGAAAAAAATCGCCTTGAGGCTGAACCCCCGCCCCCTTCTCCCCTGTTCCCGGGTCTTTGGAATCAGCATCACTGTGGTGGAATTCTAGAACATCCTCCAGCCCAACCCTCTTTGTATACTAAATTTGAGAACCACGGAAGACGTTCGGATGGTGATGGTTTGGGGTGATAGGAAATTCAGAAAAAGAGGACATTTTCAGTTTTTTTTTTTTCATTTAACCCTCTGTGCTTCCTGCTAGACGTGAATAGAAGAACAACCAAAGTTTGGGGTGGGGGGCGAACCTGCAGTAGGAGTGGAGTTTGGATGCCGATTTGAATCGGAGAGCCCCGCCGCCCCGCGATTGCGCAAGATGGTCTCAGCCCATATCTGAGGCTGCTTAGGGTTGTGCAAGAGCCCAGCTTTTAGGGACCATGTGTTTTTAATTAACAAAGGGACAAAAACATTCCGGTGTTACTGTTGACAATTTGTTTAAAAACTAGTTAACAGAACTGCACAGAGGCAGGAATCCAGGGCTAACTGACCGCCAGACTCCGTGGAGTCCTTGCGCGGCTCTGCACAACCCATTCTCACTCCATCATCCAAGATGGCTGCTCCGCCTCTCCGTGTGGAGTCTACCTTCCAGACAGTGGGAAATAGGAAGTGGAAACAGCCCTAATGGTTAGCATTTAGACACATGGCCGCACTGGTTGATGGGAAACCCAGATATGTAGATTTCATTCTGGGTGTTCATGTGTTCAGCCAAGATTTAGGAATCTAGCCCTATGGGGACAGGGGAACATTGATCTTGGGGAAAGGCTAGCAATCTCCGTACATATGATTTGACTTTTTGGCTTGCATGTGGCTGGAGTGTTTTTTTTTTTTCTTTCAAGACACAGATGAAAGAAGGAAATACGGTAAATGTTGACTGATACCAAAAGACGTGGACAACATATTTTAAATCATTAGTCAGCTTTCCACAGCATTTCGCCAAACTTTAGTAATTATTTCTTGATTTTTCTTCAGGGATGGGTTTATAAAAGCCATCGGTCCTGCTGATGAGATCCAAAAAATGTTTTCCAAAGAAACGTTCGAGGAAAGAATTGACTGTTCTGGGAAATGCATCTTACCGGGTATTAACCTCTTTGTTCAGTAAAGCCCTACAACCAGTTTTAGTAAGGTAAAGAGGGAGGGTGGCAGCTTCTTTTAAATAGAGTCTCAAAATCATTTTAAAATATAATAACTACCACGCATGGAATTTCTATGGCTGAATGTCTAGCTGCTTTACACACATGTTTTCATCTTAAATCCTTCTAACTGCCTTGTAAGGTAAGTATCGTTATCTACATGTTACAGATTAGAAAACTCCAGTTTAGGGATGAAGTATTTTACCCCAGATTGCGGAACAGGGAAAGGGCCCCTTCTTCCCACTCACATGCCAAAGAGAAACAGGTTATGTTGTGTTTAGGTTCAAAGCTGTTGGAAGATCTTTATTAATCTACTTCATTTGGGGGGCAGCTAGGGCAAGCTGCTGTTTTAATACCAGAATAGATTCTAAATTTACACGGAGTGTGAAACAGAACATATCTCTAGGCAGAAAAGTGGGGGAAGAGGGAATCCTTAGAGATTTCACTGAAGTTTATTTATATCTTAGTGATTGACAACAAAATCAATTTGTTTTTTTGTTTTTTTTAAATATTTTATTTATTTATTTAATGATGCAGGCAGAGAGGCAGGCAGAGGCAGAGAGGGAAGCAGGCTCCCTGGTGAGCAAGGAGCCTGATGCAGGGCTAGATCCCAGGACCCCGAGATCATGACCTGAGCTGAAGGCAGAGGCTTCAACTCACTGAGCCACCCAGGTGCCCCTGAATAGAAATTCTTAATCTTAGTCCAGTCACAACCACTAATGAGACATTTAATCCACAAAGTATTTTAAATATTCTGGAAAGACACACTTTACTTGAGTTATACCTAGATAAACAAACAGGTCACACGATTACTTTATAGTTTCTCTTCAGTTAAACTGCATTTCTTTATTTGAAGAAAGATTCATATTTCTGATTCATATTTTTCCTTCTCAAAGTTGGGAGAGATTGTATTCTGTTTTCACACCCAGATTATTCCTTGGCAATGTAGTCCTTGGTTTTGCTCAACTAATAGGTATGACATCCTGTTTCAAAAGCTTGTTTGGTGAGCATGGACTTAGTGGGCAAAAGGAGCTGTCTTTCTTAAATGGATATTCTCGTCATGCCATATCATTCAATTAAAGTCTTTTAGACCAGCCATGCAGAGAGTCTTGTTGCCTGTCTGTGGAGGGAACCCATAGACAAATTCTTCTTCCTCCCTCCTTCTCCAAGATGGCCGACCACCATCTTGCTTTCCCAAGACTGGTACGAGATAGTCTGCCTGCTGTCTGAGGGCTTTCTATTTCTCAGCTTTAAAGATGATTTGATTTATTGATTACAGGTTTGGTGGATGCACACACACATCCAGTATGGGCTGGTGAAAGAGTTCACGAGTTTGCAATGAAGGTAACTGCCATAAATGATGACAAATCAAAATAAGGCACAAATACAAATCTTTTTCTAAAGAGTTGATAGGCTATCAGGCTTTGCAATATATATCTACATTTCTTTTTTTTTTTTAAGATTTTATTTATATATTTGAGAGAGAGAGAGAAAGCATGAGAGGGGAGAGGTCGGAGGGAGAAGCACACTCCCCTTTGAGCAGGGAGCCTGATGCAGGACTCGATCCTGGGTCTCCAGGATCATAAAAGAGTTGAAGGCAAGTTGCTTAACCAACAGAGCCAACCAGGCGCCCCTACATTTCTTTTTCATGGATATTTTTACTGGCCTGGACTATGGAAAATATACTGCAAAAGAAACTAACTTATAACTGTCCAAATACTATGCACAGGCTCAGCAATCATTTTAGGTATAACAGTTTTCAAAAAGTTTTGGCTGTAGAATCCTTATATACATATGTATGTACGTACGTATGTATGTTTTAGGATCCTCCCTTTTTAAAAATGCCGAGCTGCCCTTGGGCGCCTGGGTGGCTCAGTTGGTGAAGCATCTGACCTTGGTTCAAGTCATGATGTCAGGGTCCTGGGATCCAGCCCCAGGTTGGCCTCAGCACTCGGAGGAGAGCCTACTTGTCCCTTTCTCTCTTCCTCTGCCCCTCCCCCCATGTATGCGTCCCCCCATCTCAAATAAATAAATAAAATCTTACCCAGAAACCCCAAAAAGTCAAAAACAGAGCTGAGCTGACTTGCTCACTAGTTTCTCCATTTCTCCTCTCTTTCCCTTTCCCCATTTCAGCCCTCCACCCCTGGGAGCCTTTCAAAGGGCACCAGGATGCAGTTTGAAACTCACCATTCATTGGTTCAAACTTGGAAAAATATTTTGATAATCATAAAATAAACTATGTCTTATATTCCCCCCCGCCAATGAGACGTATTAAGAAATATGAAGTGGGGGCGCCTGGGTGGCTCAGTGGTTAAGTGCCTGCTTTTGGCTCAGGTCATGATCCCAGGGTCCTGGGATCCAACCCCGCATCGGGCTCCCTGCTCGGTAGGAAGCCTGCTTCTCCCGCTACCATTCCCTCTGCTTGTGTTCCCTCTCTCGCTGTGTTTCTCTCTGTCAAATAAATAAAATCTTAAAAAAAAAAAAGAAACATGAAGTGTAGTCTATGTCCTGAGTCATTAATTAGCCGGGGCCAATCCTCAAATCTGTGGTTGGAGCCATTTTCACTTTCTTTCTTTCTTTCGTTCTTTCTTTCTTTAATTTTTTTTTTAAGATTTTATTTATTTATTTGACAGAGAGAGATCACAAGTAGGCAGAGAGAGGAGAGAGGGGGAGGCAGGCTCCCCACCAAGCAGAGAACCTGATGCAGGGCTTGATCCCAGGACCCCGAGATAATGACCTGAGCCGAAGGAGAGGCTTTAACCCACTGAGCCACCCAGGCGCCCCACATTGTTTCTCTCCAGTAGATTTAATTTTTTAGAGCAGTTTTAGGTTCATAGCCAAACTGAGTGGGAAGGACAAAGACTTAGTGGTACATACTGGAGCCAACTGGGTTGTTAGAATACTGAGATACTAAATCTTAAAAAAAAGGGTGGGGGGTGCCTGGGTGGCTCAGTGGGTTAAAGCCTCTGCCTTCGGCTCAGGTCATGGTCTCAGGGTCCTGGGATCGAGCCCCACATCGGGCTCTCTGCTCAGCAGGGAGCCTGCTTCTCCCTCTCTCTTTGCCTGCCTCTCTGCCTACTTGGGATCTCTCTCTGTCAAATAAATAAATAAAAATCTTTAAAAAAAAAAAAAATATTGAGATACTTCCGGGCTGGTTGGTAAATTGCTGCTGCTGCCGCTGCTGCTGCCTGAGACCCTAAGTGCTCCCCTAAGTGCTCCCCGCCACCTCTCCCAATTCTGCCATCCCAGCCCTTCCTAAGATGCCCTGGCAGGGGAGGGGTCTCCATGGCCATGTACCCCAGCGTCCTTTCTGATCTGCTGCTGGCCCTGACATCTCAGTTGTTAATCATTTTGCACATCACTCTGGATGGAGGTTCTGTGGACCTGCCCGCGACCTCCCACATATACCCAGCCTAAGGGCGAGCCCTGTGTTCAGTTGGCAGGAGCCACGTACATGGATATTCACCAGGCTGGAGGAGGGATCAACTTCACGGTGGAGCGCACTCGCCAGGCCTCGGAGGAGGAGCTGCTCCGCTCCTTCCAGGAGCGCCTGCAGTGCATGATGAGGGCGGGGACCACGCTGGTGGAGTGCAAGAGCGGATACGGCCTCAACCTGGAGACAGAGCTGAAGATGCTGCGCGTAATCGAGCGTGCTCGGCGGCAGCTGCCCATTGGCATCTCCGCCACTTACTGCGGGGCTCACTCGGTGCCAAAGTAACCTCAGCTTGCGGGTTTGACTGGGGGCATTGATGGGGCATTGATATAAGGAAGGAAGGTGGTACCTAAGTGGGGATGCGATGGGGGGGGGGTGGAGGTGTCTATGCTTTGGTTCTCACAGAGTTCAGTAGAAGCTGTTAGAAAGGTCCTCTGATTGTAATAGTCATCTCACAAGGGTGATTTTTTTTTTTTTTTTTTTTTTTTAAGATTTATTTGAGAGCGAGCGAGCGCATGAGCGCGGGGGAGGGGTCGGGAGCGGCAGAGGGGGACAGAGAAGCAGACTCTGCACTTAACAGGGAGCCTGACACAGGGCTCAGTCCCAGGACCCTGGCATGACATGACCTAAAGGCAGACGCTTAATTCAGCCACCTGGCGTCCCTCACAAGGGTGGTTTTAGGAAGGTGAGCCCCACCAGACCCATCAGTTTTGCTAGTCTGCTAATGATGGAGGAGGAAGAGGAGATGTTCAAAATTCTTTCGGTTAACAGAAAGCAATGCCCCCTATTAGATCCTCTAAAATGACAGATATTAATTTAAATAGTTGCCCATGGCCATATAATCGCACTTTGGAGATTAAAAGTAACACTCTGTAGGAGATAAGTCAAATCTTTAGGTCAGGATGACTCAGAATAGTTTTTGTTTTCGTTCATCTGTTTGTTTAGCAGCAAACATGTTTGTTTTCTTGTAAATGTTTTTCAGCTTTCCTTTTACCTAATTAGGTTCTCCTATGTGGCTTTCTTGTAGAGAATTCTGCCCCTTTTTGTATCTGCATCTTCTCTGTCCTGGAATTTCTAGAGCCAAAGGCCCACAGTTCCAGAACTAAAAGGTCCGAAAGAAACCCAGGACTTGGGGGTACCTGGGTGGCTCAGTCGTTTAAGCAGCTACCTTCAGCTCTGGTCATGATCCCAAGGAATTGACCCCTAATCCGCTCCCTGCTCAGCAGGGAATCTGTTTCTCTCTCCCCCTGCACTTATTCTCTCTCTCTCTCTCTCTCAGATAAATAAATAAAATCTTAAAAAAAAAAAAAAAATCCAGGACTTGAAAATTAACAAGACAAAGTCTTAGTGCAGTCTTGAGTTTTGATAACTTAGATACATAAGTGCTACATGTGTACAGAAACTATTTCAAAGTTTCATAACATATATTGTTACATTTATTTAGTTTCGTGCAATTTGAAAAATAGGTTTAATGTTAATTTTTTTATCATTTTCAATCAGAATAAAAAATTTTAACATTAAATTTATGATTAAGAATTGACAAAATTAAGTGGAAAAGAAAAATACTTAATATTTCCAATGATGTTTTTATATATTTTTAGCATTTGTACTCCCGAAATAATTAAAGTTTAAAACCACACTGAGACTTTTGGTACATTTGTCTATAGAAAACTTTTTTTATTTCAGATGGAACATAAGGTGGATGACAGGCAGTGTAAGGGGGTAGAGAAGCCATAGGCTTTGGAGCCATACCAGACCTGGGTTTGACTCCAGCTTTGCAACTTTCCCAGTGCATGATTTTGAAGGCATCACTTCACTTTTTTGAACATCTGTAAAACAGCTAAATAACACATAATTCTATGTGATTATCTTGAGAATTAGGAACAACATACCTGAGTGCCTGTCTCCTCACCGTTCACCTCTATCTTCCCACCAATACGGTTTTTGCTGAGCAAGAGACTTCTGTGTGCCAAATAGAGGGCTAAAGTTTTACAGAAATTTTCCCCTTCTGCTGATGAGTCTCTGAGGTCTGATCCCCAGGGGCACAGTCTGCAGCTGAGAGTATGCCAAGTGGTGGCTGCATGACGTGTCCAAAGTTAGGTAGCCAGCAAGTGGTAGAGTTCTGTGTCTACCTACTTCAAAAGCCCAGCCCTGGGGTGCCTGGGTGGCTCAGTCATTAAGCGTCTGTCTTCGGCTCAGGTCATGATCCCAGGGTTCTGGGATGGGGCCCTGCATCGGGCCCCTGCTCGGCGGGAAGCCTGCTTCTCCTGCTCATTCCCTCTGCTTGTGTTCCCTCTCTCGCTGTGTTTCTCTCTGTCAAATAAATAAAATCTTTAAGAAAAAAAAGCCCAGCCCCTTCTGATGTCTAACTACCCTAGAATCTTAGAATTTCAGGGCCTCCCATAACTCTCTTTCCCTATGGGTCCATATAGTGAGACAAGAAGACTTAGGCAGATGCTTCTAGAAACAGTGTGGAAGAAAAAAAAGGCAGAGTGATTACTAGGGCTCAGCGAAGGAGCCTGCACTTGGTGGTGAGGGGAGCACTCAGGATGCCCTCCACGTGTCCTTGGCAAGCACATTCAGTTTTTCAGCCCCATGGCCTTGCTGGCATTCTCGAAGGCAACATGGCTGGGCCAGAAATGGATGAGCCCTATGAGTCTCTGGGTGCAGGGTCAATGCCTACAGAGGCCTTGTCAACATCTCTGCTGTGTCCTCACTGTTAAGACTCTTGAGTTATAGTTTGTATTATTTCTCTACCTTTTTAAAGCTTGAGGTCATTTGCCCATCGGTCAGATTCTTTGAGTTCCAGAAAATTAATTAAATTAATCTAAAATCTTTTATTTAAAATTCTAAACAATTTCTAATTAAATTTTTTTAATTTAAAAAAGTTATTTTCCCCCACGTAATCTCATTTTCTTGCCCAGAGGGAAGACTGCGTCGGAGGCTGCTGATGAAATCATCGGTAGCCACCTCCCAAAGCTGAAGGAGCTCGGCAGAAGCGGGGAAATCCACGTGGATAACATAGATGTGTTCTGTGAGAAGGGTGTCTTTGATCTCGACTCCACCAGGAGGATCCTTCAAAGCGGAAAAGAGATGGGATTACAGATTAACTTCCATGGGGACGAGCTGCACCCGATGAAGGCTGCCGAGGTGGGGCTGACCTTCTGCTTTTCCTCTGTCCACACTCACTCGATGGAAGCTCCGTCAGTGGGTTCGGAGGTGGGAGGGGCCTTCTGAAAAGACAGAAACGGGGAAATTTGAACAATGTGTGGATCGGTCCAGTCGCGCCTTGGAATCCCTGACCCCTATTAGAAATTTACTTTTTTGCTGGTCATTTACTCGTCTGATCACCTGCTTGTGGTATTAGTAGGAGAAGAAGCACTTCTGCGATCCTCTTTGGCAGCCGCCCCCTGTTTTGGTTGGAACAGAAAGCCACACTGGCAGAGCCGGGAGTTGCTCATGTCACTTGCAGCGAGGGTCCTCCTGGGGCAGCGGCCAGGGGAACAGTGGGAGGGCGCCCCGCTCATGGTCACACGGTGCTCTTCTGTGTGTTTTGCTCAGATTCATTTATTCGTGCTTTCACCAAATACCCGAGTGCCTGCTCTGTGCCAGGCTCTGAGAATTCAGCCGTGAATAAGACAGACACAGTCCCCGCAGTCACGGGTCTCGATGTGTCTCTAAGCCCCGGAGCGAAACGAACAGCTGCCCTTGGGGCATAAATATAGTTGTGGACGCTCCACATGTGCCTAGTGTGATCTCTTCACTTCGCTTCCAGATGGCGGTCCTGTGTTTCCTTCCAGTGAAGGACCCCACCATTTATGTGTTGTCTAAGCGGAAAAACTTGGACATCACTTTGTCTCCTCCCCCCTCCCCTGTCACACTGCGGTCATCCAGCAAGGCCTCCAGGTTTGCCTCCTGATGATGTCGGGGTGCACTGCTCCTCCCCCCATCGCCTACCTCAGACCACCACCCGCCACTCTCAGTGGGACGCCTGCAATAGCTCTTCTCCCTGCGTCTGAGCCAGCCGCCCGCTCTTTAATCCATTCCTTTAATCCCTGCCCTCAGTGCATCTTCTCTTCCTCTCTGTTGCTGGAAAGCCCTGAAAGGCTCACCAGTACTGGCCGGACAGATTTCAGACCCCGCAGCCTTAGGCTTACCGGAAACCAGCTCTTGCTTGCCTCCCATCTTCCCCTTTGTCTCCTCCCCCTCTCGCTTCCCCTGCCCCATACATAGTGTGAGGATACCCGCTCCCCCACGCCCCTGCACGTGCTCTCTCTTACCTGAACACCCCTTGCCTGGCTAACTCTGCCTCCCCTCCGTGTTTCCACTTAGCGACCACTTTTCTGAGGTCCTTCCCAAATCTCTCCAGGAATGAGTTACAGTCCCTCCCCGCGCCTGTCCCACGGTGTTCAAATTGCCTCCACATCCCTCCTGGACAGTAAAGGGGCTGTCGACTGTCCCCGTGCCTTCGCAGCCCTCTCCCTGGAGGTTAGCACGATGCCTGGCAGACAGGTGGCCCTTAGTGAGGACATGTGTGGGGCATGCTTGTTGAATGGATGTGAACTAGGGGGCCAACAAGATACTTCTGGCGGTAGAGAGTGCACCGATGAATTAAACAGAGGGCGGTACCTGGGATGACCAAATCGAGTGTGGGAGAGTGAAGGTGATTCCAACGTTAGAAGGAAGCTCTGCCTGGGGAACAGAGTCAGTCTGTGGGGCATCCGACTCCCCAGAGCACCAAACCGGGATGCCCTTGACCCGAGCCAGCTGCTGGCGAGGGCCAGCTCCCTCCTGCCCTGCATGGCCTCCTGCGATGGCCATCGCTGCCTCCCTGGGCCACCATGTAATGTCAAAAATGAGTCTACTTTCTCTTTCCTTGGAGTGCTTAACACATTCACCTTCCAGTCTGGGGCACTGTGTGCATGTGCGTGTGCGTGTGTGTGTGTGTGTGTGTGTGTGTGTGTGTGTAAGTGTATCAAGCTGAGAAGAAACCCACTTTAATGCCATGTTTTCATTATCATTATAGCATTACCTCCTCCTGGTTTTCTACTCACAGTCGAGCCCAGACTTTTCATCTGGAGAGAAATCAAGCTCAAGTGCATATTCTCAAATAATACATATAATTTCACATTTTTTCAAGTTTGTTTTCTTAAAATCCATTTTCCCTGAGTGCAATGGCACTGCAAGATGTCTTTCCTTACTGTGTTTTGACAATGCTGTAAAAATCAGACTTTATGACCAATATCACCCTCCCCGAAGAATATCAGTAAGCACCTGGATTTAAGGACAGTTGTTGCAGTCGCACACTAGCTAATTTTCAAACGAATATCCATCACAAACCTTTTGCCCGTCTGGGGTCTTGTGCTTGATGGAGGCAGTTGCCAAGACATTTTAATAATAGACTGCTGCTTATTTTTGCAGGGAAGACAATGTTCTGGCCTTTTATTGATTGTTGTTGCTGTTGGTGAACTCTTTCTCTCTCTGCCCATTCTGCTTAGCTCGGGGCTGAGCTGGGAGCCCAGGCGATCAGTCACCTGGAAGAAGCAAGCGATGAGGGCATCGCTGCCATGGCAATGGCCCAGTGCTCGGCCATCCTTCTGCCCACGACAGCCTACATGCTGAGGTGAGCTGCCCCGGTGGGTGCCATGCGGGAGGCCACAGAGTCGGAGGCCTTAGTCTTATTTCATTGCCCTTCCACATTCCTTAAAAATGCAGATCAGGAAAACTGAGCCCGTGGGAGATGCCAGTCCTGGAGTGAGGTCCAGGAAGGAGCTTAGAGCCCAATGGCCATTGAGTGGTGGGATTATTGGGAAGAGTGGAACATTCTCTTTCTTTTTTTTCTCCTCATTTTTGGAACTTTCAAATTAAAAAAATCAATACGTATTACTTTTATAGCTAGAAAGTAATAAAATAGGCTCTCTACTTAAAAAAAAACAAAACACGCATCCAATGTTAGAGACACTGGACAGTGTTCAGAATCTGAAGGAGCTGTTTTCTAAGAGGATGCAAGTGGGTACCACAGTCCTCACACATCCCCAGGGGTGGCAGGAAAAAGGAGACGTCGAAGTGTATTTTGTGAAATCTCCCCAGGAATTTTGCTGTTTGCCCTGTAGGGATTGAATCTTTAGGACTATTGCAGACGTTGGACAGTGTCTGGAGGCAGTTTTGGTTATCACCCACTAGGGGGCGCTACTGGCATCTAGTAGGTAGAGGCTAGACACGCTAAATATCCCTGGTACCCAGAACCACCTCCCACCACAAAGAAGTATCCTGCCTGAGAATTCCCCAGCCACGATTATAAACTGTGCCAGGGTTGAGGCACTCTGCCTTAGGCATTGGAAAGTAACTTAGGCTTTAAGTAACTTTCACATTTATTTATTTAGAGAGAGAGAGAGAGGGAGTGAGGCCGCTCCCACGTGCCTGTGAGCTCGGGCAAGGGGCAGAGGGACAGAATCTAGAGATTCTTCATGCCCAGTGTGGAGCCTGACAGGGGGCTCGATCTCTCCACCATGAGATCATGACCTGAGCTGAAATCAAGAGTGGACGCCTAACCGACAGGCACCCAGGCGCCCTTCGAGTAACTTTTTTTAAGAGAGAAGAGAGGAATTTGGCAGTACTTTTCTCAAATATATTATGACATTATACACATATGGGTAATGTTATGCATTTCTCTTATTATTACTGTTCTCTGAATATCAAGAGTAGACGTAATATAGATTGCAACCAGGAAATATCAATCAATAACCATTCTTGGTATCTTGACATTTCTGGCAAATCTCAGTAGTCATCAAAGTCATCAATCGATACTTAATCTGGTTAATTTTCCAACACCCAAGAAATAATGTTTAACCAAAAAAAAAAAAAAGGTTCCTTTCCCTCCCCTTGAGATTCCCCTTGAATCTCTTAAAAATAGAGCAAAAAATCTGAGACTTACACTGTGAAGGGCTGCTCAGCAATAAATGTCTGACCTTTGTCCGTATGCCAGAGGCGGCTGCCATCTGTTATCCCTGCAGGATGGGTTGACCAGTTGGACAATAGGAAGCATCAAAGAGAAGGCCACACTTCTCTCTCTGGATTCTCTGTTCCAGTATTTTTCTGATCTCTCCAGTAGGACCAACCTGCAGGGCTCCCTGCTGGGGCCTGAATTCTCTCTTGACTCTCATTTCTGGAATAACAGTGGCCTTATGCCACTTCCTTTAATATTATTGCATGCATCTTTGTGTGTGTGTGTGTGTGTGTGTGTATATATACTCTTTATATTTGTTTAGGATACATTCAGCTCAGTTTTTCTGGAACTCCCTGATACTTCTACAGCATCATCTTTTTTTTCCTCCTTCAATATTTCTGGAAGGGGTGGGAAGGCCATGAGAATGAACTGTGTGGGGGCAGGGCACCTGGGTGGCTCAGTGGGTTAAGTGTCTGCCTCTAGCTCAGGTCATGATCTCAGGGTCCTGGGATTGAGCCCCAAGATGGGCTCCTTGCTCAGTAGGGAACCTGCTTCTCCCTCTCTTCCCCTCTCGTGCTCTCTCTCAAATAAATAAAGAAAATCTTAAAAAAAAAAAAAAAAAAGAGGAATACACTGGGAAGATTTTAAGTTCTACCTTTCCTCCCTCTTATCCCTGCTTCACCCACCTCCTCTCATGTTTGATCCTGGTTGAGGAACATTATCTTAGGAGTCCTGCAAATTGTCAGTCATCAACTATGAATGTTTCAAGGGCCTCAGTCTTGGCCTGTAAACCTGTAGACTCTCAGACAACTGATTTCATCTATCCCACTCCCCCCAACCCTGTGAGCCTTGAATAAACACTAGCATAGTTTCCAACAGCTCAAGGCTGTCTGCCTAGGATGATGTAAGGCCCCCTTACAGTGCCTGCCTGAGAAAGCCCAGCCTGCGAGGGGAGTTTACTGTTTGTTCCAGCAAAACCAGCTGATCGGCACACAGGCCCCTGGACTTCCTCTTAGAGCAGTTACTTTACAGAGCTTGCAAGTATAAATCCTTTCTCTGCTCCTTTGAGCTGTAAATCTTTAACCATCCAGGATTGCCTTCTCAAGGACCTGCCCCTTTTTCCTCCCGACCTCCTCATTCTCTCTCTAAAATGCCCAGTTACCACTGCACAAGTGAAAATTGAGGCCAGGCCACACTGGACCCCTTTCCCTTTTGCAGTAATTACTACTGAATACAGTCTGTCTTTGCCCCTTGAGCTAGTGTTTGTCTCTGTTTATCCCTGACATAACTTTTGAGTCACGTCCTAAAGAATAATATTTTGCCAAGGAGATCAAGGAGACACGCAACCCAGGAAGAAGCACAGACATTTTACATATTAGATTCTTGGGCCTTCAAGATTTTAAAGGGCCTACCAAAAATGTTTGAGGCCCCTCTGCCCCCCAAGGAGGGGGAGAGATATGAAAAAAAGATTGCAATATGGAAGTTAATAAAAATAACAGTATTTTAACCCCATTGTTTATATTTGGGAGTCATAAAAAGTATGTTACATTTGGAAAAAAAAATTAAGTTGTATTATTCTTCCTTAGCAAGAATCTCTGAAAGTATATAAAGATTGCCAAAATAAACACTCCCAAATTAAAGAAATTAGTCATGGGCAAGTCATGTCAAAAGCAGAGATAAAAATCAGGCATCCTGGGGTTCCACCTGACTTCACCACTTGTCACTTCACCTTGAGTGTCTGTTTATTCTTCCAGAACACAGAGGGGTTGGATATCTTAAGTTGGCTTCCATTCCAAACATCTAGTCTGTAGAAGCTCTACTTCCAGAGACTTCCATTTTTTTTTTTCCTTCTTCTTAGACTGAAGCAGCCCCGCGCTAGGAAGATGTTGGACGAAGGGGTAATTGTTGCTCTGGGCAGCGATTTCAACCCGAACGCATATTGCTTTTCAATGGTAATTATTTTTAATGTGCCTTTCCAAACAGAGAATCAGTCTTCCACCGTGTGTATCAATAATTTAAAAATAGTTCCCTGTTAAAATGTACCAAAGATCGAAGAAACAATTTTCTCATGGAACAGGAAAAAATGTGTAGACAGCAGGGTCCTTGGCTATTTCTGAGCCACACAAATGCCTCGAGGCAGAAAGAGGGGAGAAAGTTCTAGCTGCATAATTTTTTGATTCAGCCCTGGGCGTGGTGATTTGATGGTGACTTACTCCTGTCTGGGAGGACAGCACAGGCTCAAAGAAGCTTTAGTAAATAACTGTGGAGGTGGGCTTTCATCTTACGTAGCCAGTGGTCTTGAAAAGTTGTAAGTAAATACTCAATACCCGGGGGTTCGGTGGGGGTAATCTCTCTAATAAAGCAATCTTTTCCAAAGCATAAGACTCTTTACATGTAAATTAAAATGTTCTCATACCAGTTTAGCCAGTTCCTCCCGGACATTTAATTTCCATTATTGGATGTGCTGCATTGAGAAATGTCCTAGGTGGCAGCTACCATTTTGTTCCTTTCCTCTACTGCGGTTCTCCCCTGCGTTAGCCAGTGGTCATGCACCTGGCGTGCGTGAACATGAGAATGTCCATGCCGGAAGCCTTGGCCGCCGCCACCATCAACGCAGCCTATGCCCTGGGAAGGTCTCACACACACGGCTCTCTGGAAGTCGGCAAACAGGGAGATCTCATAATCATCAATGCATCCAGGCGAGTGTTTTCCCAACAGAGCTGTGTTAGTTTGTGCCCCTTGTGATACGCAGGCTGGGTTTAAATGGCTTTTCTGCTCGTTATTAGCATCAGGCCCTGTGAAGGCTCAGAAGCTCCCCCGTCTCCTTTATCATCACCCCTTTCCAACCAGCGAGTCTCCCTAGGGGTCCTAAACCGCACAGGGTAGACCCGCTTGTCCGGTCTCCTCATCTGCCTGCCGTCTGTCCTAGATCTCCAGGTTTTTGTTCTGTTTACCTGGACTTTGGACTTGTGCCCCCTGGCTTGTGTTCTTGTTTTTCTGCTGGCATTCTGACCTACAGCTGGTGCTGGGCCGTGCCTGTCCCAACTCCTGCTGGTCGCCCTGCATCTGATTCACTGTCTCTCTTGGCTTCTCACTCCTACCAGATCCCAAATGCCTCGCTTCTGTTTTCCTGCCGCTGGGTTCGTATTACTCACCCACGGTCTGCTGCCAAGTGGGCAGCAGATGTAACAATATGAGTCTTATTTTTCTTAGTCTGAAAGTCGTAAATCCTTAACCCCAGCAAGCGCACTGCATTCCTTGGTCCTCAAGTTCAACTGAAGAAATCAACTTTAGTTCTACTCTTCACTCTCTCTATTGAAAATAATGCTGATGTCACCTTTTACATGTTACTTAATCGGATCAAATATTTTCAGTATTTTCAAATACTTCAATAATAGCATTAAACTATTTAATAGCATTATGCTATTAAACTATTTAATATTTATATTTAATATTTATTAAATTAAATTTTTAAAATTTAATTTAATTAATTTAATTTAATTTAATTAATTTAATTAATTAATTTAATTAATTAAATTAAATAAATATTTGATATTTATTAAATAAATTAAAAGTAATTTAATATTTAATATTAAACTATTTAATAGCATAATGCTATTAAAAATAGCATTAAAATATTTAAGTCCTAGACTAGTTGTCATAGTAATTTACTATTTTTTTTAAAAAGCCCTTTATCAATGACAAGGTATAAAGAAATTTTTAGAGAATGTATTTCCAAATTAGCATTTATTGACAAAGTGATCATTTTGACATGTAGGCATTAAAATATGTTTAATTTCTTTCTAGATGGGAGCATTTGATTTACCAGTTTGGAGGCCATCATGAATTAATCGAATATGTTGTAGCTAAAGGAAAAGTCGTCTATAAAAAATGAAAGATCTGAAAGGGAAGAGAAGACCTTTCGACGACATAAGTCAATGCAGTTGCAGTCAAAGTTAAAATACCATAGTAATTTACCAGAGCGATGTCATTTAAATATATTTCAGTGCTTTGTTAATCCACTTGAAAAAAACCAAGTCATTAATTTCTTTTAATTTAACATATGCATCTGGACATCTAAGCAGGTAAATCAATTGGATCTTAATCTCAGAACATGAAATCATTTCACAGAGATTTGCTACAAAAATTTTTGAACATCAATATGGTAGAGTATCATCGGAATGCCTTCGTGGGGAAAAGCGGATTGGCAGTTAGGTAGACATGACTTGAAATTCCCATTTTGTTTGTGCTTTTCAAGTTTTAGTTCTTAAACTATACTTAGCGAAAATTAGGGGATGATGAGAAATCCAAGTGATACTTCCCCAATTAAGCAAATGTAGCCTTCTATTATAGGCAGCTGGTTTGTCTTTCTGGAAGCTCTTGGAATGCATGGGTGTCCCTTGAGGGAGGGTGTCCTTCTAGTTCTAATTTCTTCTGGACCCTAATAGTAGCGCTTCACAGCAGAGTTCAAAACTCGTCATTTTATGTATGGGGATGGGGCCTTCCTAGAAGGGATGCATTTGGACCAAATCTGATAATGTAATTTTTAAAAATCATTCTTAAGAGCTTGATTATTCACATTACAAATGTACAAAAGAATGGATATAGGCCCCATAAATATGTGTTGGCGCTATTGTTGTTTCCAGCCCCAGAAGTAGATTGGTGGTATTACCTATTACAGCTTTTTAGGAAATGAACCAAATTCCATAATTACACATAAAGAAATCATGGATATTGATATGAATGGATGTTTCTAAAGCCATATGAGCTTCCTTGAAATCTTTAAATGTTATATCATCCTTATAATCCCAACAGCATTATTGAATTTTGTCCTCTCTGTGAATAAATGATTTGAAAAGCGAAGATTAACCAAGGTTTCACCCCTTTTGTGTTGACAAAGGCTGAATCAATGAGGCTTTACTGTATCCCATTTTAATAAAATCAAGATGCTCCTTGTTGGGAGGTTACGGGTAGCGGTGCGCACGGCTGTCACTGTTCAGTAACGTGGGATCATCAGAGCTTTGTCCCTCATAAGCTCGGTCAAGGAGTCCTGAGGGGGTGTGGGAGGCACGTGTTTGCTGGGGGTGATGCCTCTCCTATGACCAAGCACCTAGGCAACGGTAGGAGTTCGGGATGCAGGCGATGAATACAAAGGCCAAAACTAAATACGAGGTCTGTTCAGACACACGAGTCTATCTTGATAACCTATGGAATAAGAAGGTGAAGTGCATCCTATTCTCCCTCTAGGAGACATTGGCTTGAAACAAAGAGCATTAATGTCTTTTTCAAATGAAAGCAGAAGAGGATGCCCACCCAGAACTGCCTTCGTCCTCCCAGGCCACTGTCCTGGAAGTCTTTGCCACTAGGGAGCTTGCTAGAAATGAGAACCTCGGCCCCACCCCATACCTGCTGAATCAGAATGTGTGGCTTAACCCGCCGCCAGGTTATTTGTGCTCCTGTTAAGTGCTGCAGTCTCGACCTTAGCCACACCAGCTGTCACACTGTGCCTCAGAGCACAGTTTGCTTTTGCTGTTCCAGGCTTTGCAGCCCGTTCCCTCTGCCTGGACTGCTTTCCAGCTCTTCTCTATGTGGGAAAGCAGAGCTGTCCCTCCCCACCCCTACCACACGCCCGTCGTCCATGCTGGCCTTCGTGGCACTGTCATTTAACTGTCTTTCCCTTTGGAAAGGGCAGGGCCCGCCTCGTGCCCCAGTATCCAGAGGAGTGACTGGTTCATAGCAGGTGATCAGTACATGAATTCATGGCTGCACAGACATGCTGGTAGTCACAGTGAAAATACTTAATTAACACACACTGAGTTGGCCAACCCAGGAGGGCACTGTTAAGGAAAATACTTGTCTTGTGCATTGAAGAGGGCATATGAATTCCTTATTATAATGCCAAAGGATGATGCTCGCGGGGGAGTAAAGTAGAAAAGTAAAACCAAAGAAAAGGTCCCATGGTTGGGCGGAGAGGTGGGCTGCCCTTCTTCGCTTTGGGGGTTGGCAGGATTTGGACGAGAGCGAGGTTCCAGGATGGAACACTATGAAGTGGTGAGAGGATCAGCGATGAACCCTCCCAGCTCCTTGGGGAGGTAGGGCTGGGTCAGATTTCCCAGGGCCTTAAATGTCAACTCACTAGTAGGAACCTCATCCTTCAAGGCAGGAAAAGGCACTGAAAATGTCTGGCCAAGCTAGGACCAGGGCAGGAGTACTGCAGGGAAGACGAGTCTGCTTCTAGTGTACATAGTAGGCACTCAAACATGCGTCGGATGAATGGACTCCGGCAAGACACCCTGAACCAGTCCTTTGGTGGACAGAGTAGGAGGTATCGGCTGCCAGAAGTCCGGCTGGAAAGCCCTCGCAGTGGGCAGTGAGTGCGATGTGAAAACTCCTACTCCGTGCTCCCCAGTGAGCTAGATCAATGTTTCTTTTCTCAACCTTTTAAAGTTATCAGGCCACCCCACACCCCCAAACCAGGAGAAAACTTAAATTTCTCCCTAAGGAATAAAATTTTGTCCGACAGGGTTGAGCTTTGGCAAACCACAAACCATCATAATATGCAGGTTCTTCTGCCTCCCAAGAACCAACTTTGGCCTCCCTGTGCACAATAGCACCCCCCACTGAACTAAGGGTGCGCACTCCAGGTGCCATGGGAGAAAGGCGAGGCAGTGTGGCGTGCTGGAGGAAACGCACATCTGGGGCTTGACATCTGGGCTTGGATTTCTTCCTGAACTCTTCATCTGTACAAGCTGGATTCCTTCCACCTCTGAAATTCTGGTGCTAGACCACCTCCTGCCTTCAGGGAATTTACAATCCAATTAGGGCGGTAAGAGTAGAGTCAAAGCCAGGGTGCACTGAGAGCGGGTTCTCCTCAAAGGAACTCTGGCCAAACACAGTACTTTTAAAATTGAAGTATGTTTTGCCAGATAGCCCCCCAAGCACACGCATCTTGGTCTTTATTACAGCAAGCAGTAAAAGGATAAAGTCAATGCCAGCCCCCTTAGATTTTGATCCGGTGGAAAGTTATTCCAAAACACGAAGGCACATCTTATCCAAGTGTTTCGATTGCAGCCACTGCAGATGTCAGGAACCCGGCGCCTAGAGGGTGGAAACCGTCCTGGCCCACCCACCCTCGAGATCTGAGGTGTCCCATGCTGGCAGAGTTTTGTTTCCCCTGCTGGACTGTTAGCACGAGTGCTCATGCTCTCTATGATGACCCAACCTCTACTTGCTCCCATCTGCCTGCCTGCACATCACCATTGTTTGTTTAATCCTCTGGCCCTGCTCCCTACCTAGCCTATAAGCTGTGAGGGCAAAGACCAGGGCCATCTTGGTCACCGTTTATTTAATGATGGAAATGGACAAACGGGGACTGGGTTTCCAGGCACAGATGTCTTCTGTCATTGACGTTTGGCTTCCATTTCTCCTTTTTCCTCCTTTCTCTCTCTGACTGCCACCCATCAAGACCCAGCTCCGTCACCTCTTCCAGGAAGCCTCCCTGATGATCCAAAGGTGCTGTTAAATGGTGCTTTCCTCCAAGACACACACTTGGCACGGTAATGGCCATTTCATGTTCCCAAATAGATGAAGTCTTCGAATACAGAATGGCGCGCCATATAGATGTACTGCACCTCAGAAACAGCTGTGGTAGGGATGATGCCAACAGCTATAGATTTCAAAATCTGACCAAAATCGGCTTGTAAAAAGAAGGAAGCATATTAGATCATCCTTGGAAATTCACCAGACAGACAGGCTTCAGGACTGGTTTTTCCAGCGGCTCAGTAACGCTGAAGACTCAGATTCCTTCCTTCCCTCTGCTTTGTCATCCAGCCTTGGCATCACCCCAAGGCCAGACTCCCCAATGGGCTGGGCTTGCTGTCAACGGCCCTAAGGGCCCTGTGCCTCCTCCTCATTCACCTCAAACAGGTGGATGAGAGAGCCTGGCTCCCGTAGCTCTCAGGAGGGAAAACACGTCCTCAAAGCCTCCAGTAAAAGCCACTTCTGTCTCATTGACCCAAATCACGACCTCAACCATTCTGTGAACTGATCACTAAGCAAACAGAATGCGATACCTCGTGACTAACCCAGCCTGTGACATGGGCTGAAACACATCCCTTGGCTTTGATTTTTGGTATATTTTTAATGTTTACATTTAATAAATTAACACCTTTAACCAAATGACCCCCCAAATACAAAATGACCGTGCTCTTCATGAGATAATGAGAAGGTTTAATAAAATGGTAACAATCCAGTTACAATACAATTGTCTGGTAACAATCCAGACACAAAGATGATACTCCAGTTTATAGTAGTAATGAAAAGCGTCTTGAATTTTTCAGGGCCTATGTTTGATTTTACGTATGGGGTAGATTGTTACAGTGATGGGCCGCAGATCACATGCCAACGCCATTGAGTAGCACTCTCCCAGACTGGCTTGGGCTGGACAGGGTGACTCGCTTCGGCCACCAGGATGTTAGCAAGTGTGGCACTGTAGAAGGACAGAAGCCCAAGGCTCTGGGGCTTACCCTCTGGCCGCCCTGAGATGGCAGGGGAAGAACCCAGGGTCAGTCTGTTGGGAGGAAATCGAGATGCCTCTGACCCTCCCTGCTACTCCCGGAAAGGAGAAAGGATACCGAACCCACCACACTTTCTAAAGACACATGGCGATGCGCTAACATTCACTGACCAAACCTTTCAGAAACTTGATCAACTGCAGCTCGAACAGCCTTTCTCTAAAGAGGCACTAAACTCGGTTATAAAAATCTAAGAACATCGTGATGACATAAGACAACTGAGACGTAGTCTGTGCCACATGTACCTTGACATTCTCCTGGCGGCATGTGATAATCCGTTTCTCACAGAGCTGTCTCGAAAACTCAATCATAAAGTGCCCCAGAAGACCGCAGTGGCCAGTGGGGACCCAGCCCTCCCCAGACTGGAGCCAAGAGCAGCCATCAGACGGCTGGGTTTACGGCTCAACTGGGGCTTGTGGCTAAGCGCGAAGAAACCTCATTCGTGCCTGTGGACATTTTGGCAAAGGACAGTACCTAGAACAGCCTTCCCATAAACGGGCTCCTCAGTCCTTCTCGGTCCCTGAATTGCTGTGGGCAGCAGTTTTCCCTTGGGTCTCCGCCTTTTCCTGGGGACAGGAGCCATCTAAAGAATGAAACCCTATTGTGAAATACAGTGTTGGACCCATTTTAGGCTGGAAGCAGGTAGGCAAGCTGGCAAGTGTATCTGGTCTTTCCTTGGCCTACTGTCATTGTCAGAGCCGTGTCTCTGGGCTTCTGCACAGGGAGCGCCTTGCACGCATTCGCACATGTAGGTGCGAAGTCACTCTGTGACTTCGGAAGCTAAGAGGTCATCTGACTCATCTTTCATCGGTCAAAACCTTCCCAGACGGTCCTTTGTCTTCTTTTTTGAGGAAAAACCAGATTGGGTAACACATCCCAGGACCCCCATTGACCTTTGTCAAGAGTTCCCCCTTTTAATGATTACCATTACAGAGAAGGGGTTGGCTACCTTTGAATGAAAGATTCCTTATTTGTGGGACAGGAAGCTTCTTAATGCAGGGTTGTTATAGGACTGTGAATAAAGTACTAACACACAGTAAGAAGGTAATAATACTAACAACCAACTCCAGCTTAAGCATCTGAGATTTTTTTTTTGAGATGTATAGTGATGTTTGATAAATATCAGTAAGGGCTACTCCAATAGCAATCCTTTACAACAAACCCCTCGTTGACCTATCGACTATACTAAGATGCAATTAATAGAAGCAAGAGAAGCTTCAGGACAAATTATAACTTCAAAAGAAGTTATTGATCAAGGCCTAATAAGAATACTCATCATATCGTGGTATAATTCAATCCGCCAAAGTTATCTAGTGGAGATCTTGTCAAACAAGAAGGAAAGGGAGTGGGGAGGGAGAGGAAGAAGAAGGAGAAAAAGAGATTCGTAAAAGTCTAATGTTTTTGGGGGGAAAAAATCAATCTGTTTCAAAATTTGAGTTCAAATAATATGAAGTGGCCTGTGGCCTGTTGATATTTTTAAGGAAGAAAGAAAACTCCTATAATCTGAAAACAGCTTCTGTGTCTCAAACCAGGTCATCAAGAACACAGCACTAGAATGAGCAACTCTAATGCTGTCAGCAGCTTAAGCAAAGGAGGTTTTAGAAGAACTGAACGATATAATGGGTCGATCTACTTAGCAAAGTCCTCAGGTCTCTTCTTCAGCATAATGTTGCTGGCTGTTCAACCAAGGACCCTCTGATCTGCTGATCTATGACAAAGCCCGTTAAAGATCCCCAGACTCTGGGATTTTGATGGATTTCTTATGTAGAGACTCCAGTGAAAAGGCTGTTGGAGAAACCGGTCTGGACTCAGGGATGTGTTCCATTCTGTATTTTTCGATATATGGGGCAGCTACGTCCCAGACCTGAGAAGGACAAAGCAGAGTCAGAACACGGCCGACGTTGCTCTCACAGGCCAGTGAACATCAGCTTCGTCTGACTGAAGGCTCGAGAGCTGACTAGGCACCGAGCAGCTGTTTGCTTGCTTCTGTCATGAGCCATTTGACACACAGTCTGTGTCAGTCTTTGGTTGCATTAACAGGTTTTTTTTATATATATGTATATATATATTTTTAAAGATTTTATTTATTTGACAGAGAGAAACACAGCGAGAGAGGGAACACAAGCAGAGGGATTGGTAGCGGGAGAAGCAGGCCTCCTGCCAAGCAGGGATCCCAATGCGGGGCTCGATCCCAGGACCCTGGGATCATGACCCGAGCCGAAGGCAGACGCTCAATGACTGAGCTACCCAGCGGCCCCAACAGCTTTTAAAATACAAAGTCCAAAGCCTTTCTAAAGTTCCCCAAAGGGGTTTTCAGCTGACTCTTCAGAAGCAAAACAAGCCAACACACAAACAAAACCTGGACGATTCAGTGTGGATGGAATTAAGGAAAGTTGCTCAAAGGTATGAATGCGGGTTTTCTAAAGTAAACTTTGAATAGGGCAGCAGATTTCCTCATTTGCTGGGTCTCCATGGCTCTCCTCCTTATGCTATTTAAAAAAATTTTTTTAGATTTTATTTACTTATTTTTGTGAGAGAAAGAGAGAGAGCATGAGCTAGGGAAGGGGCAGAGGGAGAAGCAAGGGCAGAGGGAGAAGCAGGCTCCCTTTTGAGCAGGGAGACCGGTGTGGGGCTCATGACCTGAGCTGAAAGCAGACGCTTAACCAACTGAGCCACCCAGCACCCCTATAGCTGCTTTTTATCAACTTGCTGCTAACAACCAAGGAGCATTTCCTATCCTTTTGTATTACCTTAGAAAATGTATCCTTGCAAAGGCTAAGTTCCTCCAATAAATCCCTGTGTCTCCCACAGTGGTTGCAGCGTTATTTACAAACACCCAGCCACGGAAGCCCCCTGGGTGTCCACAAACCATGTAACTCCAGCCGTTCCTAAGAGTTACCTGGAGTCAAGGTAACACACTTCTTGCTTGCTGGCCTAAGGCCCTTGATCTGTAACAGAATTTACTGACTTCCTCTGAGATTTGCAGACCTCTGGCCTTGGGGAATGAAGGACCAGAACCTTCCCAGGGCCCAGAGGCCTGCAAGTCTGTTGGAAGCCACCTCGGCTTTCTGAGTAGCCCAGCAATCTCTGTCAAAATGGTTTTCTTTTGGGGCGCCTGGGTGGCTCAGTGGGTTAAAGCCTCTGCCTTCGGCTCGGGTCATGATCTCAGGGTCCTGGGATCAAGCCCCGCATCGGGCTCTCTGCTCAGCAGGGAGCCTGCTTCCCTCTCTCTCTCTGCCTGCCTCTCTGCCTGCTGTGATCTCTCTCTCTGTGTCAAATAAATAAATAAATAAATAAATAAATAAATAAATAAAATATTTTTTAAAAAATGGTTTTCTTTTTTATGCTCACACAAATAACTTTCCTGACCCTCCCTTTGTGCATCTGTAGCCCTTGCCCTCCTTTGCAGAAAGAATAGAAGTCTCTTATACCACCTCTGGGTACCAAGCAACCAGACCTCCTTGCTCAACTGACCCCCACTCCTGGGCACCAAAAACCTAGAACTTCTTGCGCAACCACCAAGCACCAAGGTAACTCTGTAGCTGCTGTCATCAAGTCTGCAGGTAGGCAAGAAATGTCACAGACCACTGTACTCCCTTAGCTGATTTTTTTTAAGATTTTATTTATTTATTTGACAGAGAGAGAGTGCACAAGTAGGCAGAGAGGCAGGCAGAGAGAGAGGGGGAAGCAGGCTCCCTGCTGAGTGGAGAGGCCGATGTGGGGCTCGATCCCAGGACCCTGATATCATGACCTGAGTGGAAGGCAGAGGCTTTAACCCACTGAGCCACCCAAGTGCCCCTCCCTTAGCTGATTAAACCCCTTTAAATATCTCTGGGCCAGGCAGAAACCTGGGAGTGGGCTTTGGAACAAGAGTCTACCTTCTCCCCGGGTGGCTGGCCTCCTAAATAGAGCTTAAAGTCCTTTCCCATCAAAACTCATCTGTTGAGTATTGGTCTTTCAAGGGATGGGCAACCAAATCAGGGTTTCAGTAATAGATAAATGGATGAAGACACTGCGGGGTGTGTGTGTGCGTGTGTGTGTGGTGTATTATTCAGCCGTAAAGAAGGAACCCTTGGCATTTGTGACAATCTGAATGGACTATGATGTCAGTATGCTAAGTGAAATGAGTCAGAGAAAGACATACTATGATATGTGGAATCTAGCGCAACAACAAAGGGAGCTCATAGATACAGAGAACAGATGGATGGTTGCCAGAGGTGGGGGGTAGAGGGTGAGCGATATGGGTATAGGGTGTCAAAACATACAAACCTCTAGTTTTAAAAGAAATAAGTCCTGGGGATAGAATATGCAACAGGGTGACTATGGTTAATTAGACTGTATTATATATTTGAAAGTTACTAGGAGAGTAGACCTTAAAAGTTCTCATCACGAGAAGAGAGAAATTTTAACTGTGTACATGACAGATGTTAACTAGACTTATTGTGGTGATCGTTTTGCAAAATATACCGATAGCGAATCATTCTGTTGTTCTCCTGAAACAAATATAATGTTCTATGTCAGGTGTATTTCAATTAAAAAGGGCTAACCTCGCACACACCTCTCTATGAGCACCGACTTTGGCAGCACGCAAAGGGCTTCCACTCCAAGGGTGTAGGGCACAACTTAGGAATGACGGGTGTGAGGATCAAAGGGAAAAGTCATTCCCCAAGAGCAGAGCAATCGTTCCAGGGGAAATCAATAAATTCTAGAGAACATTTACAAAATGTTACATTACACAAATTACATTACATTACACAAATTACAACGAAAGGCTCAAAGAACTTTAAAAAACATATTTAAGAAATAAATCAGACTGGGGCACCTGGGTGGCTCAATCAGTTAAGCATCTGCCTTCGGCTCTGGTTATGATCCCAGGGTCCTGGGATTGAGCCCCAAGTCGAGCTCTGTGCTCAGTGGGAAGCCTGCTTCTCCCTCTCCCACTCCCCCTGCTTGTATTCCCTCTCTTGCTGTGTCTCTCTCTGTCAAATAAATAAATAAAATTTTAAAAAAATAATAAGTCAGTCTATGAGGCATCTGTCCCTAACGGACAAATCTATAGTCAATGAAGCCAGAGGAAATAAGCAGTAAAGAGAACCTATATCCCACCCAGGGTGATGGTCAGGATGCGCCACAGTGCTAGACAGACCCGCAGACCTTTGAAGTAAAACCCTGGGACTTTGTTTTGACTTCAGGTCTGTTTAGTCATTGGGCTAGTTGGAGGAGGTGGTGATAGCATCATGGAAAGAGGATGTGCTTTTGAATAAAAGAGAATATTCTTGGTGAAGGGAATTCATGAACCTTTCATCTCATTTTCTCCTCACGAGCACCTGTCCCAAACTCCATTTAAAGTCCTTTCAGTTTCTAATCACTAGATAGTCAATGTTTGGATGCAACACAGGACACTTAAGAGTTTACCAAATAGGGGTGCCTGGGTGGCTCAGTTGGTTAAGCAGCTGCCTTTGGTTCAGGTCATGATCCCAGGGTCCTGGGATCAAGTCCCACATCGGGCTCCTTGCTCAGCAGGGAGCCTGCATCTCCCTCTGCCTCTGCTTGTGCTCTCTCTCTCTCTGACAAATAAATAAATAAAATCTTTTAAAAAATTATTAAGAGTTCATCAAATAGCTTTTCAGTTGCCTTGGAAGTTGCTTGAGTTCCTTTTTGTTCACTTCCAAGGAAGAGACAGGAAACAAAAGAAGAGGACAGTATTTTTTCGGTCCCCACTTCCACTTTGCTTTCCCATAATGACCCCAAACTAAGAAGTAAGCCAAGTGGCCAACTTGCCTTCTGCTCTATGAGCAGCCTGTGTGCTGCCTCAATGTCTGGAGCCATGAAGCGATCTTTTATCCAGGGCCTACAGAGAAAGCACATGAGACCATCAGCCAAGCCAGGGTTCACAGTTCTGAAATGATGTCACACCCAGGGACCTGTTTGCCTTTACCTTACAACAGAGCGCACCAGGTCATAGACCTTCTCCAGAGGAGTGGTTGTCCTCAGGGGGCGTAGAAACTCTATGCCCTGGCAGGCTGCAAGGAGCTCGATGGCCAGCACTGCGAGAAAGGTGGAGGGTACAGCTGTTTGAAGCCAACTTCCCACTGGGGGGATATCACTCACCCCGAAGTTGACAGCCAGCTCTCACCAACTAAGAGATGGTCTGTTCTCTGTCTTTTGGTAGAATGAAGCTGCCTTGGTATTTGGTTACCATTTAAAAATTTCCTCTTCCACCCCCCCTGGCTGTATCTTTAATGTTGAGAAGGGGAGTGCTATACAGTTCTCTCCTTACTTCACCTCATCAAGATGGCTGACCTCTGTGTCCTATTTCTACCTTTGTGTAAGTGTCCACATGTTTTAGTCTTGCTGTGTCCCTTAGGCCTGAAATACCTGGCACGTAGACTTTCATCAAAGGACTGAAGGAGCCAGTGAAGGAGCAAATCAGTCTTTTGTTGCGCTGGATAATTCTATAATGTTCCTTTCAAGCCTTCAAACTCAAAGGCTCCTAAGCCCACTAAAACTGAAATAGTAGAAACTGTTATCTTGCCAACTTTAGGTTTCTTGAAAAACAGCCTTTACATGTTTTTTTTTTTTCCTAGTTAAGAACTCTTATGAAATGTCCATACCTTGCTATCAACTATCAATACTGAAATCTGAATTTCTCTACATGTGGATTCCATTATTTGCCAAGAAAATAATTCAGAAGCTTCAAGTTGCTCAAACCGTGTAAGTGGTCAACTGAAATGGAGTATTAAAAACACCTGACTTCTTATCTTAAAATTTATGAAGCACACTCCACACTCTGGTGAGTATAGACAGGACACCATGGGAGGGGATGAAGTCATGGAATCCATTTTGGACCTGGAAGAAACTTCACATCTTCTAGTGCAGTCCCCTCAGTTTATGCATGAGGAATTGGAAACTTCAAGAAGTTGAGCTGGGGTAGACAGGGAAGACATCTGAGATGAAATCTGCATGACTCCCGTGGTGGAGTGAAGAAGTGAACCGCGTGAAGGCCTAGGGGAACAGTGTTTCAGCAGATGGGCCAGCAAGGACACAGGTGCTGAAGTAGGGATGGGTCCTTGGTGGGCACAAGAATAACACAGTGGCTCCAGGGTAGGGAATGGATTGGAGAGACATGTCAGCGAGAGAAGAAGCCAGATCACGCATGATCCTTGTAGTCTGCAGGAAGGGGGCTGGGTTTTGGTTGGAGCACAAGAAACTGACTGGCAAATTTTCAGCAGAAACATGGTGTGGTCAAAATTACATTTTAAGATGCTTACCCCGGTTATTGCATGTGGTAAGTGTAGAAGAACAGTAGTGAAAACAAGGAGACCAGTCAAAAGGAGATGACAGAGCCTTGATTTGGTGTCTTTTGATGGTAAGGCTGACTTGTTGGTGAATTGGGTAGAGGATCTGAGAATGGACAAGGGTGGCTCCCTAAGCTTTTGGCCAGAGCAACATGTGCAGTGGGGACATTAGACACACACCATGGTAGGCAGATCATAGTAACAAGCGGTGGGGAGGGTGTGGAAGACTCAGAACCCTCAAACACTGTGGTTAAGAATGTAACATGGTAGAAACACTTTGGGAAACAGTCTGGCAGGTCCTCAAAAAGATGAACATGAGTTATCATAAGACCCGCAATTCCACTCTAGAGGAATGAAAACATATGCTGCCCAAAAACTTGTACACAAATGTCCACAGAAGCAGGATTCATATTAGCCAAAAGGTGGACAAAACCCAGACATCCCTCGCCTAACGAAATAGATAATCAAAATGTGGTATAGGCCTATGGTGGAATATTACTGGGCCGTGAAAAAGGAATGGACTGCTGACACATGCCACCCCATGTGTCAGCATGTGACTTTGAATGTTATGCTGACTGGAAGAAGCCAGTTACACAAGACCACATATTATGCCATTTATATGGAATGTCCAGAAAAGGCAAATCCACAGAGAGAGAAAGGGCATCCATGGGTGCCTAAGCCTGGGGGTGGGGTGGAGTAGCAAGAATGGGCGAGTGATGGGTCAAGGGTACAAGGTTTCTTTTTGGAATGAAAATGTTCTAAAATTGACTTGTGGTAGTGATGGCACAACTCTGTGAATATACTAATAACAACTGAAGTGTACAATTTAAATGGGTTGTTGTATAGTACGTAAATTATATCTCAGTAATGAGAGCACTCTCCCACATTTATCTTCGAATACCTTAGTCCTTGCTTATCTGCCGTTTTGCCTTCTGCTGTTTTGGTTGCTCACATCAACCACAATCTGGAAGCAGGTGAGCCTTGTGATGAGTCGTCAGATGCCTCTTTCTGACGAATCATGGGAAAGTCAAGAGTAGCCTCACACTACCTCACAACACCCGCATCGTTCCGTTCACCCCATCGGGCTCCGTACGCATTCTGTCGTCCCCCACCGTCACAAGAAGGGTGAGTGAAGTACAGTAAGCTATTTTGAGAGAGCTCACGTTCACCTAACTTATATTTCAATATATTGTTTTAATTGTTCTATTTGATTAGTTATTCTTGTTAATCTCTTACTGTGCCTGATTTAAAAATTCAACTGTGTCGTAGGTATGTATGTATAGGAAAAAACATGGTATTCCTAGATCAGGCATGGGGGGGGAGGTCTTGGAACATCCCCTCCCCTTCCAGGAGGGGGAAATTGCTGGAGTGATATTCTTTTGTCATCCAAACGTCTTCCAGCTTCCACACAGTTGCAAAAACTTAGTAGCTTAGCTAACAATGACTTGGTAGCTTAGCAAAAGGAAGGCAATTTGTCTTTAAGAAAACAAACAAGCAGTAATTAAGGCAGGGAGAGGTCAGCCTAACACGGCTCTGCCCTAGAAACTATCTACCGAAACATACAGATCTGAATCTTGTTAAACCTTCCACAACATACTGGAAATGCAGGGGACAGAGATAACATGCAGATCCCAAGTTAAAAGTAACACCGGGAAGAAGCTAACAGGTAAAAATTCAGAACGTTAGACTCTAACAGAGGACTGACCTGTTTTTTTTAACTAGTTGGAAAAAAAAAATGGGAGAGGGGAGTGTTTAAGATGAAAAGAAGCTTAAAACTTTGACCACAAATTGACAATGTGGACCCTGAATCCAGATTTGAACAAACCCACTCTGCAGGCATTGAGATAGTTGGGAAATTTTGAATATGTATTCAGCCTGGTATGCGATACCAAAACTCACTATTGATTTTTGTTGGGTCTGAGAAGGGCCTGATGGCGGACACAAAAGCACTCATATTTAAGGGACAAAGTATGCAGGAAGAAAATCATGTGATGAGATTTGTGTGAAAATGACTTGAGAAAGACAAGGAAAAAATGGAGCAAATGTGCTGTCGAGTCAGAGTACAGGAGAGTTTGTCGTACTAACCTCTCCACTCTTGAACATGTTCTCAGTTGGTTAAAAAATTAA
>CM053611.1:88833901-88877401 GCA_028646535.1 Procyon lotor
GGACCTAGAGTCTATGCTCTTGATTAAGCACAAGCTCTCCTGCCTCTTGGGTAGGTTTGCCTGAAAAAATACAGAATGCTCCATTAATTTTGATTTCAGATAAAAACAAATAATTTTTTAGTACAAGTATGTCCCGAATAATTCAAATTTAATTGGGCATCCTGCATTTCTATTTGTTAAATCTGGCAATCATATTTTAGGATTAAGTACAGATTAAAATGGGAGCCACATTAATTGAAGCGAGAGCACAGATTTGAGAACAAAAATGCCTGGGTTCAAATTCAATTCACTATTCACTTACTAGTTGTCCAGTGTTGGGTGAGTCACCTAACTTCTCAGATCTTTGGGTATTCATCTGTACAATGGAGGTAATAATAGGACATGCCTCGTGGTATTGTTGTGACCATTAAATGAGCAAATATAAATGAAGCCCTTAGTGCATCCTTTGTACTGGACCCTGTTCTGATGTGTTACTCAGTTTGGAGTCAGGGATCAGCTACACTGAAGCTCAGTTTTCATGGAAGGCATCTTCTTATACACATGTTTGCCCATTGTAACCCCATATTTATGTTCTTAGTGGTTGGTATATCTAACAGAATGTACCCAAAGCTTAGTCATTCAGGTCAGTTCAAGTTTCGCCATTAATTGTAGTATCTTTGTCTTTTTCCTTCTGCTAGTCTTCAAATCGAGGTTAGGGAGAAAGCTACAAAGATGAAGTTCCTGTGTGATATCAGATTGCTTCCTACTGAGAAATTGTGGAACCCTCATCATTTACAAACTCATTAGGGAATTAGTATGTTTCCGTCTAGCTTTGTTTAGGTTTCATTTAGGTTTTTTTTCCCTAAAAAATGTTAAAGAGACTTCCCTTCTGCCTTTCTGTCGAGACAGGTAGGATGCAGATGAGGTGGGCAAAAAGATCGCATTCAAGGACGAAACTGGACACTGTCAGATGAAATGGACAGACTTGTGTTCTGGGGAGGGGGCGGTATTCTTACCGAGTGCGGCGGCGGTGCAGTGCGCAATCATGAACCCAGAGTTCAGCCCACCTTCAGCCACCAGGAAGGCAGGCAGCTCGCTGAGGGAGGGGTTACAGAGTCTCTCAATTCTTCTTTCACTAATCGCAGCAAGTTCATGGACTCCAATGGCCAAATAATCTAGGGCCTAGAAAGAGTGTTGTCAATTCACTTGGCTTAAATTGGAACATGCTTTCAGGGTCAGGAGCAATTCTAAAAAGCTTACTTTGGCTGGGTATTCACCATGGAAGTTTCCTCCAGAAATAGTCTCTCCTCTGCTGGCAAAAACCATCTTGCAAAACCGGTTAAGGCTAATTTTTAACACTCGTAGCCCTTGTGCAAATACGGGTGGAGGGAAGGAGTGTCTTTCTACAAGCAGTTGTTGACATAAAGGGACACAAAAACAAAAATGAAAGCAACAAAACAAATACCCAAACCTTAAAAATGAATCATGTACACCTAATGGGGGGGGCCAAGGAAACATGGAACATGACATGTTTTTTGGCCTTTGTGTTTTTTTCTGAAATTAGAGACTCGCGAACACATAACTATCATAATCTAGTGGTTAGTACTTTCCCTCTTCTCTCCATTCTCTGAATCCTTATAGCAAGTAATCTCTGCACCTACTTGGAACTTAAGTGTGTTCAATTGTTCTCTAGTTGTTCCAAATTTGTTGGTGACCAGATTAAAGCAATTAGAATTTAGCTCCCATAACATCTAGCAACTGTGTAATAGGTGCTCTATTTTTACAGTAGAAAAATTGAGAATATTCTTTCGACTAACACCAGTATTGCAGGAGAATTCCCAAATAATTACCTTATTGGAAATGCATCAATAATTAAGAATCTTTAATTGAGAAAGTACTTTTGGCTGAAATTTTTGCTGGGTCAAGGGGTGGGAAAAGAACTTAGTAAGGAATTATCTCTCTCCCACATCTACTAATTTAATGGTAACTGTTTTTACTCTCTAAGTTACCCTTTCAAGTCTAAATTATGGGGGCACTTGGGTGGATCAGTTGGTTAAGCATCTGCTTTCAGCTCAGGTCGTGATCTCAGGGTCCTAGGATCAAGTCCTGCATCGGGTTCTGTGCTCAGTAGGGAGTCTGCTTCTCCTTTTCCCTCTGCCCCTCCCTCCTGGTTGTGCTTTCTCTCTCTCACTCTTGCTCTCAGTCTCTCTCTCCCAAATAAAAAAAAAAAATCTAACTTATGTAAGCATAGAATGGATATCTCTCCTCTACAAGAACTGATAGATGAGACAAGACTTACATAGACTTCATGAAAGCACTTCTCCATTTGGGGCAGGGGGTTGAGGCGCATGGAGTGGTGTTGAGGTGAGTGAGTTGAGAATTATTTAGTGTCTGACTAAATTATTTAGGGTCTGACTTAACTGTAAAACAACCTGACATGGAGGACATAAAACACACATCCTGAAGTAAACTTGTCAGAGAAACCACACTGGAAAGGTCCTGTGATAAATCTTCCACAGCTGCTGTGAAACCTGTCTGCTAACCTCAGCTAGGAATGGCTCCCAAGGTTGTTAACTCAGCACTTTCTCCAGTGTTGAGAACTGAGGCAGATGTGGGATAGGAAAAATATATTCCTAAGGGCTTGGGTGGTCTTCAAAGGCAGTATCGAATATCTCTGTGAAGATTTTGCCAGTATGACTCCTGACAGATCACATCGACATCTGAAGGGAACTATACCATCAAAGAACATTCCAAAGCAGAACTAAGATGGCTCTGCGATACCCACACCATGAAGGAAGGAAGGACTCTATCTTTGAGAAATGGAAGCGTTCTTACTATTCTTTGTAGAATTTGGAAACACTGATGAAAGTAAAGTCCACGTCAAAAATAAAAACTTGAGGGGCACCTGGGTGGCTTAGTGGATTAAGCGTCTGCCTTCGGCTCAGGTCATGATCTCGGCGTCCTGGGATCGAGCCCCACATCGGGCTCTCTGCTCGGCAGGGAGCCTGCTTCTCCCTCTCTCTCTGCCTGCCTCTCTGCCTACTTGTGATCTCTCTCTCTGTGTCAACTAAATGAATACAATCTTAAAAAAAAATAAATTAAAAAAAAATAAAACCTTGAGATGAAGAAAGACGTAAGTCTCTGAGCAATACTTGGCTAAGTATTAACAAGTTGCCTTCTGTTATAAGGTGTCACTAGAACCAGGAAGGCTTGCATAAATGCCAACCTGCCCGGGGTCCCCAAGATCACACTTGTGACATATGTCTTCATCCTCTGTGAGCAATCTCAGCACTGGGTTTTAGGACAAACATCTTCCTGAACCCTCTCAGCCAATGCTGGAAATATGTCCGTTAGCCTTGAATGGGTCCATCTGGAAAGCCCAGCGTGTTAGACTCTGAAGTGAAATCAGGTTCACAGACCTGCCTCTGTCACTTACCAGCTCTGATCTAGAGAAAGTGACTTAGCCTCTGAACCTCAGGTACTTAGTCTATGAAATGGAGCGACAGAAACAGCGATTGTGCTATGCAAGACGATCGCTTCAGCGGATCTAAAAATTACAGGCTGGAATTCCGCCGTTACAGTTTGGTAAGCAGTCAAAAGATACGGGATTATCTGTTGCGCTATTAAGTTCCGTGGTAATGATGTTCTTCACAAAGGCTATCGTGTCATTCACCACACCGTGGACCTAGAATACAAGATCAGATGAGTGAATACGCTTCGAACAATGGTAATGGTGTCTGTCACGCAGAGTGTGATATTCTCATTAGAACAGCAAGGATCTTACTGGGACAGCAAGGAAGCAAGTTTTAAACTGGGATTTATTGGGGCCATAGGGCTAACTTAGCAATTCTTTCCCGTTGATGTTTTCGATCACCACGCTAGAATGGAACTTGCTGAGTCAAAGGAAATGAGGGCGTGTGCTCTAGGGAGGACTCTCTATGACACTTTAGACTAGAATCTGGCAGAAAATGCAATATTTGGCAGAAAATGCAGAAAATGCAATATTTCATTCTTGAGAAGTATATTAATCTCTCATCCAACTAATTGCCACACACAAACGAGCGGTAACACCTGCGATGCCAAATGCCTAACGCCAACTCAGCTCTTTTGCATTATAGAGCAAATAAACCTCACAGATTTATTTGTGATGGTTTATATCTGCTGACCAAATGCAGTTAAGGTACAACCATGATGGGCCCTTGAATTATGATTCGCCCTTCGTGTGACTATCTCTGTTGGGCTGGTTCTTGTGGGAGAACCAGTTAAATTCCATTAAACCAGTTTAAATTCCATTAAATTCCATTTAAATTCCATTACTAAGAATTTTTAAAAGTTATGGCACTAAACCAACATAGCAAGTCGTCTCTTGTGCCTCTGCGCAAGAGAATTGAGCAAAGCAATTCAAAAGGAAACAGCCAGCTTATCAGAGAGAATAGAAATCCTATAATGACCGGACAAAGGGAAGTATGATATGCGTAATTTTTAAAAGAGGCAGTAAAGAAATTTGGATGATAGTTGACCATTACATGACTTTTTAATACTCTTCTCTTTTTCTGTTTCCACCCTGAGTTGGAAAAAAGAAAATATTTTTTTGTTCGTTTACCTGTGGACAGCAGCGCAAGGTGTAGGCATCCTGAACACGATCACAAAACCTGTGACTCTCTGTGGAAGGGACGGCAAGGGACACGTGATCAATTTTTTCCACAAAACACAACACCAAATAAGCTCACTCACATAAACATGCCCAGACCTGCTATTTCAGATGGGTGGTGATCTGAGTCCAAGAGTGATCGAAACCGAAAAGCAACTTCAATTTGCCCACGGTGAGGGCGGACCGCATGAATGTCTAGAATTGACAAAGGAGAAGTCTGAGCAATTCTTACATTAGAATGGACGACCATCGATGCTTCAGGACAGCCACAGTGCTGACACAAGCCCTCAAAAGTCCCCGAGCTTCTTACCAGCACTCACAGTTAGAAACTTAACTCTAAAAGCAAGATTTTCCTCATCGACTGTATTTTTTCTACTTTAAATATCTGAGCACAAACTGTGTGGAGCCCACTGGGAATTCAATTCAAGACCCTGGACCTACCCCAAAAAGATTAAGGCTGATAATGGAAAGGAGCTCCGCAGTGGCCAATTTTTGACAGCTTTCGATCATTTTTAGACTGTTTTTCTGTCCTACTACATAGAATGGTAGGGAGTCTTTCAAATTCAGCACTTTCCAGGTAAGCTACAACCTCAATAGTTTTTCCCTCCCAATTTTCTAATGGGGACCAACACTGATGCTACTCTAATTCTAAAACCCTGTGAACAGATTCCTAAGACGGCACACAGTTGGATGGGAGTCAGACCTGGCTCAGAATTCCGGGTCAACTCTAGAGTCAGCATCTGTCCATAAAATGTGGTCATTTTAAGATCAAGTGTGACAACACTCAGAGGAAGCGGTGGCGATACTGCGTATGCTATAGGCACTTGGGTATTTTCCTTTTCCCCTACCATCCACCCCCTCCACTCTCATGTCTAAAGACCTGGACCAGCCCACCCAACCAGCTCTGGGTGACTCAACAGCATCCCAATGGAAGAGCCATGCTGACCGGTATCGAAGGCTTTGGTGGTGCCTTTCAGCACCTCGAGGGTCAAGGCTGCCACGATGTCGGCCTGGCGTGCAATAGCACTGGCTCTCTCCACGGCTTCACAGCCCAGGGAGGTGATCATCTGTGTCCCGTTGATGAGCGCCAGGCCCTTTGGAAAGGGAGAGAGAAGTCCTTTGCTGTATTTGTTGTAACCCACATACAAGCTGATTGTGTATCTTTTCCTTCCGTAAGAGTTAACCCATCAGTGGAATGATATTTATTTGTGTTTTCAAAAGTGCAGGGCAGGAATGCTTAGTTAGCACTGGAAGATTAAGTGCCATCCCATGTGAACTGGTTAGCATAAACCTGGCAAGGGAAATACCTGTTAAATGTCCCCGTTCTCAAGGCAGCAATGATCCTCCAGTGTAGACTGCATATAAAATCTTTAGCTCCTAATGATGCTGCTTTTCTTTAACTGGTCCTCATTGCAGACAAAACGTCTTAAGACATTTCTGGTCCAAGACTCTTGGTGGAGAACACCCTGAGGGATCTTGACTCACAGCATCTGTTAGGGATCCTTAGGGATCCCGATTTGGAGCTTACGTTCTTAGGTAAGAGAACCCCTAAGCATCTGTGGCATGGAGAATCTTTTGGAAGCTCGTGGAGGAGTCCTTTCTTCAGTGACAAACTTTTAACAAACAGGAAAGCCACGTGTACTTTAAGAAACCAGTGAGATGGATATTAAGACTGAAAATTGTCTGTAAATAAAGACTTGTTAAAATGAATAAACCTTTCTCGAATCTCTTTACCTCTTTCGGTTTCAAAACAATTGGTTTCAATCCATGAGCTTCCAGGACCTGCAGAATGATTAAAAAGATAAAAATGGGTATCAAATGAATTTCTGATTTCATTTTTTTCTGTGTCTGATTTCATAAGGAATCGATAAAATATCCTTAAGCCTAAAGATCTGTCTTATAAAAGGTTAGACCAGGGGCACCTGGGTGTCTCAGTGGGTTAAAGCCTCCGCCTTTGGCTTGGGTCACGATCTCAGGGTCAACTAAAAGGTTAGACCTGCATGAATTGATTCTTTTCATCTACTCTGGTCTTTGCTCTAGGTCTGTTCTTTAGTCTGAAAGCAGACTTGTAGTTCACATAATTTTCGTACTTAAAGCAGGGGCTTTAGTGTCTGTGGAAGGAACCCTGAATTTTGGTTTCTAGGTCCTTTGTATTCTTCCTAAATTTAGTGACTCACTTTTCCTCCAGCTGCTTCGTCAGCACCTGTGAGCCCCTCTGCTGTACTGAGGCGGGCTCCTGACTGTCCTCACTTCTCTGCCTCCAGAGCCTGACCTAGAAAGTCCTCCACCCTAAGCCTACTGAGCTAAGCACTGGCAGAATTCTCCTCCCCTGAAATAAAAGAAGTGAGACGGTCACTGTGCTAAGGACCCTCTGGGGAGGAAAGAGTCAGCACCATTCACTGTGTGCATTTCACAAGTTGACTGGAGTACTTGTTACTCACCCGGCTGTTTTGGGTGCTGGCCTGGGGCTGGCCTCGGAAACTGAGACAGGCTAGCTCAGGGGCAATTCCAGAGGGAGAGTGTGTTAAGTGCTCTGGGCAGTAGGAAGTGCGTGGGGGTTTGCAGGAGAATGGGCAGATGCTGGGAGAGCAGAAAGGAGGGGCTCAAGGCATTTGGAGGGGAGGGAAGAGAGCCGGGGAGCAGAGCGGGAAGTTTCCCAGAGGACCTCTCAGAGGGAGGGGCAGGAGGGACTGGGGGAGAGAAGGATGAGCATGTGCTGGTCCCTCTGCCCCAGACACAGTGCAGCCCACCGCAGAACTGAGGGGGAGGGGTTCGACCAGCAAGACTCGTATAAGCCCCGCTAAGTTTAGACTTTATTCTAAGGACAATGGGAAGCATTAGAGGCTTCAGCCGGGACCTGCTGGAATTTGCCGTGTGAACGGGGCTGGGCAAACAGTGTCCACAGAGAAACAAAGGTCAGGCTGTAGGGAACAAAGGTGATCTGGAACCGACATCCCCTCAAGGGTTATCTGTTCCTTTCACTTCTTCCTCCCCCTTGGTCCTCGCCTCTTCACTGAGGGAACCTCTCAGCAGCTGGCCTGAGATAACACTTCAAATAATTCTCTGGCCAGCTCTGATGGAATTTGGAGATGGATGAGGAAAACATGGAAGTTTAATCAAAAACAAGCCCTTCTGATTCGTCACTGGGGCAGGAGCTTGGTGGGGAAAAGGAACCAGGTGTCTGGAGGCCTTACAGTAAGTATTGTGACCCATGGCTCTGCACCGTGAGGCCCCAACTAAATAAATGCCCATCGGTGCGTGACCTCCTGGATGCGCACTGGAAGAGTTTTAGTTGCAGAATAAATCGCCGGGATTAACATTGGCTGCTGTACCTTTTCACCAAGGTGACCAGCAAGTCCAGCAGCCCGACGGTAAAGGACGGGTGCTTAGAGCCTCGCCTAGTTTGACTTGTAAGCTTGGTTTTCATCTATAACAGGGATAATGGTGGCTCCCCTCACGGGGCTGCCGTATGGATTCAGTGCCCTGCATCAGGCATGCATCAGGCACCTGCAGCCGGCGTCCAGCCTAGGGAAACTACTGTGGACGGAAGTCGTCAATAAAGTCTTACGTATTTCGCATCAGCCCAGCCACTCTTTGGAGACCACATCCTCCCTTCTCCAATGAGCCCAAGAGCGAGATGAGAGAGTGGGGCGAGGTCTCCACTGGCACCAACGGTTCCTTTCTCTGGAACGTAGGGCAGGCAGGAGGCTGGGAGAGAAGGAGGCACCCGTTACTTCTGGCTGTCTTCATTTTACAAGTGAGACCAACCTCCCCCAGCAGGAGTTGGTATCACTTTATGGCACAAATACCTGAGGAAGGCACAACTAGTGCTTAAGGGACCTGGCTGAGTTGCTATAAAAAAAAGGTGGGGGAGAGGAGGATAAGAGGGAAACATGAAGGAACACCCTCCCAGTAGCAAAAAGCCATCTGTTGTAGCCACTTTAAGTTTAGACTGTAAAGACCTGTACTCTGAAAACTATAAAACACTGATGAAGGAAGGTGAAGCCAACACAAAAAAAATTGGTATATTTCATGGAGTGGAAGAATTAATATTGTTAAAATATCCATACCACCCAAAGCAATCTGCAGGTTCAATACAATGCCTCCCAAAATACCAATGGTATATTTCACAAACTAAAACAAAGAATCCTAAAATGTGCGTGGAACCACAAAAAAAACCCCAAAAAAAAAAAAAACCAATATAGTCAAAGCAACCTTGAGAAAAAAGAACAAAGCTGGAGGTATCGCAATCTCAGAATTCAAAATATGCTACAAAGCTGTGGTAATTGAAACAGAATGAGACTGACATGGAAACTGACACGCAGATCCATGGAACAGAATAGACAGCCCAGAAATCTATGCCTATATGGCCAATAAGTCTAGGACAAAGGAGGTAAGAATATACAGTGGGGAAGATAATCTTGTCAATAAACGGTGCTGGGAAAACTAGACCACTTTCTCACACCATATGCAAAAATTACCTCAAAATGGTCTAAGGACCTAAATGTGAGACCTGAAACCATAAAACTCCTAGAAGAAAACATAGGCAATAATTCCTGACATTGGCCTTGGCAACATTATGGACCCTCAGGCAAGGGAAACAAAAGCAAAAATAAACTATTGGGACTATACTAAAATAAAATGTTTTACACAACGAATGAAATCATCAACAAAATGAAAAGACAACTTACCGAAAGGGAGAAGATGTTTGCAAAGGATATATCTGTTAAGGAGTCAATATCCAAAATATATAAAGAACTTAGAGAACTTAACATCAGAAAAACCAAATAATTCAACTAAAAAATGGGCAGAGGACCTGAACAGATATCTTTTCAAAGAAGACATCCAGATGGCCAACAGATACATAAGAAGATGCTCAGCATACTCACCATCAGGGAAATGCAGAATGGCTAAAATAAAAAACTCAAGAAAAAAAAGTGTTGGTGAGGAAGTGGAGAAAAGGGAACCCTTGTGCCCTGTTGATGGGAATGCAAATTAGTGTAGCCATTGTAGAAAACAATATGGAATCTCAAAAGATTAAAAATAGAAAATAGAAATAGAAATACTGGTAGTTCCATTACTGGGTCCAAAGAAAATTAGAGCACTAATTTGAAAAGATATATGCCACCCCTATGTTTACTGTAGCATTATTTACAAGAGCCAAGATATGAAAGCAACCTGAGCATCCATTAAGAGGTGAATGGATAAGGAATAGGTGGTGTGTGTGTGTATACACACATATATACACATCCACAATAAAATATTACTCAGCTATAAAAAACAATGAGATCTTGCCATTTGTGACAAAATAGATGGACCCAGTGGGTCTTATGTTAAATAAGTCAGACAGAGATAATACCAGGTGATTTCATTTATATGTGGAATCTAAAAAAAAAAAAAAAAGAATCAGACTTCATAAATATAGAGAATAAGTTGATGGTTGACAGAGGTGGGGACACTGGGCAAAATGGGTGAAGGGGAGTGGGAGGGGTACGGGCTTCCATTTATGGAATGAGTAAGTTATGAGGAAGAAAGGTACAGCATAGGAAATTTTTTTTAAAGTTTAGACTCTAGACTCTATCCTAAGGACAATGGATAGCATTACATATTTTTGCCAGGACATACTCAGATTTGCTGTGTGAAGGTGTTTGGGGAACACTGTATATAGAGAAATAAACCCGATCAAGCTGTATGGAAGAAAGGTGATCTGAAACCTCCATCACCATAAGGATCATCCATTCCTTTAACTTTTTGCTCTTCCTTGGTTCTCTACCCCTTTGCATTTACTGTGCATGTTCTAATCAGACCTAGATATTTTTAGAAATTGTAACGGTGTATCTTAAAGCTCAGGAACTAGCTGTTGTTCATTAGTCTTGTTCCTAAGAACAACAAGTTAGAAACGATCTAAAGGTGGAATTAAGAGACTTCCATATGGCCAAAGAGAGTGTGTGGCCATTAAAAGATATTGGGGGAAAAAAAAAAAGCTATTGGAAAACGTTTGGAAACATGTAAATATTTACATCAGAAAAGTAATAGAAAATGTTCTAGAAGGATAAGGCAAACCAAAGTATTCACAGGGGTTCTCTGAGGAGATAAGAAGAAACAACATAGTCTCTTTTTCTTTTCTTTTTTTGCCCAGATTCCTGGGCACCCAGCCTGCTACCTCACCACCATGTATAAACAGACATGTACTGCTTTGGAGGAAATTCTCAGTTACAAAAATAAAGAAAATAAAGTCGTCTTTTTTCTAAAGTAAACTCAGACTCCTAAGAGCAGTGTGTTTTCCAACTGCTAAATAATGTCGGTAGGATAAAGCAGCGCCATCCACAGGCCAGCTTCCAGATCATAGTTCGCCCTAGGGGATTCTCAGAACCCTAGGCACCCGGAGGTGCCCTATAGAGTGGTCACTGGTGGGTCACTCCAAAGGGTTTCCTGAGCCTGCACTGATCTATACTGTTCTTCCTTATCTGTGAGAAGGGACAGTGGCCTCCCAAGCATTTCAAATCTTTGTCTCCATGTTGGGCTTTCCCTCTCCTGAGAAGTAAGCTCAGAAGAGCCGAACTGCATTGTATCCTGGCACCAGACGGCCTCCTAGTCCAGGAGCAAGTCTTTGATCTCTTTAAGGGTTCTGTTCTATCTTTGCAGGAAGCTGAATTTCAGTTATTTACGCCTGGCTATCCCGCCATCTGGGGAGCATTACAATTTCAGATTCCTAGGCACTAACTGGAACTACTAAAATGGTCTTTGAGATGGACGTCTGGGAATCATTGTGTTTCCCAGATGATTTGATGCAACTTCTCTAAACATCTGGGCATCACTGAATTAAAGGTTCTCTTCAGCTTTGAGCTCGGGGACAGACTTGAGGGGTTTGTTCCAGACTTAAAGGTGCCAAATACTAAGTGAAGGGTGATGAAGAATGAGTTGAAGGTACACAGTGTCTCTGTCCCCCCCCTCGACCCCCTCAGCTATCCTCTTCATTGCCAAGCCCATTTCCATTCATCTCCATTATTTTATGTCATCTAGTCTCTGCTACTTCCTCACTATGCCATCAACTGAGTCTACCTGTGGGACATGCCCAGCCTCGATGGAGGGTCAGCCCAGGGACTCACGGCATTACCATTAAATACGTCGATAACTTGCTTGAGGGTCTCCAAGGAAATGCCACTGTACCCTTTGGCTAAGACATTGATCCTTAAAGCCAAGAGCATCCGACATCTTTCAGGGATTAGTGGTTTCCCAACACCTGCAAAACAGAATTGAAGTTTTTCTCCTAAAAATCAAACTCTTTTCTACGTCCATCTCTCAAATCTTTCTCCAGTTCAGTCCAAGTCTCCTACCACCTGTCTCTTCTTGACTCACATAGTTGGACTGCTCTCCATCCTGATTGTCCTGCTTCTTGAAGTCCCATCTTCTAGAAAAATGGGAAACCCCAGTTTTGCCTTTTTGGTTCTCTTTCTGAGAATGTTTCAGTGAGCCCCGCCTTCCCCAACACCCTTAGAATAGCATCCGGCCTGGATTCTTGACAGATTCCATCTCACCTCATCCTGTTCAACTCATTCCCTGAGTTCCAGCTGTCACTTCATTCTCCGAATGCACAGCTGTGTTGGCACGGCCGTATACACGCTCCTGCCCTAACCCTAACTTGGCCCATTCCTTTCCTGACCTTCAGCTGAAAGGTGGTCTTATTTGATGCTTTCTGCTTCCCTTCCTCCCCTGAAGCAGAACTGGCACAAGTTTTTAGAAGGCACTAGCTGCTCATGGCTGCTACAGGATGCCTCACACTGTGCTATACTTTAGTCACCAAATCAAACAAGATCTAGGAGTCATTTAATGTTTGAAATTATTTACCTGAAGAATGTGAACGTACTAAGTTGACCTGGAGCTCTCTGGAAGAGAAAGGGAAAACCCCTCTTAGATACCTCCCTGTGAAAGTGTCCCCTCAGCTGAGGGAAATGAAGGGAAGGACAGGCGAATCTTTGGAGAGACAGAATAGGGCAGTGCGATGCGATGGAAGGGACTAGCAAGCCTGTTGTTATTGAAAACAATGCCAACTCATATGCAAATGAACAGAAGCCTCATCCTCCTTATCTGGAAATTGGGGCAAATGTTAATTACTTCTCTTGTTGAAAGAAATCTCAAATAGGGGGACAGGTGGCATGTGAATGTACATTTGCTGGCAGGGAAGGGGAATCAAACTTACTCTAGCTTATTGACAGGAATTACAGTTCTGGCAAATTTCCCAAAACCTGTAGTTATACCATAAACAACTAGGAAAAAAAACAAAAACAGACGTGATACCATTAGATGCAGGTCATTTTTTTTTAAGTCAATAAAAAGAATTGTATGACACAAAGAGAAAAAAAAATACCAGTTTTTTCTTTCACGATGCTATCTATGACTTCCCTGGATTTTTGCACCTTCTTTTCAGCAGTTGGGGTGAGCTAGGAAAACGTTCGTCAAAGCTGAGCACATTGAAGGCTCCCATATGCAGTGAAAAAGGTCAGAGTACACCCTTCCCACCCTCCTCGGTACCTTTATTTTGTAGCGTCCTTTCCCCAAGTTGACCAGATCCTCTGTGGTCAGGCCGTCCCCATCTAAAGCAATGTACTGCACAAAAGAAGGGAACCTTGGTGAGCTTGAGCAGCTGGGCTGCTTGACCAAGAGGGCAGGGAAGCCTCAAGCAGAACTGAATTTTGACACTTGAGAGATTTTATCCCTGCTCTGAAACATTAATGTGCTAGTGAAAAAAAGCTTGCTCTAGAAGAGGCTGAGTAAAGAGAGTGAGAAATGAGCATAATGCTTTTTCCTAACTCCATAGAGTGGGATAAAGCCCTGTCCTGACAGTGTTCGGTCATAAATTCTGCCAACCCCACCCCTCATGAAAGGATCGTGACTTAATTTTCTTTACAAAAAGAGTGCTGACTTGAAGCTTACCTTTTCAGGCTCCCGGTACTTGCTGTATCTGAAGCCAGGTAAAGGAAAACACTGGGGAGTGTGAGAAAGCCCCAGCCTGGTCCCTGGCGGGAGTAGCCCCCAGAGCAGACCAGCCAGCCTGCAGGGAAGGATACAGGTAAACTCCTTCTGGTTGTGATGGGATGAAGTCGGGAGACATGGCATCACCTTCTATAACTGAAACGAGAATACCCGAGAGGCTCCTTTACAGATGGCAAGGGAGAGCTGTATTCGGCATTGCTGGCAAACCAAGAAAGGGTTCTTCCACTGCCTCTCAATTCTCTAGAAATAGCTGCTTTAGAATGACCTCAGGGGCTTTCAAGGGCTCTTAGCATCTTTTCGAAGGAGGAGAGCAAAAGGTAGAGACGCAGGTGTCAGGGGTGTGTGTGTGGGGGGGATGGGGTTAAACGGAAGTTTAAGATCTCACCTCCTCCCCCACCCCCATCCCCAGCTTTATTTTGTTTTCAGTTGGAACCCCTTAGGCTTCTATTCCACTGGCCTCTAGTCCGCTGAGGTGCTTTTGAAGGGCGGAGGATCTTCAAAAGGGTGCTGTAACGGCAAAGGGATTCAGACAGGCGGTCTTGGGTTCCATTGTAGCCTTTGCAGCTTACCAGGAGCAAGGGAAGTCAGCTCATTTCAGGGTCTGTGACCTTGTTGGAACAGGGGGATGGGAAGCCTCCCCTCTCCCAGGCGCCTGCGCTCCTGCAGCCAGCCACACCTGCACCAGGGTGGCCGCCGAGCCTCCTAACCGCAGCATGTGCGGACTTGGCTACTCACCCACTTCCACGAACTCATTGTCCTCCAGAGCCACGTCCAGCGGATCCTCGTGGTCCAGCAGGCCCAGGCCCTTGCACCGGCGCACGAGAAAGCGCACGTCGTCCACTGAGGCAAAGCCACCGTTGTCTGGCTTATTCTTCATGTACCTCCTGACCGCCTCGCGGCCTAGCCAGCCGACGGTGAGCTGTGAGTCTCGGCAGGGCACGGCCAGCCATTCTCCGCGCACGTGCACCGTGTACCTGGGCATGGCTCCGCTCCCAAGAGGACCCTGACACCAGTTCCTCTGCTCTTGGAGGCTCCCGGGCGGGGAGAGTTTTATCTGGGAGTGACTACTGAGGTGTGGTCGGCGGGAGGACCGGGATGGAATTCCAAAACACGCCCCCTCTCTTGCCTTAATTCATCCACACATTGGGCAAATATTTATTGAGGGCCTCACAGTGTCCCTTTGGGTTTTCACAGCTGAGCTCGGGACAGAAGAGGGGGATTCAGGCAGGCCCTGCAGGCTAGCCCTGCTTACACAAAGGCCTGGCTCTCCCATGCTGGGGGGTCCCAGTGCCTGCTGGCACTTGCTGGGGGCCCCTCTCCTCAGTGTCCCTGATTTCTCCCTCCCCTGGCTTCTGTGTTCTCCTCCCCTGAGGGCAGCTTATAAACACCATGTTCCTGTTTTTATCTGGAATTACTCAACTGTAAAATGCACCTCCTGGTCTACTGTGACACCAGGGAGTGTGGTAATCTTCATTTTTTTGTTTATTCCACAAACATGTGTTGAGCAATTACTCCCTGTCTCCACCAACCTTTTCTAAAGCTGTCCCTCCACAAAGGGAGACTGCAAAATTCAGGGATCATTCTCACGAGGAAAGGTCACCATCTGGATGAATGAGCTATTACCACTTGGAGGCTAACAGCTCACTCAGCCATGGCTGGGACTCCAGCTCCACTATTTCTTAGCTTTGAGCAAGTGAAGTTATAAATTAGCCTCTTTCTTCTTCAAAAGGGAAGAGGCAGACCACCTTGCTGCTGCTGTATTTGCAGTATCTACTTGGGATCCAGTTCTGCCATTTACTAGCTATGTGACCTCTGGGCGGGTTATTTGACTTCTTGGGGTCTCAGTTTCCTCATCTCTAAGCTGGAGATAATGATAGCACCTATTTCAAAGGGCTTTAGGAAGGATTAAGTGAGTTTGTATATGAAAAGCCCTTAGCGCAGCACATGGTACCTTGAGAATGTTCTAGAAGTGTTTGTGATTACTATTATTTGCACACCAATGCTCTGTATACCTATATGGCCTTCTACGTGTTCTTTAATCTTGGTACATGGATATTCTAATCCAGTTAAGCATCTTCAACAGTTAACTGCTCCCTGCCCCCAATTCATTACCAGTAGATTAAGGAACTCTGAAAAGCATGAAAAGGGAATCAAAGAAATGTGGGCACTGTTGTAACTAAGCAGCATTTTAGTAATAAGCCAGTTTCCAGAGATTGGATTAGGGCAACAGAAAGATCTTGATGTGTATTTCCACTAAAAGTGACTTGTGTTGGGAATAGAGACACAGTTGTTCACAGAAAACACCAATACCCACAACCTCTCTTTCCCTGACAGCTTCCTGAGAAGTGTACAAAGAGCGAGCTACCCCTCCTTGAAACGTGCACTTCAGTCACCCACATCCTGACCACACTCTGGAATTTGTCACCACTTGGATTTGATGCACCTAAGAAATCTTAAATTCCAATACCCCACCTTCTGACTATGACCTTCCAGCCTTCTGGTTCTCACCTTCCTTTAGTCATCTTTGCCCTTGGACCTGACCTCTGGTTGGCTCCTTCTTCCTTCCCTCCATTTCCCACCAGCTTCCTCACTTTCTTTCCTAGGAAGCTGGTGCCCTGATTGCTAGCCTGGGCCACTCTTTCCTCAGCACTTTGAAATCCTTTTACAACCCTAAACCTACGCCTGCACTGAGTAAAATTCAACCCCCGGGGCATCACAACAAACTGCTGTCTGTTCACCTTGGTGGAAGGTTCTGTGACAGAAAGTTCTGTGATGGTGTACATCATGGCACTGTCCTTCTACTCGCCCTTCCCCCTCAGCAAGTTTCCAGAACATTTACCTGGCCTTTCAACATCCATCTCCTCTAATTTTCACAGGAGGACCTTACCTTTCACCTCTCTGAGAAAACTGAGGCCCTTAGATGTGAAGCGCAACTTTCTACCCTTCTCCATTCACTCAGCCAACAAATAGTTCTCGAACACCTCTTATATCCCAAGCACTGCGCTAGGTGCTAGGGAATGAAATGAGATACACTCTCTGCCTTCACGGTGCTGCTCTCTGGTGATGGATGCCCTTATAAACGAGACTAATAAGATGTCCAGGTATCTGCTGTGCTGTGAGAAGACCCAAACTACTTGGGCATTCCAGTTGCCAGTCTCAGCTGAGCCCAGCTTTTGCTTAATCTCAGGTCAGACGTCAGACATGTGAGGGAAGAAGCCTCTAGATGCTACCACCTCCCAGCGGTGTGAGTTTGAAGATTCCAAGTTCATGCCCCAGACAGTGTGGAGCAGAGACGGCCACATTTGTGATCCAAAGATCCTGTAAGTCTATATCTTTACTTGTTACCCTTTATCCGTCTGGAACACACTTCCGACTTCCTTTGCTTAGCTGTTTCTTATCTCGTAAGCCTCTGTGTGGGCCTTCTCTTCCCCAGGAAGCATTTCCTAAACCTTTGGTTGGATTAAGTGCCCCTTCCCCAGGTTGCTTTAGCATATTTGTTCTTTAGCCATATATAGAAATTACTTCTCTTTGTTCACCCAGAAATCATGTGGGTGTCCCAGCCTGGCACGGAGACATGCATCATATGCTTAGTAGCTGGTGTCTAGGTGTGGACCGTGCGCAGCTGGCCCCAGGCAAGCCGGTGCTGACGTGTGTCTCTAGTGCCCTCTACCTTCCTCCAAGCGTCCTTCCCCGCCGCCCTTCCAGGGCCCTTGCCCCCACTTCACTTCCCGGCTCATTCATCAGTGACCACTGGAACGTGGCATTAGCCCAGAGTGTGGGGAAAGCTTATGGGGCCGGGGAAGCCTTCAAAAGCATCATCTGAGTCTGAGGATTTGCTGAAGCCTAATCACTTAGAACCTGATTATATACCAAGGGTGTGAGCGGAACTCTCGCCTGGGGTCTTCCTGCCTCGGAAGACAAGTGAGACCGGAGTGCCGAACAGAATCACTGCGGTGTAGACGTGTGCAGGAGAGAACTGCTAGGAGCAGTGAGCAAGGGGGCAGCTGGGGATGACGGGCACGGACAGGAATTGGTGTCTTTGATACGTGCCCCACTCTAGGGGCATCTGCTCCTATTTTAAGACTTCCGTCACTGCATTAGCACTTTTTGTATATTTAATGACAGCCACCCACACTTATACTCTACGACACCATTCCTCTTGCTAAGGTTTATTTGGTCCGGGGTGGACTCGAGTTGAGTCCGAGTCCCACCTTTGGGAATCTGGAATCCAGAGAGTCCTCTCGTGTGAGAAGGGGCTGTTCACAACAGCAAAGCTGGAGGGCAGCCAGACTCTACAGTGTGGAGGGGAGAAGCCGAAAGGAGAGACAAGAAAGACAGTGCTCGCTTAACTGTTCCGGGTGTCAGTCATCATCCGTCCATAGGTTCTGACAACCTCCCCCTACCCTGTATCCTTAAAATAATCCTCCCTTTTCCTTTTCTGATTTCTAATCATTTGGGTTTTGTCACTTACAATCAAAGAATCCTAACTAATACCACTGTGGTTCCCAGGCTGTGTGCTGGGGCGCCCTGGGGTACTACACTGTACTCAAGGAATGCTTGGTTACTCTCTTATTTGGTTCAAGTCGTCCTATTATCCTCAGGATGCATTAGCTGTGTGTATAATAGATATTACCGTTGTATTATTGCCTTCTGTGTGCTGTACGCGTTATGTGGGTGAAGGATGTTTGGCGCCCATCCAGGAGATGAATCAGGTTGGACAAGAGAGTATCGGAGGGACTGATGGGAAGCCCTGGGGTTCGGGGTGATCATCCAACCCTGAAGGACAGGAGGGCAAGACAAGTCCAGTGGGGCCCCAGGTGGATCTGTGGGTGGGGAGCACAGTGCTCCCCAGAGAGTTTATACATTTTAGAAAGTGCATTTAGACTATGCCCACTGAGCACCTGGGTGAGCAAACCTGAGTGCTCACGTTTTGTTTTTTTTTTAATTAATTTTTATTAACATGTGGTTTAAAAAGCAAAACTCTCATTGGCGTGTGGCAGATTCAAATGAAAGAACTTAAAATACCAGGTAAATACTATGTTGACACTCCTGCGATCGTGCTCAGAAAAATAACTATGTAACTAATGAAAAATTCTACATTTACAAATTAAAAGATTAAACTTTGCTAAAATGCACTTTACAAAGAACACGGCCTTGGTGGGGGTGTGGGGGGGGAAGGTAGCTCAGCTTTATTTATGAAAATCACTGACAAAACAATAAAAAGCCAGAACGAAAGCAACATTTTTCGTTACAATATGAGCTGAACTTTTCTATTTCTTTGTGAATTCAGTTTAAAAAAGAGAACTGTCTGAAATCAGCAGTTGGGAGGTCCTTAATCCACTTTTAAGTCTTTCCCCACCAGCATGGCGGTCACAGGGTGCATACTTGCTTTGTGCTCTTGGTAGGTACGCACGGCTTGATGATGGTATTTGTCGAAGGCAGCAAGGTCCCTGGCGGGGGAGGAAAGACAGACAATGACTGATTTTGGCAAGTAATATTTTATTTGACAAATATAACTTTATTATGCTTGTGAAGTAAATGAGAAGATTAATTATGACTATCTGTATCATGGTTCTGTATTTTTCAGAATTCCTGCTAAATCCATAGTCAAAATAACTTCACCAAGATATTCTTAAATTCTGTCTTGCAGCCAAGATACAACTTGTTTCCCCTCCACCAAAGCACTGCTTTACTATAAGGCAAGCCGCTTGTTCTTCCAACTCATTTGAATCAAAAAGATTTGGCTTTACCGGCTCACTTCTTGTTATATTTAAATAACTTTAGACTCTTTTGTGTCCGTGCCTACCCACCAATTTTCTCCTACTTGCTTTTAAAGATCTTTCTGGGTACCGGAAGATTGTTTTCTATTTATTCCCTTTTTACCAGTGTCTAAACCGATTCGGCCCATAGCAGGCATAGATGATAGTTCTAAAAAAGCTAATGAAATTACTTCAAATTTGAAATATTTAGAAGTGTTTATTCCTATTCCAAAATTATACCTGTAATCTTTAACAAATTTAAAAATATTATTTTTAGATGGTGTTTTACAAAGCATTTTAGCAATAGGAAAAGCATCTAAGATTGTTCTTCCCCATTCCTTTTTTTTTAAGGCGGGGAGGGGCAGAGGGAGGAGGAGAGAATCCTAAGCAGACCCCCAGCTGAGTGTTGAGCTCACTGTGGGACTGGATCTAAGAACCCTGAGATCATGACTTGGGACAAAATCAAGAGACAGAAGCTTAGTCCACTGAGCCACCCCATGGGGCATCCCACCAATTCCTGATATAAATTCAAAGCACAGTCTGAGCTGGTTCTTACTTGAATAGGGGTCGTGTAAACTTCATTCGCCCTTGCTCAGTCGCCATTTTGAGAGCCAAAGGAATTGCTTCCTCCCATTTCGATTGAATGCAGAGCCGTAACCATCTGGAAGGAGGATTTTTAGGGGGTGTGGGATAGGAAACGAGGAGGAAGGGGCAGGATATACATGCATATGTGAAGATTACTTCTGTAATGATGAATAATTCCATTATAGTTATGCTGTACACCACTTTATGTTATGTCTTTATTCTGAGAATCTCAAGTCCTTGTATATATAATTCAGTAACTGGAGAAGTGAAGGAGTTTGTTCTTGAAAGAGACCATATGTTTTGAAAGGTTTAGATTATGTCAGTGCTCATGTACCTTATCTATACAATTTCTGAAGGAATTAAACTTAGGTTCAAGACTCACACTACAAATCAGAATCAAGGAAGATTAACCACATAACAGAATTGGAGATTTCTAACTATTTCCATATCAGAGTCCACTTGGCTAGTTGTGGAAGAATGCCTATTTACCATGGGATTCCTAATCTCTTTTTTCTTTTTGTAAGACAAGAGAAGCTTACAACAAATTCTAATAAAAAGATTAATACTATCATCTTACAGATAGCACAACTATTCCTCAAAGACCGCTATCATTATTTATACAAGTGCAGTAAATTTCACAAGGATTTCTTAAAACTCATGTATGTCTCAGACTCTGCTTTCCCTTTCTCCACCTTTTAAACTAGTTTCTACTTTCTTCCACAGAGACAAGTTAAAATGATGTACCTGAATCGTATTTCAGAATTGTTAATGGCATTCAAGTTGTACACCTCTTGCATTCGCTTTATGTGCCCCAATGGAAGAGGTGCCTAAGAGCAAAATAAAGAAGTACGATGTATCATTTCAACAGGATTCCTTGGAAGAAAGGAGCTGGAGAGAAATTCTTAGCCAGATTAAAATCCTAAATATTTTATAATAGAGGAATAAGTCAGATAAAAAGAAAAGAAACAAATGCACACTACTAAATTTTGTGCAAACTTATTCTGGATAAGGATGTTCTACTGGGAGCAAAGGGATAACTTAATTGGTGAGGTACACAGAATTAAATGAGAATTACTCTCCTCAGACTTTTTGGCACATATGAACACTAACTTTCTAACCCTTTCCAGAGTCTTTCAAGTTCTTCCTTATACCTCAGAGCTCTTAAATTTATTCCACTCTCCATGTCAGACCACAGTCCCTTAATTGTTTCCTCACTGATTGCCCTCAGCTTTATCTTTGCGTATTTCCTCTGAAATGCCTTTTAAATGATCTCTATCCCTACAAAACAGCAGTTTTTAAACTTTTATATTATAGACCCCTTTGAAAACCTGATGAGTCGTATGGACCCTTTCCTCAGGAAAAAGGGAGAGATTTACTGTATAAACACAAACGTCTGTACACAATTTCTGGGGGTTCACAGGCCTCCCGTGCCCATCCTAACTCGTGCTCACAGGCGGAGCCAGTCTGGTGAGGAGAGAAGGAAGGGCAGTTCAGTCTGGACAAGCAGGGGGGCCGAGCGGCTACTGGGCGGGGGGCGACTCTCCTCTCCCAGCACGGCTCATCTTACAAAACTCACCCCACGCTCGGGGTGGCATCTCTGCTGGGAGCACCAGACCCTTCCCAAATCCTCTGGCCTCAGCTAAACTCCAAGTCCGCTCTGGTAGTTCACTGGTTAAGGTCACCTCCGAGACCCCTAACTTCCGCTAACGTTTGCCACGCCTCTTCCGGAGACATCCCATCAGGCACTGCGGACACATGTGAAACCTCGGTGACCCGATGCCCTAAGAAGTGGTTTCTGCCAAGCCCCTGTGGCCTTTAATCCTATTCTTCCTTCTGTGTCGATTCCATAGGACAGTGTGTCCAGTCTTCTCGCTCGAAGTCCTCAGACCCAAGAGCGCATTTTAGTGTAACGGTAAAGACTCCGTCATTCCCTCCCTCTCAAAATGCAGCCTTCACATATTCTTTTAATTACCTGGGTCTGAAATCTTAAAATCTGCTTGGACTCCTTCCTGTTAACCGCCAAATCCAGTCAGTCACAAACCCCACGCTTTCACCCTTCCCCCTGCTCATCTGGCCTGTTCTCTCCTTTCCTTCCAACCTCCCCCTCCCCCCGTCCCCCACCACGCATCCTCCAAGTCTCCCAAAGAATTTCTCCACCTAGGGTCCTCGTGTTGATCTACCGGCGGACTCTTTGATAACCCACCCTCTCATCAAATAACTTTCCTGTTAAAAATGTTAGTTCCTTTCCTACCTACTACCTACTAAAACAAAACCCAAGATTCTTAGCTTAGCATTCAAGATTCATTGCATCTGATCCCACTAGCCGTTCTAGAATTATCTTCATTAACTTCTGCAGCACTGAGGCTTGCGACTCCCTGGGACCTGAATTTCCACCTCTGCAAACACTGCAAAGCAAGCCCCACTCCCACAAAACCTTTCCTTGACAGTGCCACTTGGAAGGGAATTCTTCACTGATTCAGCTTTTCTCAAATGGTACCTGAAGTATGCATCCTTTTATTGCCAAATTTTGTACGTGTGACCTTTCCTACTAGATTATAAGCTTTTTGAGGACATGGTGTATTTCTTTCTTGCATATTTTCATATTCCCAACACTAAACATAATAAGCATTCAAATGTCTTTAAATGAATGAGTTTTAGAAGTTATTTTTTTCCATTAGTTTTCATGTTAACATCTTTTTTCCAAGTTGGGCTTGACATAAATGCTGTGCTTTTGTTATGCCCCTTATAATTTCTCATGTTTTGAGCTGTACTTACTCTCTGGAGCATCTGTGCTAAAAATTCGTTCAACTGATGAGAAGAGAGGTCCTTCAGGTCTGCTGAGGTGAATGAATTTAAATCCTCTTCTTTGGCCTAAAATAAATGTTAACTGGTTATTTCCTTTCATGTACGATTTACTAATATTTATTGGCTTATCTGACAAAAAAGTAAGGATTAAGAAAAAGACAAATACAAGGAAGCATAAGATGGTGAAAAATATATTTAAGCCTTAGCTACTTTAATAGTTTTGAGATGATGTTACTATAACTTAAAGAGCTGACATGACTCCTAAATCTGTATTATTTAAGAAAAATTAGATTAATAGTAAAAGTGGAAGAAACTTTTGACATCCTTTGTATGAATCCATTCAAGATACATGGATTTTCAAAGTAAAAAAAAATTACAAAGGCATATCAACTAATTAATAGGCTAATTTAAAAATCCGAGTAAAGGATTAAATTGCATGTTCTCTTAAATATCACACTAATGAGCTGATAGGACCACAAACAGGTTTCCCTCCATCCCCACACATTGTTTTTCCCACATAATCTTGGAAATCATCTAAGAAAAAGAAAAGTTGGTCCGTACTTTTCTATTTAGGGTTCACTATCAAAAATCTGGGAGGATTAAGAAAAATAAAGCTTATCGAAGTAAGTATTTTTAAATCTTTAAAACTAGCTTTAAATTATTTTAAACTAGGGTTTCTTTTTATTATTTTTAATTTTAATTCCACTATAGTTAACACATACTGTTATATTAGTTTCAGGTATACAATATAGTGATTCAACACTTCCATTTATCACCCGGTGCCCATTGTGACAAGTGCACGCCTTAATCCCTATCACCTGTTTCATCCATCCCCCTGACTGCCGCCCTCCTTTGGTAACCATTGGTTGGTTCTCATAGTTAAGAAGAGTCTGTTTTTTGAGTTGTCTCTCTTCTTCTCTTTTTTCCTTTGCTCATTTGTTTTGTTTCTTGTATTCCCCATATGAGTGAGATCGTGTGGTATTTGTATTTCTCTGACTTATTTTTCTTAGCATTATACTTTCTAGCTCCATCCATGTCCATCCATGTCCTTGCAAATGACATTTTTTTGTGTGTGTAGCTGATAATAGTCCATTATAGATATATGCCATTATAGATATTCCTTATCCATTCATCTGTCGATGGACACTCAGGCTGCTTCCATAGTTTGGCTATTGTAAATAATGCTGCTATAAACATAGGAATGCATGTTTCCCACTGAACTATTTTGGGTAAATACCAAATAGTATGATTACTGGATCATAGGGTAGTTTTATTTTTAACTTTATGAGGAAACTTGCTAGTGTCTTCTACATAAATTAGAGTTTCTTGTAAGTTAAAAAGAAATGTATGCAATGTTTTAAAAAAAATCCAAGAGGGCTGAATGAAAAATTCCTTTGTTTTTGCTCTGTCTCCAAGTCCTACTCCTTAGCAACCAGTATTATAGTTCCTTGTATATCCTTCCAGAAAATTTAATGTATAAATATATATCCTTGTAAGGAAACATTATTTTACACCTCCCTTCCCGTCTATCCCATTGTGAAACCATACCTTAGTATCAAAACTTACAGATCTCATTCTCTGCTCAAAAACATGCAAGTTTATCTATTGAAGACCTATCATAAGGGGTAAAACCATAAAAAGCAATGGAATGATAAACCAAAGTTCAAGGTAATGGTTACCCTGATCGGAAGGCAAGGTGGGTAGAGAGCAGATGAGGTGGGAAGGGGCTCTCCAACAGTCCTGGTCAGGTTTTCTTTCCCAGGTTAGCGGTGGGTACACAGGCATTTGTTTTACCGTTGAGTTTTACACCTTTAGACAGGTAATGCACATTTTTTCCCGTTTGCTTTTACTTAATATTTAAGAAAAACAATGGGCGATCAAGGAAATGAGAGGACTTGCTGTAATCACTAGTGACTCTGGGGATGCGAGTGTCCTCAGTCTGTCCCGGCAGGTGCCCCGCCCCTACTGATACTGACTAGTACAATCCTCCCCCTTGGCTGCTAAGCCTATAGGAGTGTCTAAGTAGAGATCAGGAGCAGTTTTACCAGGGGGGCTGGAATACATTGCTCAAATGAAAACAGAGGTCCTGACACATCACATGGCTGTTAAAAGATCCCGTGTCTCTGGGATCTCTCTTATGCTTTTGTCCACGACACGTCTGTGAACTACACAGAACACGAGATTCGAGACCCAGGAAGAAGAGCTGAAGCATGATCTGTGGCAAGAGGTGTGACCCGATTTCCCTCCGTGCACAGGGATCCAGCCTTCCTACATTATTTGGGTACGTAATTAAATCCCTCTTCTCATCGTGACTTAACACCTCTGGTCCCTGTGGTTACGACACGGAATGCAGGAAGCCTGCTTCTCCAGGCCAAGTACTGAGTGTGGCCCTGCAGACGTGCACGACTGGCCTGCGGGGTGGGGGGGGGGGTGTAGCTGCCTAGATATTTTCTACCCCACTCAAAAAGATCCCGACCTAGATCTAAAGAGTCAGTAATATCCTAACTTTATTATGATGTTGTAAGAATCTTCAGAAAGATGTTCCTATTTTATTTTAAAGGACAGTATCTGTTCCCTGAGCTTTCTGGTTCCATTTTCCTGATTTGCATTACCCCATTTGTTTTCCCTTCTTCTTTCGGCTGTCAGAGGGTTCCCCTCAAAACCCAGAGCTTTCTGTGCCTCTTTCTTTTTTTCCACATTGGATCAGTTTTCAGTCTTAACTAGCTATTTAAAACTAAACCTCAGAAATATTTCCACTCTTTTCCTTCCTCCTGCACTGTTGTAGTTCAAGCCCCTCAAGCCTTCCGATCTGAGCTATTGTCTCACTGAACTACCAGCTGGCCTTCTTACTGGCTCTAACTTTCTCATCTCAGTGAGCCTGTACGTTACACAGCTTGACTAAATGGTCACAACAAACAACTCTAGTCATTTCGTCTGTAATTCAAAAACCTTCAGGGATCCACTGCAGTTTACAGATTATGGGTTACCTTCCCTAGCTTGACCATCAAGAGCCTCTCTAATAGCGACTAATTTTTTTTTTTTTTAAAGATTTTATTTATTTGACAGAGAGAAACACAGCGAGAGAGGGAACACAAGCAGAGGGAATGGTAGCGGGAGAAGCAGGCTTCCTGCCGAGCAGGGAGCCCGACGCGGGGCTCGATCCCAGGACCCCGGGATCATGACCTGAGCCGAAGGCAGACGCTTAATGACTGAGCCACCCAGGCGCCCCTAATAGCGACTAATTTATCTTACCAACATTGTTTTCCCTCTACAAACGCATGTATTTATCCAACAGTGAGTAAATGCAGATGGCCCTGGGCGTATAGAAATGAATGAAAACAATTTCTGCTCTCAAGGAGCTTCTGGCCTGGTGAAAGAAACAGATGCAAACAGCGCAGTAAAAGATACAAATATAGTAAAAGCTTCCTTACAATGAGCTCCACTAAAACCACTCATTAGCTTAACCGATACTCTCCAACCCCCTGTCCGGGGCACACCCTATGCTCACACTGGGGGGACCACCCCCCAGTACCTGTGCTCTTCTCCCTCCTGTTGATTTATGTGTTAATCACATCAGCTAGAATCCTTTCCAAAAGTGTTGATGTCACTTGCAGTTGTAATCAGGAAATCTTGTTAATAACAGATAAACTGGTGAAGGAGGAAAGCCAAAAGAAAAATAAATTTCTATAAATATTAAGTTTATTGCTCTGGAAAACCCAAGTCAACTTTAACTTAAAAACTGCTGTACAAAAAAAATTCTTGCTCCAGAATTTGTAGACAAGATGCTTGTAAAAAAGACAGGAATAGGGGCGCCTAGGTGGCTCAGTGGGTTAAAGCCTCTGCCTTCAGCTCGGGTCTTGATCTCTGCTCAGCAGGGAGCCTGCTTCCCTCTGCCTCTCTGCCTACTTGTGATCTCTCTGTGTCAAATAAATAAATAAAACCTTTAAAAAAAAAAGACGGGAATAACAACAGAAAAATCTAGAAGGAGGTACGCACTGTTATTTCCACTTAAAGAAACTAAAATTGGAAGTTACAGGTACATTAGGAATTTAGTTTATGCAGCTGACATACAGCTTTGGCCCCATAGTCAAAGTCTGAGTAACTCATGTTTGCAATTAAAATAAAATGTCTTCCTTATGATCAGTTTTTATGACATCCTGCTTTAACCAATTTTTTCAGTTAACTGACTGGTTAATTGAACTGGCTCAGTGATTTGTTCCAATCTGATAAGAGCACTTGAATGATAGCACCAAAAAAGCAAGAAATGGTGTGATGGGCTGTTTATAGGATTCTATATGAGAGGTAAGGAAGGAAAGCCTTACTTAGCCGGGGATAAGGAGAGAATGGAGGGGCGGGCGGGGGCAGAGAGGCCAGCACTGTGGAAGGCACCAGGGAACTGAATAACTTCTTGAAACTCCAGGGAACTCAATGGAAGTGGGTGTGGCGATGGCCCCAGGTCAGAAGGGGGGCGGAGGGTTGACCCAAAGAATAGGCTCTAAACTCTAACCAGTTTGAACTCACCTCTCCACCCAGGCTCCCCGTTTAGTCTAGTCGCTGCTTAAAAAAAAAGCTATTTGAACTCTGTCCCTCCCACCCAGACCTCCTCCACGCCCAGACCATCCCCCAAACCATCCCGGGTCCTAGCTGAAATACCCTCTTCCAGACAAAGCTCTCCTCAATGCCGCAGGCAACCTCAGTGCACTCCCGCGCCCCCAGGGGAAGTATCGGTTCTTTCTGGTGACCTCTTGTTCCTTCATCTGTGTCTTTTCCATGCTACTCATCACTTACTCAATTGTCCTAGATCCCTTCCCCTGGGAGTCTCATCAATCAGGCTAGATTGACTCTTTTCAAGGGAAAGGAAAAAAAAGAGCCGACACCACACCCAGACAAACTTTGTCCCAAACTATCATACTGTCTATTCTTCTAAGGGCCCATTTATCTTTCCTAAAAATCCTTTATTTTCCCCTAAAAGGCCTTCTCTTTCCTGACTGAAATTGTATTTAATCCTGAATTCTGAGCCACCTCTGAGTTACTCGTGTATACGTGAGGTAGACACATGGATACATTTGTTTTTCTCCTATTAATCTGCCTTTTCTTAGAGAGGTCTCTGCTAAGAACTCAGAGGGTAGAGGGAAAATTACTTTTCTTCCCCTACAAGGATTATTCCTACATTTTCTGTTATTTTTCCCAAAAGCATTACCCAGGGCACATCTACATTCTGGTTTCTAAGGGCTCTATTTCAGAATATGCATAAAGAAGCTCTTTTTAGGAGGTTCCATAGCGGTCAACACTAACACCGACAGAACCAAAATGCCCCTGTTCTTCCCTAACAATTGGCACTAGCGCTCACCTAAGATTTTAGATTGACCTGTATGGGTAAGGGCTATCTCGGGCAGTACCTTACAAATGACTGATGAGGCAGAGAAGCAAGGGACAAGGCAATTATTTCTGCATACCTTTTTTAAGCCTTGAAAAGAAGCAAGAAAATGAGAATACCACCAATTTCTCTTTGCTCCCCTCGTCAAATATAACTTCACACTGAGGGCTGGCATCCTACCTCTTCAGACAAACTTGACTTGTGATTGACCTTCCAAATACTTGAGTTTGTGAGTGAAGTACCCGCCCTCTCCCGTCTCCGCCACCACCTTCCTGAGCAGAGACATAGTTGCCCAATTCAAAAAGGAGTCAAAAATCACACGTTAGTACTCACAGTCATCCACCGTTGGCTTAAGGCAAGGCAGGCATTTGTCAGAGTCATATCATAACTGCAAATGAAAAAAATACCAGAGATTAAATTCCATAAACATGTACATGCTTTTCCATAAATGCAATGTGGAAGTTACAGAACATACTTAACTTTCAGAGTTCTTTTTTTTTTTTTTTAAAGACTATTTATTCATTTGAGAGAAAGAGTGAGAGTCTGAGAGAGACTGCACGAGAGAGAGGAGGAGCAGAAGCAGACTCCCCGCTGTGCAGGGAGCTCAAAGCAGGGCTAGATCCTAAGACCCTGAGATCATGACTTGGTCAGAGGGCAGATGTTTAACTGACTGAGCCACCCAGGTGCCCCTCAAAGTTGTTCTTAAATAAACCTCGGGGGGCACCTGGGTAGATTAGTCGGTTAAGTGTCTGCCTTCGGCTCAGGTCATGATCCTAGAGTCCTTAGATCCAGCCCTGCACTGGGCTCCCTGCTCAGGGAGGAGTCTGCTTCTCCGTCTGTCTCTGCCCCTCCCCGCTGCTCATCGGTGCTCTCTCTGTCGTTCACTCTCTCTCAAATAAATAAATAAAAATCGAGAGAAAGAAAGGAGCCAGAAAGAAAGAGGAAAAGAGAGAGAAAGAAAAGAAACAAAACAAAACGATCGATCAGGAACCCCCGAGTGTCGGAAATGGGAAATCTTCTACCTGACTTCAATGTGCTGGTGTCATCGGAGAACTTGGAGATCCAAGTGGGTACCAAATTAATGACACACCTGATTATCCTCCAGAGCGAACACCTCACCACCTCAGCGAAGACGGTCAGCAGCCTCGGCTGAAGGCACTGGGCCCCAGGTGGGCACAGTTAGGGTTTGCCGTGTGGCAGGCACAGTTCTAGGGGCTCACGACAACACAAAGTCCTTGCTTTTGTGGATTTTACATTCTGTTGTTCCAACTGTCTAATCTCCCAACTTTGTAATCATCCAACAAACCTGCGAGCGCCTCTGTGGCAGGCACTGTCCCAGACACGGGGGAAATGATGGTGTCATGGGAGGCCCTTGGGACACTCCGACTCATCACGTGATGATTTTCTTCCTCTCTTTTCAGAAGAAAGTGGAAATAACAAAATCTGACCGTTAAGCCAAGCGAATTGCACTAAAATCTGTGTGTTCTCAACTTAGAAAATGAACCCTCTGTTTTGCAACAACAATGGAGGAGACTGTATAAGGTGCAAAAATTCTTACGAAACATCCCTCTTTGTCCATAAATGACGCTCACTTGCTGTGAAATGTTTCTCTTAGAGAACAGTGGGGTACCTGCCCCTGCGGGCCTACATGAAATGAGTTTTGATTAGAAGTTGCCTCTGAACCTCTGAAAGAGCATTTGAGCCCTCGAGGAGATTATAAATGGGTGAAAGCAGCATCCTCCTTTGAAGTAGCTGCCAGTTAATCTTCTCGAAGTAGCCAGGCTGTGGACTGCAGAGAAAGCCTTTTGTTTGTCCCCAAGACCAAACGGGATCAGAGGCAGTAAATTGCTCATGCAGTAAATCACCTTCAACTAGAACATTCCTTAGCACTGATTTCGTAAGGAACAACAGAACCATACAAAACCTCTGCTGATCTTTTTCTGGGTGTCCTGAAATTTCCTTCTCATGGCCATGAAAAGAACTAGGTAAGGATTAGCCCGAGGAAGGGAAGCAGCCCTTGCTTATGGCAAGGTCCTAAGAAAAGCAGGGAGCAAAGCCAGGTATGAGCCCAGCTCTCACAGTGCTTCAGTGTCGTGAAGGAGAAAGACTTTAACAGCAATGAAGAAGCCATACACAGCACCAGGAAACCCTAAATGGGGACCAGACTTGGTCAGAGAGGTCAAGAACTATCTCCATGAGGAAGCGGTTCTTGGGCTGAGATTGGAATGACCCGGTAGAGTACTGCCGGTGTGGGGAACAGCATGATCCTGGCTGGAACATGCGCTAATTTGCATCCTCACATGACGCGTGAAGACCAGAGTTTAGATCTCTGATTCAAGGGGGGTATTTAGTTTAAAAGGCAGTATAGGGGAGGGGTAAAGACTGCCAGGTTTTGAATCTCAACCCCAACTACTCACTGTGCAAACTGCAGCAGAAGACCTTTACCTCACTAAGCCTAATGTGCCTCTGCTGGAAACGAGGATGACCTCTTAGAACACTGCTGTAAGGATGAACGTAATACTTATAAAAGTTCTATTTCTTATTGCAGAGGTTTTGACAGAAAGGAAAATATCTTCTCTGTATCACCATCCTTCATCTGAAAGGAGGCATTATGTAAAGATTTGCAATTAATTGAATTTATATTTATAATTCATGGAAATGTTTCTTTTGACGTCAGGGTTAAGGGTCAAACACCTACGACGTCTGCGCTCTTAGCTAGTTACAGCTTAAGGAAGTCCTCAAACCCTGTCAGGCATCTTGAGGAGCCCGAGGATTTGGGAGAGTGAGAAGGGACACATTAACGGGAAGTACGTACTTGGGTTTTACAGGAGGCATTCCAGGAGAGTAAAGCCAGGCATTCCAGTCAACTTGATTGAGAAGATCAACCTGGGAACACAAAGAACATCAAGGTTGCTATGGAATAACTTTTTCCATTGGGGGTGGAAAAAAGTCTAAAAGAGACTTTTAGGTCCTCAATTCTATAATCTGACCTGCACTGACATGTCAAGATAATTTCTAAGTCTCTTTCCTAAAATAAACTTACATTAATCAGTGGCATTCTGTTCAGTAAAGCAGGAAAATGAATTACATACAAAAAATAAATTTCTGAAACCTACGATTGCAGATCTCTCCAAAATGCTCACGTTAGTTCATGTTGCTGAGATCACATTTTACATAGGAAAAAGTACCATGAAAGGCTGAGTCTTAACCAATACTACTATGAAGGAATTCAAATCAGCCTAACAAATAGCCATTAAACACAGGTATATTGGGCATAAAAAATAAGAAAGCTTTTAAAAGCCAACCTTATCTTTAAAGTGGGAATACAGGAAATCCTTCCAGTCGTCAGTGGTTATGCTCTTGTAGGAAAACTTTTTAACATAAGCCTTTAGGAATCCTAGGAAAACCTCTAAGAGTTTAAAAAAAAAAAAAGGTTGATTAATGGAAAGGTTAACTATTTAACATTTTTGGGGTGCTTGGTATGCTACTCTTGACCAGGGAGAACAGAGAGCTTTCAGAGAATAGGGAAACCAATAAGGGTTTTAGGGGTAAAAGAATGCTCAAATCAGGAGGTAGGACTTAAGCTGGGCCTTGAAGAATATATATAATTTGGTGGAAGGGAGAAGAGAAATCCTAATTACAAGTAAGAGGACAACACAGTGAAAAACAGAGAGGGAACTCACAACACAAATTCTAAAAGCAATGGCCTTAGTGTGACCTGAGAGGAGGGAATGAGATGGGACAGGCAGAACGCAGGCAGGTGAGGCCTTCGAAGTCCACGGACAAAGGAGAACAACCCAATGCCCATCAGTAGGGGAAGGTCATAGATATTCAGCACATCTGTATCCTCGACGACTATGGTGGCATTAAAGAGCAAAAGGTAGATTTCTATGTTTGGACATGGAAGCGTGTCTGTGGAACACTGCTGAATTTAAAAAAAAAAAAAAAAGAACAAATTATATGTGTGTATATATAAAATGATCCATTTTCTTATTTTTTTCTTAAGATTTTATTTATTTGGGAGAGAGCAAGTGCGAGCAGGGAGAGGAAGAACAGGCTCCCCACCTAGCAGGGAGCCCGATACAGGGCTCGATCCCAGAATGCTGAGATCATGACCTGAGCCAAAGGCAGATACTTAACCCACTGAGCCATATGTTTGCCCCAGTGATCCATTTTCTGTAGGTAATATATTTATTTGTCTGTTCCTTTATGCTTAGAAAAAAGATCTGGAACCATGCACACCAAACTGCTATTGGTGGTTACCAATGGGGACTAGAAAGGGGCTGAGGGACTCTCACTTGTTATGCTTAGAAACTTCTGTACTACAGAATTTTTTCGAAGAGTATATACTATTTTCCTAATTTTTAAAATACTGATGAGTTTTCTTTAACGTCATGCAACACAGTTTTGAATTCAGCTTATTGAAGGTTTGAAGTAGAGAGGTCACATTAGAAAATGATACAGATTTTCTTCAGCAGCTACATACAGAATGAACCAAAAGAATAAAATGGGGCAAAAACAACAGTTAAAAATTGTCCTTATTCACATTGCCTCAAAAAAAAAAAAAAAAATCAGAAAATGACAACCACTTGCCTGGGCCCCCAAGAAGTTGTTCAAGGTAAAAGAGTAAAGCGAAGCCCTTCTCGTAGGGCACTGAAGAATATGCTACATCGGGGTCCACATTCGTCAGATCAACCACAAGTTTGGTGTAAGGATGCGTATCTCCAAAAGTCTTTATCTGCAAGACACAAAATTTGATGAATGTTCAAGTCTGGTTATTGGTTATTAGCATGCCAGCAAGCTAATAAGGAAGTATTACTTCACTCCAAATCATAACATTAGGGGAGTCTAGAACTCAAACTGAGAGACTAGAAGTTGTAGGGTATGTTAGCACCAATTTCTCTAAGTCTGTTAATGGAATGGCTACTTGTGTCATGTTCTGTGGTATTTCCAGTTCAGTAGTTAGGCTTTATTCTTACAAAAAACTAGAAAAATATTTCAATGCCTGGTCAGGAAATTCAGCCTTCACGAGGGAACACTGAAAAATTCAAACTAAGTAACTGACTGTATTAATGGCAAAGACCCAGTGAGGTCCTACCGGTCATGAACATGACATTACACAGGATAATGACTAGCGTGTATCAGTGCAGTATTATACCGGGGCGCCTGGGTGGCTCAGTGGATTAAGCGTCCAATTCTTTTGCTTCAGCTCAAGTCATGATCTCAGGGGCCTCTGATCGAGCCCCATGTCGGGCTCTGTGCTCAGCACGGTGTCTGCTTGGGATTTCTCTCTCTCCCTCTGCCCCTCCCCTCCGCTGCACCCCCCTCAAATAAATAAAAGCTTAAAAAAATAGAATATTATACCAGTATCTGCTTGATTCTCCATATCTGGCTTTCTTGTTGCTTCTTAGGGAAGCTAGTTTACAAACTGAACTGGAGATCTGCACAACTTTGGAGAAATGCTTTTCAAAGCACAACCCACTTACCGAATTCTGTAGCTCTCCCCATCCTCCCAGGGCGTGAAAATGTCTGAACTTTTCACCAAACAGTCGCCCACAAATGTGGCGTTCTAAGTACACGGTATGTCCTTCGTTTAACCTGCAAAAAGTTTTTTGTGGGTTTTTTTGGTAAATAAAAACAATGACACAGCTGAAAGGAACAAGCAATTTAATCAACAAGATACTATCTTTTTGGCTTTGCTACAGACTAAAGCACTGTAAAGCATGGGCACTACAGTCCAAGCAGATGGCTCATGTGGCCTCTCTGCGTTGCGCTCAGAACCATGGGAAGTGCAGCCCCGCGGATGGAGCGGGGAAATTCCCGCCATGGTTCTTTTACGTGCCTGTGTATTAAAACATGACGCTACCCGAACTAAGTAAGAAGCAGGAGCCAACTGCGCCTCCTCTTCCCAACACTGTGACAAGCACGGTGGACATTTTTTTTTTTTTTTAAACTGTCTACCTAAGAGATGAAGACAAAGAAAAATAAGATATTTCCGTAAAACAATTCAGAGCGGTGGGAGGCAGGGAAGGAAATTAAGAACTGACAAAGAAACGTAATAATGAAAAAAATCTCACCAAAAGTGGTCCCAAGTTTTGTTGGTCACTAGATTTCCTGTCCAACTATGAGATATTTCATGTGCGATAACCTAAAGTAGAAATGACGCATGGTAAATAGCAGAAAGGATTGGTAGAACTCATTGTCTTACTCTAAAATAACTCCGTATGTAAGCATTCTAGTTCTTTCAGTTGCACATTGTTCAATTTCTTTTTAATGTCAGCTGAGATATTCAGGGAGTTAGTTGGGCAAACAAATCATCATTTAGCCAAAGACAAAAGTATAGTTTAAAAAATTAGAAACAAAAAGTTATTTAGAAAATATTAAATGGACACATCACTCCCTTAAAATGTATTTCAGAAACATATGAAGAGATCAGACCATAAAATGTCATAAAATCTATTAAATCTGTTAATGTAACAACCCCTGAGTTATCTTTTATAATTGTATCTTCAACATAACAATACATGGATGTTTTAAAAATCAGCTGACTTAATAGTTCTTTGAGAGTAAGACCATGATAATAAATTTTAACTTACATTGGAGAGTGACTTGTCTCCTGCCTAAAAAAGAAGAAAAGTACCTTAGTATTCAAATTACAGACTCTATTTAAAAGACTGCCTATATCAAGATGTATTCCGGCATTAATAGTATACTGTATTTCTACTCTCGCACTCAAAAGCGTTCAAAAGCAGAGTATGTATTGGGAAAATAAAACCAAAAATGCAGGACTAAAAGAAAAATAGCTTGACTCTTTCTCTCCCTCATCTGGGGAATTTTTCCAGGACCAGGAAGCCCAGTGTACCTATCTCTAACTTCCAGGAAACATTTCGCCTTCCGCTTTCTTTATATCTGTTCTTATTTCCTTTATGTGACTTATTCTCTCCTAATTATCCACAGCATACTTAAGAAAAGTCTGCAGTGATTTAAAGTAGCATACAAAGGCATATAAATTATATACTGTAGGTCCAATCCTTCCCTATAGTGAGTTTTTGTTGGTTTTATTCAACCGTCCCTACATGCCGAGTGTAAATGGTCTAGCTTCTCCGTCTGGATACAGAATTTGTCCCTACTTTGGTGTGTCACCCCCTACCTTTAATATAATATTCTCATCTCCCTAATGGCCAACTTATTTTCTTTTGATAAATGAGGTGATGAAAATAACCATAATAAGCAGTAACATCAGGAAGAGGAGTTATACAAATAAGAGATAATATTGTTTAAAAAAAAAAAGATGATCAGGAGCCTAAGGCTCTTCACATCCAGCTGCACGTGTGAGGAGAACTCAGCCGTGCGCGCAGACAGGCTCACACTCACCAGCAGCGTGGGGGTTACAAACGTGAGGCAGGGATTCTCCATGCCGCCGTAAGGGAAGGACGGCGGGAGGACTAACAGGTCATACTGCCCCCATACGTACGGTCCTCCCAGATCTTCTGCAATTTTAAGCATAGATTCAGTCTGGAAAATGAATGCATATATATGTTTACGTGTCTTAGTCATTACTGTGATGAATTTCTTCAAAGTACATATTGCTTTCTATGAGGGTTATGAGTTAAGGATGCACATTTTAAATGATATTGATGCAAAAAAAAAAATGTAGCAACTGCAAATCCACACAGAATAAGAGATATTTGATTCTCTTACCACATCACTAAACGCCATTACATTTCACACTTAAAATCTTAAATGTAATTGTCTACCAGGATTATTAAAAAGGGTAACTATGTGACCAACCTCAGAAAATTCGTAAGCAGACTTTTCCACCTGCTCTTTCTCAGACCAAACCAATGTTCTTGGGCCAATTTGCCTGCAAAATTAAAAGGCTTAATAAAAATGAAGTTCAAGACACATTATCCACTTTGTTCTAGGAAAGAGCTCAAGTACTATATACAAACCCTGACAGTAGTGGTAAGATTTACCATGTGCTCTGGGAGGAGGGGAAGTTTAACGGCTTCTCTGAGATACAGCCTGCTGCTGTACGCTCACCAGAAAATACGCAGCTCTAGAGGGAGGCACCGTCTGGGCCAAATGAAAACAGAGTTGCAAGGTGCCCCCAAAGATTAGCTTCCTGGCTCTGGTAAGAACTTTGGGGATCCGCCATTTTTGTTTGTCATACCCTTTGAGGCTGAACACTCACAGAAGCAGCAGCAAATAGAAAAAGAAGGAAATCCTGTCACATGCTAGAACATGGCAGAAGCTTGAGGACATGATGCTGGGTAACAACACAAGCCCGTTGTGGAAGAACAAATACTCTATAATTCCACTTAGGAGGTCTCTAAAGTGTTTCAACTCATAGAAACAGAGTAGAATGGTGGTTACCAGGGACCGGTGGGAGGTAGAAATGGGAGCTGTTGCTTAAAGAGTAGAGAGTTTCAGTTTTACAAAATGAAACAGTTCTGAAAATCTGTTTCACAACAATGTGGATTTACTGAGCGCTACTGACTACTGGGCTGTACCTGTAAAAATGGCTAAGATAGTAAATTTTGTGGGGTTTTTAGCCACAATTAAAAAAAGAAGAAACAAATAGAACTCTGTATCTAGAACACAAAAAATATTTTTTCATCTAAATTTCATCCTAAAAATTTTTTGTGGAGCCAAACCCCAAACAAGAAGATTTCGCTGAGGTATCCCGCCCCAGAGACGTGGTGGATTCCAAAGCAGCTGCCTCTCAATCTCTAAAGTGCAGACAGGATGATCTCGGGAGCTTGTTCATATGCAAATTTTGACTTAGTAGCTCTGGGATCGGCTCAATAATTTGCATTTCTACCCAACTCCCAGGTGATGCCAAAGCTACCGGTCTCTAGACCACACTGGGTAGCAATGGTAACCAATCTGCTGTTTGCCAACAAATTTAATGAGAGCCTCAGGTATGAGCCGCATGTGTCATTTTAAACTGCCTAGTGGCCACATTTGAAAAACGCAAAAGGGAAGCAGATGAAATCAATTTTAACAATATAGTTTGTTTAACCCAATATATCCAAAGTAGTATCATTTCAAGATGTAATCAACATAAAAACCATCAATGAAAGAGTTGACATTCTTTTTTTTTTTCCTTCCAAAGCGTTTAGAAATCTAGTGTGTATTTCACACTCCCAGCACATCACAGGCCCCATGCAGTCAGCGGCTGTCACGCCCGACAGAGGACATGTTTGTGGCACGGGTTGCAAAGTCAGCCAGTCTAGACCTGGGTCCTGGTCCTGGCACTTAGAGCTATGTAACCATGAGGTAGTTATTAATACTTAACGAGCATCCGTTTCTTTACCGGTCAGGTGGGAAAAACAATCACATCTACTCCACGGGGCTGTGGGGATTCCGTGCCCTAAGGCACGGGGGGTTTGCACAAAATAAGAATCATCATTTAGTGGGTGTCTCCTGTAGGCCAGGAGCTTTGCCTACATTGGGTGGGTTAATCCTCACAAAAATCCTTTGAAGTACATACTATTCTTTCAAAGAAAAGGAAACTCAGAGGTGAGATGCCCAAGGACGTGGATAGTAAATGCTTGGGGTTGGAATCCGGATTTGTCTGACTTCTCAATCTTGTCTACGTTTCTGGCAATTTAAAGAATGTGAGGCCTACCCATAGTCTTAACTTTCAGCTGCTTGGAAATAAGACCTAACAAATTAAGAAGGAAGGGCACCCTAGCTATTGGTAAAATGTTAATAAAATAATTTTTATTTCTGTAATATTTATAGGCTTCCAAGTGCTTTAACATATCTTACCTCATTTGTTTAGGGAAAGGGACATATTATAATTTCAAGGATGAGGAAATGGAAGTTATGAGAAGTGACTAGTTCAAACTTATAATAGAATCCAGATCTCCCACTAAAGGCTCAGCGCATGCTCATTCTGGAAAAGCCGGAAAATCTGAAGGGTGACTGGTAAAGACTTTTTTGTTTAAAATTCATTGTTATTTACATTTTATAATTAGATTTGAATTTTTCCAGCTTGATATCTTGTGACGTGCATAAATGAGCTACTAGTTAATCCTGCCAGAGGTTCAAGATACTTCAAGTTTAATCTTTTTGTAAACCTCAAAATTTGTTCAAAAGCTCACCTGCTTTCTAATGCTCCAACAACTAAAGCAATCAAGTAGCAGGGGATGGGCACCTAAAAAGGAGCAAAAAAATACAGCACATATTCACGCGCGCGCGCACACACACACACACACACACACACACACACGCTTGAATTAGTGCTTAGAAATGTTACAGAGTAAGACAATTCATATTTATAAGTAAATTCCTTTTCAGATCTCACTGTTCTTATGTTTAGGGGGTTAAATAGTTCAAAATTGTGATGTGAAACATTTCAAAACAACTATTTCTCTTTTATTTTACTAGGAAAGACAGAGTCTGATATGTGAAAGACATGACTGCACATAATATTACCAGGTCCATTTCAAGCATTTCTCAAAAATTAACCTGTGAGAAGGAATTGTGCTTTTTTTCTTAAGTTTTTTGGGTTTTTTCTTGACGTAAAACAATTTTTTACTTCTTTTTTTAAAACCACTTCTGGTACATTTGAGAGACATATAAGATAATCCAGCAGTAAGAGGATGCTGAAGGTCTGAGAGCTGAAATCCAAGATGCTGGGTGGGAGCAAAATGGTTTCCTCGGGTTCAGTTACATGTTCTGTTAAGAACGTCAATTAAAAAAAAAAAAGCATGCGTAAACACACGCGATTCATTAAAGGTCAAAGATCCAAGTCAAATTACCAGCTACATAGGAATCTAAACCTTAAGGACTGTAACAGAGTTGTTTTTGTCTTGTTTTGTTTATTTTGGTCTAACACCGCTGCTCTATTTGTAAATGCGAACTAACCACAGGCCTGCACTGTGGCAGGAGGGTGGGCAAAAGTTAAAACATCAGAAAACCTGCTGCTAACTGGGGTGAGAGAGAATGGGATCAGGCCCCACTCCCCACTTTGCTTATCCAGCAACCCCTTTCTTTAGTCCAACTCTGTAAACAGAGCCCAACATTTTACAAGCACAAAAGAAACGAAGAACACAAAAGGCAGACGCTGCTTTCTAATTCTCAATTTTGCTCTCCGGATGGGTAAAAGCTATTTATAGTGCACCAGCAATTAAAATAAAAATGTAGGCCCTCAGATCTTACTTTTTGGCTGAATTTATATATTTTCCTGCTCGGGTCTTCCGGGTCAGGTGCGTCTCCATCACGAATGGCACTCATAAGTGCCACCAATTCTTTAGGAACAGATACCTAATCAAGAAGAGAAGTCATTTCCAGTTCTAAAGAAAAGATCCTACCTATCCTTAACTGCATGTGTAAAATAACATATTTCCCCCTTCTTAAATATGCAATAGATGATGAGCCCAGTAAGTCTGGACTTACCAGGTTTATAAATAAAACTAGCAATAAATAAAACTGGCTTCTTTAAAAAACGAATGTGAAGTATCCATCTATCCATTTATCTATCCACGTTAAGAGCATGTGGTAGAAACTAGATTAAAATTCCAATTCTGCTACTTGCTAACTGCATAGACTTGGGAAAATGACCTCCCTGAGCCTCAGTTTCCCCATCAAACAAGGGTAATACCTCACGGGACTGCAGCAAAGAGTAAGTACAGAAGAATAATCCAGCAACCTTCCTGGCAGGGCTGGCCATCCCTGTCATCCTCCACACCCTCAAAACAGACTCACAAGCCTGTATACTCACTTTAGGACAGAAACTATAGTTTTGAACAGTTTTGTATTTAAACCATAAACTTGGGAGTTACAAATCAAAGAGCTTTTTGAGGGTCATGATTGTGAAAAACTAAGTTATTGTCTGGAGCCGTGAAATAACTTTCTCTGGGAATCTGTATGGAGAAGATGCGGATGGGGCAAACCTTAGGGTCATTTAAACGTGTCCCCAGGCTCTGTGATTCTGAAAGTTTTATTTCTAATGAATGCTAGAATCAAGGACTGGCCCTTCCATATTAATGATCTAGCAAACATACGTCCCGCGAAGTTCTGGACTTTGCTATCCTTCTTGCCTGGCCCAGTATTTAAAGTTATTTTGGAGGCAGACACAGAATCAGAACTTCCAAAGCCAGTACTACAACAACCATAAATCTAGAGCTAAAAAGCACTCGGGAAGTAATTCAGTTCTGCTTCCTCCCTTTGCTTAGGCGGTGATGTGTCATACAGATGAGACAACCCTAAGTTTTGAGGTCTTAACATTTGCCCAAGGTCATGCAGTTAGTAAGTGGTAGAGAAGAGTCCAAAACCAGGGATTCTTTGTCTCCAAGTATACAGTTTTCTACAGCACCTATATGTACTAGGTGTGGTTCGGTTGTGGGATGATCTCGGAATCAAGAAGCCCCCATAAAGACAGGTTGGTCCCCAATTCTATTTGCTTGGCCTGAGTAGGTCTGGCCTGGGACCTAGTATGTACATATGTAGGTGTGTATGTATTTAGTATTATTTAGTTAGTTAGGACTTATTTATGATTATAGTCCTTTTTGTAAAATGATTAGCAGTACCTACAAGAATCAGGTGGAAACGTATTCAGATAAGTCTGCAATATATGCCTGTTGGGGACCTAGACAGAGGTTCATGTGGCTATAGAGCACATTTCTAGAACCTTTAATCCTATAAATGTTAATTTATTTTTTTTAAGATTTATTTATTTGACAGAGAAAGAGGGAGTACACAAGCAGGGGGAGTGGGAGAGGGAGAAGCAGGCTCCCTGCTGAACAGGGAGCCTGACGTGGGGCTTGATCCCAGGACCCTGGGATCATGACCTGAGCCGAAGTCAAATGCTTAACCAACTGAGCCACCCAGGCGCCCCGCAAATGTTAATTTTTAAAAGTTAAAAGACATTGTCCCCAAATTCTTGTCTTGAGGCCTGCTATTCTGAATTCCTTTTAAAATCAGACTGGTACCCATTTCCTCTTATTACACGTTCAAAACTGCCTTTAGAAGAGAGATGCAGGGGCACCTGGCTGGCTCAGTCACTGGAGCGTGAGACTCTTGATCTCAGGGCTGTAAGTTCAAGCACCAAACTGGGTGTAGAGATTACTTAAAAATAAAATTTTTAAAAGAGAGTACACAAAACAAGGTCTACAGCTTCTTTGTTACGCATTTCATGTAGAATTTAGGTAAAAGATTACCAACTATAAAAATCCACCTATTAACTCTGCTTATCATTTATACCTCATTTATTTATATGAGTCATTTAATTCAGTTAATAACTTGTGATACTTACCTCTGCACTGTAGGTTAATTTCACCGAAGGAGTGTCCTGGCAAGGAAGAATTGCTCTGCAGTGGATGGCCTGGGACAGGGGAGGGAAAAAGAAAAACCTATTCCCCTTTCTTATAAATCAAGTCGTTAAGAAATCATTAAAGTTGCAGCACTGCCCTTAGACACTTTCTTTTTAAAAATATACCTCACATTCTTTTCAGATCTCTTGAAGGAGCAAAAATAGACTTGTGGGTAGAAAAGTCTGATTTCCCATTTTAATGTACGGTCAATCCTTGAGTTTCAGTTGAAGCACGAGGCAATGTTAAGCATTGTTTCCTACTCTCTGCCCTGAGTGACAGCAGTGCTCAGTAAGAGGCTATTAGAGACCACAGATAAAAGGGGTCTTGGAAATAAAACGGAGAACCATGCATTCTACATCCCTATCTCAGAGAATCATCTAGAACCTTAGCCTCCTGGAGACTCTGAAAAGACCCACAAAAAGAAACTTGTTTGAATTCTTACACTTGTTTTAACAGGAAAACCATCCTGCTCTGGTTAGTTATTAACAGCTAATGGGACGCCCGTGTTCTGAGGAAAACTGCTTGGGGAGTGTTACTAGAGGCTTGACATTCCAATCTTGCAGCAAACTTGGAAAGTAAAAGTTAAGAAGAACAGGAAGGAAAAGAACAGCCTTTCTCAGTACCATCGAGACTCGTATTTAAATTTGGGTCTAAGGTATCTATCAGTGAGGAATACTGAGAGGATTAAATGTGCAAAGTACCTAATGTAAACTACAATAAGTATTTAATGAATTCCTTTAATTGTAAATTATTTAATTACTAACAGAATTAGGTATTTCCCCTTTCAGAAGATAGTTTAATATGCATTACCCTTGTGACAGATTGTCTCTAATGATAGGATTCTTTATTCTTAGTTTTTATTTTTTATTTTTAAAAGATTTTATTTATTTATTTGACAGAGAGATCACAAGTAAGCAGAGAGGCAGGCAGAGAAAGAGGGGGAAGCAGGCTCCCTGCTGAGCAGAGAGCCCGATGAGGGGCTCAATCCCAGGATCCTGAGATCATGACCTGAGCCAAAGGCAGAGGCTATAACCCACTGAGCCACCCAGACGCCCCGAGTGGACATGATTTCAAACTGAAGGGCATTTCTTTTTAAAAGTGATGTATGAATGTGTTAATAATGAGATGTCAATGAAAATATTATTATTTTTATAACATAAATTAAAATGCTATCTCAAGGAAGACCCAAGTATTCATAAGACCACTGTCCACTTTGCTTCAGTAAACTGAATGTGCTGGGAATTCTTTTGTATAACAAATCATTCCGGATCTTTTTTTTACCTGGCACTGACTAAAGAGATAGGGATGTTCCTTCCCAGAAGTTTGTTCAGGAGTGAGCCACTGAAGAGCCGAAGATTTTGGAGATGTCTCAAAAGAAATTTCTATAACGACTTCTTGATTTCTGTATGCAACAAACAAATACATTAGTAGAGTATAATTGAATCTAACTGAACTTTGGATTCATAACACACAGACTAAACAATATAGGTAATAATTTATTAGGTCTCATTACTGATGGCAAGTCAGCTCTAGGAATGCAGGGTCCTCTGTTCCTAGCTGATGTCGCCCTCTGGTTCCCTTCCACTCTACCACTCTATGTGCTTTGGAGGATGTAACAGGACTAATATTCGCTGACTACACCTCTGTGTAGTCACACACACTTTGCACCTGTGGTATCATGCAATCTTTCATGACAGCAGGAAAGTGGAAGAAAGAATTTTGGAACTTTGACTACCACACAGTGGTGGGTGCTAGAATGTGACACAGAGCAGTGCTGGTCTGCAAATGGTTAGGGGACCTGTCAAGACATGGAGAGTAAGCATTTAGAAACTTTTAGAGTCAATTTTATGTCTGTTGAATCTAGGGATCAAAAACAGGTGCTTGCTTTTAATCTCTTCCTCCTAGTAATTCATTTATATTGCATTGTATAAAAGAATCAGTCTGCGACAGACTGGAAAAAACAAGAACTGGTCCTTTGCCCCAGGTAGTTTGAGCAGCACTGATAATGAGCAAAGAGCAAAGAGC
>CM053611.1:88877901-88912273 GCA_028646535.1 Procyon lotor
GAAACTTTTAGAGTCAATTTTATGTCTGTTGAATCTAGGGATCAAAAACAGGTGCTTGCTTTTAATCTCTTCCTCCTAGTAATTCATTTATATTGCATTGTATAAAAGAATCAGTCTGCGACAGACTGGAAAAAACAAGAACTGGTCCTTTGCCCCAGGTAGTTTGAGCAGCACTGATAATGAGCAAAGAGCAAAGAGCGCTGGGTACCCGCAGCGAGCCGGTGTGTGAATCCTGACTCTGCCACCTACTGGTGGTGCTGTGAACTGGGCAAATTACTTGACCACTCTGTGCCATAGCTCTTGATCTTACATGTGGGTGCTTCCCTTCTTTTTCTTCCTTTCTTTTTTTTTTTAAGATTTGATTTATTTTATTTGAGAGAGAGAGAGAGCATGAGAGAGAGTGAGCATGAGCAGGGGGAAGGGCAGAGGGCGAGGGAGAAGCAGGCTCCCCGCTGAGCAGGGCACCCCAACCGGGGCTCGATCCCAGGATCCTGGGATCATGGACTGAGTCCCTCAGGTGCCCCGCCCTTCTCTTTCTTAAACAGGAAGAGAAGGCAAGAAAACATTGGCCACAAAGGTGGGGTCAATCACCCTTGTTTTAGGCTGATGGCTTTCCCACCCTTTTTCCCCTTCCCAATTTATCAAGGAGTGGGATGTACTCCCAATATGACAATTATTGGGTGCCTCTTTCTTGAATAAGTTACTTTATTTCTCTGACGTTCCCTTTCCTCATCTGTAAAATAGAAATCAAACCACAAAGGGTTACCCTAAGAATCAGAAAAAGGAATGTGTCTAAGGCATTATCTCAGACGGATACATAGAACCTTTTCTATATCATTGTCATTGTCCCATTAATAAAAGTGGCCAGTCTCTGGGGAAAAGGTGAAAACTGTCTATGCAGCTTATAAGGGCTTCCCAGGTGATCCTGAAATGCCTCCTTAAGATGGCATGCTCCCATCCTCACTCTAGATCACTCCCATGTTCAGTAAAGAAGTAACAGTTATTAAAAGTCCTATTCTGGAGTATTTTATACAATGAATTTCTTTAGAGTCTTAAGAACATATAATTTTCACTATAAGCTTTAATCTGAACAGCAGATCAGTAAGAACACCAATTACTACATACACACAATTAGGAAATAGGAAAGGAAAATTGATTAAATTAAAAATGTTTTTCTCCATTATATAGCTATATAAAAGAGAAGGATAACATTCATACTTGCTCAGAGCAATAGGAAGAGAGATTTCCATTGGTGATCCTTTGTAACTTTGTCTTTCTCCAAGAGTATATTTGACTTCTTGTCCATTGATGACTGCTTTTTCTATCGTGAGGTCCTTTGTATCCAAGGTCTAGAATCAAGTTAGTATTTTTAAATGATAAGAAAACCGCTTAGTATATACCAGAGAAAAGTAATATTAGCTATAGGTTAACCATAATGATTACAGAATAGAACTAGTTGCTCGTAGAAAGTAAAATAGAGTGAAATTAACTATTCATTTGTCTCCTCCTTTTCTTAAACTCCACAGGCAACCTGTGGCCGCTGTTTGTACTTCTTCATCAATCTCTCCTCCTTCCCTCTCTTCAGTCTGGCTTGCAGCAACTCTGCTCCTGAAAGGGCAGGGCATACCTCCTGATCAACAGGTCTTCTCAGCTCAGTAATCTGGACCTCCATCCGCTCATAGCCCTATGGGACACACCATCTGTTTGAAGTCCTCTCCATGGCTTCTTTGACTTTATGCATAAACAGTTTTCTCATTTGTCTAATGCTATTCCCCCCACCGCTTCTAGCTCCTAAAATGGATTTGTCCCAATGTTCTAGCCTCAATCCCTTGATTCTTTTTAAAAAGATTTTATTTATTTATTTGAGAGAGGGCATGAGCTGGGGAGGGGCAGAGGGAGAAGCAGGCTCCCTGCTGAGCAAGGAGCCAGGGACGTGGGGCTCTCTTCCCAGGACCCTGGGATCTTGACTGGAGCCACGTAACTGTCTAAGCCATCCAGGTGCCCTGGATCCCTGGATTTTCTTACTATAATGGACACTCCCTAGGTCTCGATCATCCCATATCATCAACCAATTCCTGTGCTGATGACTACGGTCTGTTTCTATGGTCGGTATCCCTTCCCCAGGACTACCACTGGATCTTAGTTGCCTGTTTGACATTTCCATGGGCAATACTGCCTCATAGTCAGTGGGCTTCTAAAAATTCTAAAAACGAAACCACCCTTATGTCTCCTAGTCTGTTCTCTCTGCTAATTTCTCTCTTCCATTAACAGAATCCACAAGGTACCTAAGATTTGAGACATTCAAATAACCCAAAATCGATCCCCTTCCCAAGCCCCCATGGCCAATTAACACGTTTTTCTTTCACTCTGTCCTCAGACTTCTCTTTCCTTCTACCACCACTCTCGGTCAGACCCTGCCTTAAAACTGCCCGCAATGTGATCTCTCTACCTCTGGCATCTTTCTATTGAAATCTTGCCGGCAACAGCACAGGGAGTTAGAAGGCCAGCTGCCTCTCTTTCAAGTTATTTAATTGCGTAATAAGCTCAGGTAAAAGTCACAGGGGCAATCATTAATTGGATTCCTACCTCTCCAGAGTCAACAGTATTTGGGCAAAAAGAAATCTCCATTCTGTTTTGTTTTTATTTTAAAGCAGCTAAATTTGTTCGGGACGCCACCTGTTTCCCTCTGAATAGGTAATTATTCCTTTCGGGTTACTTTCGTTCAGGGGTACCTCAACGATTGCTACTCTACATTAGTAGAACTGACTTAGCTTTGTGCACTCGCACATTCAGAATATTTGGTTTTATTAGGTTTACATCTTTTTAAGAAGAATAGGGTTCCTTCTTTGTCCCTTCATATTCCAGGATCTATTTCTGGCTATTGGACTTATTTTAAAAACTTGATTGATAATATCTATGTCTGTAACTACTCATGTTTATACTATCATAACCACAGGATGAATCAACTGACTCATTTCCCAGAGGGACATATCTGATTATCTGTATTGCCTAAACTTTTCAAATCTAATCAGAAATCAGAAGAGCCAGATTATTGTCATGACTATTTTTTGAAATCTTTTTCATATCCTCTGTATTTATTATAGTGGTCAGTCCAAATCTCTCCTGTAGCATTTACTGTGCCACATTAGAATGGCACGTGTTTTCTACTAGATTGAAGGTTCTTAAGAAGACCCAGAATGTTACTTAGGCTTGCATTCCCAGAGGTTAGCACGGTGCCTGAAAAAATCGTAGGTATTAATTAATGTGTGAAGCAAATTCTGAGCTAAGAGAGAAAAATGCAGTGTTTAAGCTGTGTACTGCCAAGTCATTTTTTTTTTAAAAGATTTTATTTATTTATTTGACAGAGAGAGCGATCACAAGTAGGCAGAGATGCAGGCAGAGAGGGAGGGGGAAGCAGGCTCCCTGCTAAGCAGAGAGCCCCAGGACCCTGAGATCATAACCTAAGCTGAAGGCAGAGGCTTTAACCCACTGAGTCACCCAGGTGCCCCTGTATGCTGCCAAGTCTTAACCTCAACTATCATTCTCAAAGTACGTAAGAAATTCCCCTTCAAATTTCACTAATAAATGTTATTAAACAATTGACCAAAATAGTAATAGAAAAAAAAGGAAACTGGGTAGTTGAAAAGTTGGAACTAGTACTTTTTAACAAAGTTTTACCAAACACCAACTACATATATAAGGCCGAGATACTATATGTAGTTATAAGAAACAGATCTACCAATAGTAGGAAGTTACTAGGGATATGATTTACTATATCTCACAGTATACTCTTTGAATAACACCCCAAAAAACAGTTCTACTTCTAAGCAGCTGGCTAACTGCCATGGAATATATAACTAATTCCCTTTTTGCACCAGCTGCTGGGAAGCTCCACATAAGCCTGGCTACCCACTTCTTTTTTCCTTGGGCCATGTGTTTCGTTTTCCTGATTCTTATTCTCTCTTCCTCCAAATTCTTAAATTATTTTTAATCTTATCATACTGTACATATTGTTTTAAGCAGACTCAAATTCTTTCTGTGACAAAGCATGGCTTAAATTAAAAAGTTTTAGGCCTCAGTATTATGTCTCTATTTACATTTTCTACCTGTTATTTGCAGGGAGCTGCAATAAAAAAAAAAATGGGGTTACTGTTAAAACCAAAATCAAAACAACACCTTGATTTGGTTCCCAGCTCAGTCATTTACATGGTGAAGACCAGAGGGTTTGCAGTCAGAAAGATCTGTGTTCACTTCCTGGCTTCTGGCACTTACTAGTATATGATCTTGGCCAAGACATTAAAACCTCTCTGAGCCACCAGCTGACAGAAAACCTAAAAACGTTGAAAGTTTCAATAAAAGAAACAAATGCTTGGAAGTTATCACAAATGAATACTGAACTTGAGCGCAAATAACCCAAAACTTCAAGATTTTTAGAAAAGCTAGGATTTAGTCCTAGTAGAGCTCTTTCCACATTCTCCAGCATCAAGGACTCCAAGAAGGTGAAACAGTAAGGACACTGGATATCCTCACCAAGCACTGCCACTAGGTCCTCTCTATTGGTGGTGGTGAGGTATGGTGTCCTCTCACCTTCAAGATACCATTAGCACTATTATTAGTGTGGCCCATATTAAGGCTTATGCACTGCATTCTAACTGAATTCATCCAATAGTTCTTCAAACTTTTGAGTGTTCTCTACACGGCAGGTGCCATTCTAAGAACCTGATACAGAAAGCCATGAAACATAGCTCTACCTTCAAGAAACTTCTAGTAGAGGAAAGAAGCAGAATTTGAAGAAATAAAACCAAACTCTTGGCCTCAGGTTGTCACTATAAATAAGCAAACAATTAAAAACAGATGTCACTGTACCAAAACTAGCCTTCCTTGTATAAAATCTAACATTATTATCATTCTAGTCTCTAATTTACCAAACAGACATGCCAACCAGACATCATGATTTAAAAGTCTTCTCTCAAGATTTGGGGAATGCAAAAACAATGGGCAGCTCTGAGATTGGGACATTGAAGGCACATTCTTTTCAAAATTTAGGCATTCTGTCCCTTGTTTCCTCAAGGATCAGAGTTCAACCTTTATTTTTAAAAACCAGGTGAGAGTGGAAGGTCATACTAAGTAGGGATAAACTATCAAAGGTTACTTTCTTTTAATAAAAAGGGATATCTCATTGAGTTGGGACTTCCACCAATCCTGCTTGGGCAAAGCTGCCTGCAATAAAAGATAGCATGGTACTTCAAGCCAATCAAAGTACAACCTACAGGGAAATAGTTATCTTCTTGGTTGTAATACCTTATTTTCTTCCTTGTAGTGCTTTTGGTGACTAATATCAATACAAAGGGGAGTCGATCAACTTTTCAAATCAGAATTAGTCTAGCAAGATGTTAAGGACAAAGAATAGATTACCTGCTCTATTAGTTCGTATTAATGAACTTAGAATACATGCCTATGACACAAGGAGTTATGAGAACCACCAACTCTTATCTAAAATTATTATGCCCAGTTAATTGACCACACTGATTTCCCACCATCAAGCCTACAACATTCAGTGATTAGGTTGCTTAATGGCTTGCTTAAGTAGATAACACAATGCTCTATGCACCATACACTGTGGCTGGTCTTTCCTTGTCCCTCTTATTTCCAAAATGCTCACCTATGAAATCCTTCGGGTGAAAAGTACAATCTAAATACTACCACTTTGAGTAAGAACACTGAAAACAGGTTATGTTGTACAGAGAAAACAATTTAATAACATTCCATAAATCTAAACAAGTTTTTCATCACTTAAGTGGCTTAGCGATGTTGTAGAAGTACACTTCTAAGAAGCACAATAATTTTTTGCTCCTTAAAACCAACTATATAAAACATTGTATTGATATATGCTTAGAAAGCCTGAATGGCCCACCCGTCATTACATTAATTGAAGAGAAGGGTTGATAATCAAAGGTAGAAGGACCGTGACCCTGGAGAAAAAGAGCTGTATCTAGAGTTAGCAGAGACTGCATGTATCAAAGCAGAGGGGATGGAGGGGTCTGGAGTTGTTAATCCCAAGGGGGTTGAGAATGGGTGGTAGAGAGATTGAGGGAAGACTCAAAAGGCTTGAGGGGTCCTATCCTGCATTGGTGAGGGTTGAAATAAGGTGCCTGGGAGGAAAGGGTCATATTAACATCGACAGGGCATAGAGTCTGAGACTTAGATGAGACTACCCTGAGGAAGGTGCGCTGGGGACTGGAAGAAATTTGCGGCCTGAGGAGGGAGTTCTGGGCTGCAGGCCGAGGAAATGGGGAGGCCACAGGGGGCTTAGCGCTGGGAACTAGGATAGCAGGGGAGGGAGGATTCCGGCTAAAATGAAGCCCGAAGCTGGATGAGAGCAGGACGTGGATGCGGCGCTAGGATGTGCCTAGGGCCTGGGGAGGGGTGTCTGGGGAGTAGGGTGCAGGAGTCACTGAGGTATAGGTAGCGGGTGACGGAGGGATGCAGAGACAGAAGTGGAATCGGGAGGAGGCGATATAGAGTGAGTGGGGGGCCGAGGAAGGGAAGGCTGAGAAATGAGTGAGGGCTAAAAGGGGCGCGCGGAATAATGAGCTGCGGGCTGCGGAGGGGCACCGTGGGATGCGCGGGGCAGACCCGAACGTGGGGCTGGGAAGGGGCAGCAGCGGGGTAAGGGACGAGAAGCGGGCGGCCGGGGAGAGGCGGGCACTCGGCGCGCGTCCCACCGTACCAGGCTTCGCAGATTGTCCTCCTGAGACTGCACCGTGAGCGCGGCGGTGCCGGTGAGCACCCTGCGGGTAAAGTCGACGCTGCAGCGCAGGTGCAGGTGCTTGGTTCGGCAGACCGAAGCCGGAGAGGCCAAGGAGCATGTATCCACTGCCTCGGGCATGGCTCTGGGGAGTCTCCGCACGCCGATGCGCACCCGAAAACCCAGCTGCGAGACTACTCGACTGAGAGGTAGAGGAGGGAGGGAGGGAGGTAAAGAAGAGCAAGAGGGACTCGTGGCGCCCGCCGGGAAGGGAAGTTTCTTAAAGTGAGAGAAGACCAGGGTGTAGCGTGGATGGAACTACAAGTTCCGTGGTGCAGCGCGACAAGGCGTGCGCTTTGCTTCCTGGGAGTGTGTGTGTGGAGGGGTGCTGAGAGGACTGGGGAGCATTCCTGAAACAGGAGGAGGAGGAAGAGGAGGGGTGTGGGGCAGCTGGAGGACGGGTGGGCCGACGGAAATGATCAGAAGTGCAACCGGGAGAACAATTGGAGGCTTCCATTTTAGTTTTGTTCAACTTCGGTGGAAGTTGCAATAACAATGGAAGAAAGTCAGATGTATTGGCGGCAGCCAATAGTGAGGATGGGGGAGGGTGATAAGCAATAAGAGCTTTGTCGGAAGGCCATCTTCCGTGCAGTTCCTCGTTAGTATAGTGGTGAGTATCCCCGCCTGTCACGCGGGAGACCGGGGTTCGATTCCCCGACGGGGAGGCACAAACGAAATTTTCGTTTTGCTTTGTTTTAATCGCATTGCAACAACCATAATGCAAATATTTCTCCCAACCTTTTAAAAGTTAATACAAAAGAAATAAACAATGTCCAATTAATTGTAAGCTTTACATTTTAAGAGTCGTTTCGTTGCTGGTTTGCCATGTTGGCAACTCAACAAATTTTTCTTTAGTGCTTATTATGTACATTTGCAGACCCTGGAGAGCAAAAACTGAATAAGCCAATACTCCCATTTTAGAAACTTAGGAAAGTCATTTCAATATACCGTAATGAGAGAATTCTGTGGTAGGAGTATGTGCTGGTGGCAAGATTGGAATGCAGAACTGAGCCATCTAGCTCAGCTCTGGGGCCCTTCTAGAATGTGAGGAAGGGTTGAAGGATGATTTGTTCTGGGGATGGGACCTCAGAGTTGAAACTGGAGAGCCTGGAAGAGGACAGGCCTCAGAGGACTTGAAACAGTTGGATTTTTAATCCTGAATTCATGAATGGGGGGCCCATTGAAGAATTTTAAACACCTGAGGGACATGGTCAGATTCATGACATCCAGAGAACACTGGTGGTTATTCAGAGAATGGATAGGAGTTATCAAAAATCAGAGGCATGTGAGTTAGGAAACTATTAATAGTCCAGGAAGAAGATGTGGTGGCCTCACATAAGGAATAAGTAAAGAGAGAGAAAATCGGGAAATGGAAGGAATATTTAAGAGATAAGTAGATTAAGAAGCCTAAGATGATTCTCAGATTGTTTACTTCAGTGTGTGGGCAATCATTAACCAGAGATAGAGACCATCTGAAGAAGACAGATTTAGGTGAGGATGATGTAAATTTAATTTTGGACATTCCAAGTTTGAGAGGTATGGGACTCAAGTGGAGATGTCTGTCAATCACTTGACGTTTAAGTCCATAGCTCTGGGGAAGTTTATGGTAGATATGGGAAGGTCAAGTAATGTGGTAGGTAAAGCTATGACAGTGGATAAGTTCAGCCCAAGTAGCACGTATAAAGAGGAGAGCAGTGAAAACAGGTTGAAATCTGGGAGAACATGAGGTTTTAACAAAAAAGGCTAAAGGATGGAGGCAGTCCTTTCACAACATATGCATATATCAAATCACTACAATGTACACTTTAAAGATGTTACAGTTTTGTCAATTATACCTCAATAAAGCTGGAATTTTTCAAAAGGGGGGAGTAGAGTAAGAAGTACTCATGAAATAAAATCGGAAGAGCCAACCAGCAATGTTAAGTGCAGGGAAGACCATTAAAATAAGGAGTAAAAAGCATCCTTTGGATTCAGCAATGGGGTGGGTGTGGGGAGGGTGGTGGTGTGGTTGAATTTTGCAGTTTAGTGGAAAGTGGATGCCAGAGAGCAGTAGGTTGAGCAATAAAAAAGAAGAGGGAAATAAAACACAGGCTTCTCTGTCGAGACGTTTGGCCGATTTGAGAAAGGAAAACAAAAGAGGAATAGAGAGGCATATGGCATTAAGAAAGTGTTCTTTATTTTTTTAGGGAAAGAGGACCTTTAACATGTTTAGATATAGAGATGAAAGGGTTTCTAGAGAAAATTAAAGATTTAGGAAGTGTGGGAGGTAGATGATGACTTGAGCATTGACCAGTGTTCCATAATTCCATTTTGTATCAAAATCACCTAACAATTAAGTTTGGCTCCAGTAACAGAAAAAGATGCTATGTATGGGGGTGTCCTGGTGTTGGCCCCAGCAAGGCAAAGGGAAACAAAATAAAATTAAAACTTGACAAACCATGAAATCCAATATCTTACTAATGCAAAAGGCTGAATTTTATAGGGCCCAAGAATCCATGACATGGTTGATATTTGCATACATTTTTTGAGGCCTAAAAATATTCTAGGTGTTATTAAATCAAGAGTGACAAATATGATGCAATAGAATTGATTTAGTCAAAGAACACACAATCAAATGATCTTCCTTATGGAGAAAGAATAATTTGTTTTAATAAAAGAATGTCAATATCATCATCTTCCATTATCGATTACCAGGATCCCGCAGAGTTTATGCCAGTGTGTTCAAGAAGATAGTCACAGGCAACTGCAAATGAAGGCTTCGAATTGATTAATAGATTAATCAAAAGACAGATATACAGTAGCAATTATTTTCTAAAATCCCACTGATACCCAAATATAGAGCTTACCAAACTAGCAATTCACAAACAATAGAAGTGTTCTTCATATCCAGTGGTGGATTGGGAAAGTTTAAAAAATGAAGTTTTCCATTGCTTCTATAAAATAAGAATAATATCAGAGCTTATATTCAAAAGGAGACTTTATTTATTTATTTTTTTAAGGAGACTTTATTAAGGATAAAAAATGATTTATATATAGTTTTCTAAAAAGAAGTATACATATGTTTACAGAGCCATTTGAACAGGAAGTGTTCCAGCTTAACTGCTCTCCTGGAAAAGTCACTAAACCCCCTCAAAGCCTCAATCCTTTTGGGGGAAAAATTTGAGATCCCTGTGTCTCACGGGGTTGTTGAAAGGATGAGATGAGATAATGTATATGAAGTGCTTCACGTTGTGCTTGGCATTGTGATCATCTGTTACGTGTTTGCCAGTATTATTTCTATGGGTTTTTATTTTGTCTATTTCGGTAATTTTAATACATATTATTCCTCGTTTTGTTAGCTAGAGTTTTTAGGAAGACCTGGGAAATGAGAAGCAACCAAGACCTGGGAAATAAGCAGATCGTGACAAATAGACTTCTCTACAAGAGAGTTTGCAACATTAGCAATGATCACCTGTTTTTGAAACATGTTTATATTTAGGAAATTCTGGAAATTGCAATAGGTGTATTAATACAAGACTTCCCGTTTCCATCACGTCTAGCTCTGCAGGGGTCACCTTCACACACCAGGTTTCAGTCGAACTGAAAGCAGCTTGTGCCAGAGTTCAGCTCTCTCCTGCTCTTCCTTGAGCCTAAATCCCCAGCCAGTCCCCATCTTTCCTGGAAAGAGTTCTCCTTTTCCCCCCCAGGACTCTGGCTCTCCAGTCTGAGCAGGAGTCTAGTAGAATCTCTTGTTCTTGTACAGAACAGAGGTGTATGTGATACTCTTCATGTTCTCCTTCCAATGGCTGAGAAAGTGGAGGAAGTTTTTTTAAGCTCTTTTTTCTTTTTCTTCATATTTAGTTCACCAAATGGTTGAGGCAGCCCAGACCCGTGTCTCCATTTTTCTGTTAAGTCTGTTTTTGTTTGTGCAAGAGTTGTATACTTACTATGCATATCTCTAGTGTGTTCATGACAAGAAAAGGTTTGGGCAGCTAGGGAGGCCAGAGATGAAAGGAGCACAAGGCGAAGTTCTTCCAATTTCGTTAAATAATATAAGGGACCCTCTCCACTTGTCCCCACTTTTCCCCCCATTCTGACCCTTATCCTGACTGAGAGCGGGCTGGGTCTGGAGAGCCTCCCACACCAATTTGCTGTTTGTTCCTCTGCGGGTACCCACCAGCATGAGCAGGATGATTATCAGGCCATGCTCGGTGGGATGGCTGGTGACATGACCTTCTCTCTTTCACACACCAAGCATGGTTACAAGACTTTGACACACCAAGTATGTTAGTGTCTCCTATAAGCCCCATCAAAAACACAGATCTCAGGCCCCATGCCTGGCCTGCTGGATCAGAATCTGCGTCTTAATAAAATACTTCCAGTGATCGGTGTGCATGTTAAATTAAACCACTGCCTTAGAGGCTGAAAGGGTACTTTTGGGATTGGAGGGAATTCATTCCAAGAGTCTATCAGACATGTCAGGACTCCTCTTGGAGTTCTGGTCCTGGGTTCCCAAGTCAGTACTCCTGTCGTCCCCTGTCAATGCTGGCACAGCACTTACCATGCTGTGTAAATGTCGGCTTATTTGTCCTTCCCCCGATGAGATGGCCTGTCCTGAATTTCCAGATGGCGTATTTTCCTTCTCTGAGCATGTTCTTTGGATGGATGAACCAAGGTATAAATGAATAAATGAGATTTCCCCATGAGACCGCAGGGATCCTTTTCCTCAGTGCTTTACTTTTTGTTGGCTTTGGGGCACAGAGAAAGCTGCCTGGTGAACTCTGCCTTCGGCTCAGGTCATGATCTCAGGGCCCTGGGATTGAGCCCCACATCAGGCTCCCTGCTCAGTGGGAAGCCCGTTTCTCCCTCTCCCACTCCCCCTGCTTGTGCTCCCTCTCTCTGTCAAATAAATAAATAAAATCTTTTAAAAAGAAGGAAGGGAGGGAGGGAGGGAAAGAAAGAAAGAGAGAGAGAGAGAGGAGAGAGGAAGGAAGGAAGGAAGGAAGGAAGGAAGGAAGGAAGGAAGGAAGGAAGGAAGGAAGGAAGGAAGGAAGGAAGGGAGGAAAGAAAAGAAAGAAAGGAAGGAAGGAAGGAAGGAAGGAAGGAAGGAAGGAAGGAAGGAAGGAAGGAAGAAAGAAAGAAAGAAAGAAAGAAAGAAAGAAAGAAAGAAAGAAAGAAAGAAGATACCTTTTACCAACTTCTTGCTAATGAGAAACACCTACTTTACAGACCTCTTTATGGAAGCATAATATCCACTCATAAAAGTTCACTTCTCATAAGCGTAGAGCTCACTGAACATTATAAACTGAACACACACCATAAGATACAGAGCCTTACCACCACCCTGCAAGGTGGCCTCCTCAAATTCCCTTCTATTCTCTGTAAACCTTGCTCCCAGTGGCAATCACTGCCTGACTTCCAACAACATAGAACCCCTACCTGTTTTGCTATGTAGATTTTCTTTATTTATACAGAAATGTGTAGTAGGTGCTCTCGTGCCTGGATTCTTTAGCTCATTATGTTTGTGAGATTCCTTTATATTGTCATGTATCGTCCTAGGTTATGCACTCTCGTTGCTGTGGAGCGTTGCATGTGTGGGTAGACCTATTCTACTGTGGATGGACACGAGGATGATTTTTGGTTCTGAGTTATCATGAACAGTGCTGCCGTGCACCTTCCAGAACACGTCTTTTGGTGAACATATTATAGCCAGGTTTTGGCATGCTGCTTTGAAGTTTAGGCAGCATAACCCACACCAGGTGACATTGCTTTGTGACCACTGCACCAAGCCAAAAATCATTCCTTGCAGCAACCCTGGCTCTGCAATCATGGACACAGACCCCATGAGCTCCCAGCTGGAGCAGGGAACAGTGGATCAAGCAGGAAGGGAAGCTGTTTTCAAGTTACAAGAAAAAAAATAACAAATGCTGATCTAGATCATCTTTTTTTCCCCCCTTGCGCACCGTCACTACTGTTTCTTTTCTAGTTGCACCGGATTGTAAAGTTCGGCTCTACTGGGCTTTTTTCTGACTCAGAGATTCCCTCTTGACTCACATTTTTGCTACTTAGTAGCCGGTGGTGTTTCATCAGAGCAGGTACTTACACCTTTTGTTCCGATGGCTTAAAACATGAGTGGAGTTTCACAAGTGTCATTACTGTTTTCCAAAGGCTTATTTCTGTCTCGGGTTGGCTGGCGTGGAGCCTAGTTTCTCTTATTTGCCCAGAGAGCAGGTTGTTGCTGTTTGTTTATAAATTAGGTTTGCAGGAAAGACCAACCTCAAAGACTTTCCTTCTGAACCTTCTTCTCATCTACAAATTTGTGTTTGAGGAATTAACTAGAATTTTGTCCTTTCTTACAATAGGCCTCTCATGCTTGGTATTTGCCATTGAGCAAACTCGTGTAAGAGTCGCACATAGTTGGCTTGCCCTTCACCTTCTTCCACGGATGTGTGTCTCAGTGTTTCTCGAGCTGAGCCGTGCACTTCCCCTTACCTCCCTTCCCGGCCTCCAACACAGCCTCTTCTCCAGCCAGACTCGACATCCTTTCCCATAGATGCCCCTTCCTGTGCTCCCCTGGGTCACAGGGCTGGGAGGTGCTCCCTGCCTACTCCTCTCACCTCTATTTGGGGCCCCGCTCCCCAGAAATATTTTCCCGATATATTGTCTTTCCCCTGCTGGTCCTTAATTTTTCTGTACAGGAATTTACACACACACACACACACACACACACACACACACACACACACGTCAACCCTCATTTTTTGCAGATTTCATTGTCGTGAGTTTGTCCACTCTCTAAAATGTATTTGTTACCCCTAAATGAGGGTCCTTTTTGTGGTCTGTTTAATGTTATGTTTTTCACATTTTGGTGCTTTCTGTCGGTCATTTCACTGTTTAAGATGTCCTCTAGGCAAATGCTCAAGTGTTAACTCGCGTTCCTCAGGGCAGGAAGGCCATGCTGTGCCCCACGCAGAGCATCCCCCTGTTAGCCGAGCTTCCTTCGGGCGTGACTCAGCGTGCGGTGGGCCAGGAGTGTGATGGTCATGAATCCACTGTATATTCAATAGGGTGCTTTGGATAGAAACACACATAAAACAAGGTCATGTATTGACCCGAAAATGCAACCCAAAGTTCCAGAACCCTTCTGTGTTTCCCCTGGGAGCCCTGGTTCCGGCTTCCCTAACTCACTCAGTGTTCACAGCGACTTAATAGAGCGGACTTAATAGAGCGACGTAGCTGCAAATAAGGAGAATCAACAGCATGTACTCTGTGCCCTTCCGGTTGGTTCCCGTTTGTTTCCTTCAGCCTCCCCCTGGGCTCCCAAGGGGAGTTGAAGTGGCAAGCTTTTCTGGGGGATACCTTACTGTTCCTTTAACTCTCTCGGGGCGCCCAGCTCAGGATAAAGACTGTGGGGCAATGGAAGGGAGATGGGAAGGGAGGGGGGATGGAGCAAAGCAAGGAGGGATGGCGGGAAGGAAGGATGCCCGCGGAACCTGAGGTTACTGCTTTGTTGAAGAGAGCTTGGATTCCCCGATTTTCACAATGTCTCAGTTCTCAAATGCTTCCTCTTTATGTCCAAGAAGAATCACTGAACTAGAATAATATAAAATTAGAAATGAAGTGGTATCTTGTGATAGCTTTGGCTTTTATTTCTGCTCCTGAAGGAATCAAACAGAGCAAGTCTCCCAGATTCTTTTGAGCTTTAAAAAATTTTTTTCTTCTCTTCCCCTCCCCCCTCCCCCGCCCACTCTCCACGCCTTGTCTCTCTTGGGCTAGGATAACTTTATAATTCCCCAACTCTAGGCCAAAAGGTAGTAGAACTCATTGTGGATGTTCATACGCCTCTGCGGTATGATCAGACCCCTTTCTTGGGTAGCAAACAGCATGGATGTTGGCTTGTCCTTGGGAAGTTCATAACCTTCTTGGGCAAATGAAAACCATAAAATGAAACCATAAGAGATCAAAGTGGGAGATCAAATAATTAAAGTGTGTTGAGGTGGACACATCCATAAGTGCTGTAGGAGTTCAATGAAGAGGACTGTGGGCATCTTTCTGGAAGCAGTGAAGCTTGCATGGAAACATAAAGCAGGAAAGATTTTATTTATTTATTTGACACAGAGAGAGAGAGCACAAGTAGGCAGAGAGGCAGGTGGAGAGAGAGGGGGAAGCAGGCTCCCCGTTGAGCAGAGAACCCGACGTGGGGCTCCATCCCAGGACCCTGAGATCATGACCTGAGCCGAAGGCAGAGGCTTTAACCCACTGAGCCACCCAGGTACCCCAGGAGTCTCGTTTTTTAATTGCCAACCAATATCAATAAAAATTGGGGGGTACACTCTCAATAAATGTGGTTTTTTTTTTTTGCTGGTTTATAAATTCTCTACTGTGCGCTAATGCAATTAATGAGTATCTCATGGCACAAGATACATTGAGAGAAGGAGGGGTCATCATCAATGATAGTGAATATAAATCTTGAATTTTAAATAGCCATTTTCATAATTTTGCTTTGCATGGCAGGGGGCTACCTTCTTGTCAGATTTGATTTGATCACCATTGTTTCATTTGGTTTGTTAAATCAACGTAGCCACCTTATCTTGGAATAGAAGCATTAATTCTGCCGTTTTCCTTCGCTCATTTGTACCTACATTGTACCTTAGGCATTGAGGCTACAATTTGTGAAACATGACCACAGAACTTTTATTACCTGGGTGCCCAGAAAAGTCAGGAGCCTGCAGAGGGTTTTGGCCCTGGGCAAAGGAAATGCCAGCCCACTGAGAAAAGTTAAAGGGCGAGTTGAAGAATAAGGTATAGTCGTTTATGATTACATCTCACATGTCATCTCTGTGAAGCCGACCTCTTACATAAATAACATTAGAGTTTTAATTTTTTTCTGCCTGTACCCAAATGGCCACCTACCTGTACACATCTTTCCCCCTTTGGAAGTTTGCATGGTAATTGAAAGGGGCAGTGATTCCAAAGACTTTGATGGTGAAGAGTGTAGTCAGAGACTAAAGGCAAATTCAGAAAAAAAAAAAGCTCACACTTCTTGAACCCCTAGATGTATTTCCAAAGAATGAATCTATCACATTTTACTTGAGAGACCTATGTGCACTGTCCATTCCACCCCGGGCCTGGTGATCAAAGTGGAGATTCATTAGGGCTTTCTGTCCTTAGGAGGGGAAGAAATAGCAACCCCCCCACCCCCCGCCGAAAGTTATCTTTGCAGCTTTAACTGAGCCTTGAAAGAGACATGGGCTCCCTCCCTTCTGCCATAATTGGTCACCCAGACCAACCAACCCTGAGACAGTGGGAGGGAATACACAAAGACAAGAATACCAGGGGTAGGGGACACCAAAAGGTTTGTTGGGGGCTGGTGACTACCCTGAGGTAGGCATTATACCCCCCACCTCCCCGATTTGCAAAGGAAGAAACCAAGTTTCTTTTTTTTTTTTTTTTAAGATTTTGTTTATTTGATAGAGAGAAACACAGCGAGAGAGGGAACACAAGCAGAGGGAATGGTAGCAGGCTTCCCGCCGAGCAAGGAGCCCGATGCGGGGCTCCATCCCAGGACTATGGGATCATGACCCGAGCTGAACGCAGATGCTTAACGACTGAGCTACCCAGGCGCCCCCCAAATTTCTGATAAAAAAGTAATTCGCACAAGTCACTAGCTTGGAACAAACAGAGCTGGGGCTCAGACCCAGGGAGTGTGACCCCACAGCACATCCTTTCTGAGCATGGCCTCGGCCTCTGATCTCACCACAAGCCTCGGCTTCTGACTTCCTTTCTTCACCCCACTACACGAAACGTTGCAAATGAGATACATTTCCTTTTGCTTAGACCATTTCAAAAGTCATTGTTTCTTAAGGGTGGAGGTTGGAGGGTTTCCAAAGAAGGAAATCCAATGAGGCTCTCTGGCCAAAGTCCCTAACATGTATGCATTAATTAATTAATTAATTAATTAATTAAGCAAATGTCACGCAGAGATTAGGAATAACAAGACCATTGACCCCGTTTCAGCGCCTGACATTTAGGAAACAATCTCAAGGTAGAGTGGGTCGTGTGTAGGTCCTGTTCAATGTCTCTCTTCCTGGTTGTTTGGGTCCTGTTTTCTCAGGAGGCTGGGTGGGCTAAATTGAGCAACATTACGCTAAAATAAATCTGCAATATTAGATGTTAGGCAACAAAAGCCGGAAAGAGAAACTACATTTCCTATAAAATGTGGAACTGTGGGATAACATCTTGCCAATAGTCTGACTGGCTACGAGGCAATTTCTGTATGAGAAGGAATGGGAGTTTGTGATATATAATGTTATCTGTATAAATGATCATGAGAAAGGTAAAGTTTTGTCGTTCTTTTGTTGTGATTTTTTATTAACCAAATCTGTAGTTGCACTAAATTGTAGGCCATTATTTTGAACTCGGTCGGGCACTAATCAAACACATTTTGTTTTATTTAATCATTTAGTTTAGCGTCTTCTATGCGTCAGGCCCTATTCTAAGGGCTTGAGACATAGTAACACATCTTTAAACTTCTAAACAAAAATTTGAGGCATAATTGACATACAATATCAGATTAATTTCAGGTGTGGCACCTAAAGATTTGTTATTTGTATATATTGCAAAATGATCACCACAATTAGTGTAGTTAACATCTGTCACCATACATAGTTACAGATTTTTTTTCCTGTGATGAAAACTTTTAAGATGTACTCTTTTAGAAAAACTTAAAATATGCAGTACAGTATTATTAACTATAGCCACCGTGTTGTGTGTTTTGTTCCCAGGACTTATTTGTTTTATAACTAGAAGTTTGTACTTTTTGACCCTCTTCGTGTATTTTGTCCACCTCCCCACCCACCCCCTCCACTGATCTGTTCTTGGTAATTGTAAGCTTGGGTTCTTTTTTTTTTTTTATCCCATATATAAGTGAGATCATATGGTATGTATTTATTGTTCTCTGCCTGACTTATCTCACTATTATAATGCCCTCAAGTTTCATCCCTGTTGTTGCAAATGGCAAGATTTTATTTTTTTATGGCTAAATTATACACACACACACGCCCCACATTTTCTTTATCCATTCTTCCACGGTTGGACATTTAGGGTGTTTCCATATCCTGGCTATCGTACGTAATGCTGTAATGCACACGGGGGTGCCTCTATCTTTTTGAGTTAAGTGTTTTCATTTTCTTTGGATAAATACCCAGAAGTGGGATTGCTGGATCATAGGGTAGTTCTGTTTTTTTTTTTTTTTAAAGTTCTTAGTTTATTAACCCTCTCATGAAAAATCTGCACAACCACCACAAATAAAGTCACTAGAGAATCTTTATTCCTCTGTAGTCCACTCTGCAGCTCGCTTGTTGCCAGCGCCAGCACGGGCTTTGACAGTCCCCCTGACCGCCTTCACTCTTCTTGCGTTCCTTTCCCTGTTTTCTCGAGTCTTTTTCTGCTCACACAGGCCATGTCTTGCAGATCTATCACTGGGTTCATTTTTCTTTGCCAGTTGTCTCGCCACCACCCAAATGGTTTCTGAATCCAAATACAAAGAGGACATCTGGTATGTTCTTGTCCATTTTGGCTAGTTTTCCCCGAATTTCTGTCTCAGGTACTGTTGCCTTTCTGGGGTGAAGAAATTCAATGAGCATTTGTTTCCTCTGAAGCCGTTGGTTGGTCATGAACTTCCTGGTCTGGGTCAGTTACTGTGTCTTTCATGATGGTGGCCGAGCTTCAAGGAGCTAGGGAGGAAAAAAGAATGACTCTATGGTAGTTCTCATTTCCTGGGGAACCTCCATATTGTGTTCCGCAGTGGCGACATCGTATTTGCATTCCCCCCAGCAATGCACAAGGGTTCCCTTTTCTCCACTTCCTCACCAACACTTGTTGTTTCTTGTCTTTTTGATAATAGCCATTCTAACAGGCATGAGGTGATATCTCATGGTGGTTTTGATTTGTATTTGAATTTGATTTTGATTTGCATTTCTCTGATAGTGACTGACCTTGAGCATCTTTTCATGTGCCTGTTGGTCATCTATGTGTGTTCTTTGGGAAAATGTGTCTTCAGATCCTTTGCCAATTTTTAAAAATCAGACTTTTTGCTATTGAGTTGTATGCATTCTTTATATATTTTAGATATTAACCTCTTATCAGATACATGATTTGAAAATATTTTCTCCTATCTGGTAGGTTGCCTTTTCATTTTGGTGACAGCTACCTTTGCTGCGCAGAAGCTTTATAGTTTGATGTAGTCCTACTTCTTTATTTTTTGCTTTTGTTGCCTTTGCTTTGGGTGTCAAGTTTAAAAAAAAAAAAATCATCACCAAGACTAATGTCAAGGAGCTTACTGCCTGTGTTTTCTTCTAGGAATTTATGGCTTCAGGTCTTACATTTGAGTCTTTAATCCATTTTGAGTTAATTTTTGGTATAATATATGGTATTAAAGGATGATTCAGTTTCATTCTTTTGCATGTGACTGTTCAGTTTCCCCGACAATATTTATTGAAGAGACTGTCCTTTCCCCATTGTGTATTCTTGGCTCCTTTGTTATACATTAACTGACCATACATACTTGGGTTTATTTCTGGGGTCTTTATTCTGTTCCATTAATCTGCATGTCTGTTGTCATGCCAGCACCCTACTACTTGGATTGCTACAGCTTCATAATATGGTTTGCAATCAGGGAATATGATGCCTCCAGCTTTGTTCCTCTTCCTAAAGATTGTTTGGCTATTTCGGGCCTTTTGTGGTTCCCTACACATTTTAGAATGGTTTGTTCTATTTCTGTGAAAAATACTATCAGAATTTTGATGGGGATTACATTGAATCTGTAGCTCGACTTGGGTAGTACAGAGATTTTAACAATATTAAATCTGATACTATGTCGAATAAAAGCAGGGAGAGTGGGCAATCTTGTCTTGTTCCCGATCTTAAAGGAAAAGCTTTCTGCCTTTCCCCACTGAGTATGATGTTGGCTGTGGACTTGTCATAGATGACCTTTATGATTGTATACACCTCTATTAATCCTGACAACAACCCTGTGAGGTAGGTACTATTACTTTTCCCATTTTACACATGGGGAAACTGAGGCACAAGTATTGTCCCAGTTAAGTTCCAGGTTACCTAAATTACAAAGTAACCTGAGGTGGGGTGCCTGGTCGGTTGGTTAAGCCCCTGCCTTCGCTCAGGTCACCATCCAAGGATCGTGGGACTGAGGGGCACATGGGGGGGCTGTCCCTGATCAGCGGGGAGTCTGCCGCTCCTTCTCCCTCTCCCTTTGCCCCTCCCCCAGCTTGTGTTCTTTCTCTTTCTCAAATAAATAAGGTCTTTAAATAACAACAACAACAAAGTAACCTGAAGCTAAGTAACCAGCTGAGATTACACAGCTAGTAAGGATCCAGAATTGGGAACCACACCAGGCACTAGAGTTGCAGAGCCTGGCTTTGAATCAGGCTTTTAGCCTGGTACAAAAATATGGAGACATAGGTCATTATCTTTTGGGAACACCCAGGCCATTCTTACCTCTGAGATCCCCTCCCTCCCATTCTCACCCCTTCTCCCTTCTGATCAGCAAATTCCTGCCCTTTTTTTTTTCAAGAGTCAGCTCAGGTCTACCCTTTGCTGTGAAGGCTTCCATGACCTACATCTAGACTTAGGCACCTGCTTCTCCATGTTCTTACTACGTTTTATTCGTTCTATTGAGACATTTGCAGCTTTTAAAATCGAGTCCGCTTCTAGCCGAACTTCTCTGTCACCAGTTCTGTGACACACCTCTCCCCAGTTTCAGGGGTGGCCCGTGTGATCTGAGACTAGCCAGATCAGAGCCTGCCTTAATGGCACAGTTCAGAAGCGACTGTGTGAGCCAGGCTGATCTGATCAGAATGAATCCTGGGACATGACAGGAGCTCATGGAGGGAAACACATGCTTCCATTGTGTCCAGGGCTGCCGGCAGCCTTCTCTCCTCACAGTGTACCGGAGGATAAAGGAAGCTATACGGAAGAGAGGGAGAAAGGAATGACAGTGAGAGTCGGCTGGTGACATGGTTTGAGCCTGTGGGCCCTACGGCACCGAAATTCAAGATACTCTTTTGGACTTGCTCAGCTAATGAGTTCCCTATGTCAGCTTACGCCAGTTGGAGTTTTCTATCACTGGCAACCAAAGGAATAGGAACCAGTAGATATATTCTACTGTGTATCTATAGCTCTTCCGTTCTATCAGTGTGAACTGAACCAGAATCCTTTGGGGGTAGTAGATGCTCAGTAAATATCTGTTGGATGCATTTAGCTGAAATGTGGCTTGGAGGGATCTCAACCTCCAAACCTGGGACACCTTTAAGGAGGCTAATGACTTCCTTGCACATTGGTACAAAATGTGATCAAGGGCCTCAAGTTGAAGAGTGGGATTGAAGGAAAGGGACAGACACCAGACAAAGAATGGTCTAGGCAATGATATAGAGGGAGGTGGAACAATAGCTTAAGGCTCAAGCGCCCGCCCATTCTGTGTGTTTATGTGTCTGCGTGTTTTAGCAAACTTAGCAGCCAACTGAATGAGACATAATATTACTAGGTGGTTATTGCCTGTCCCAATCACCCATTTCTGCCAATTGATCACAGTTAGAAAAATTAATGTTAGATAATCAGAGGCTCACATTTGAGCCAATCAGCATGATTATCACACACAAAAAGAGCTTTTTACGAAACAACACCTTCAGGTCTTCCTAGGGGTACGACCGGGTGATCGGCGGCCCAGACAAGTCAGCGTGTGGTGACAGGCAGCTCCTGGACAATGTGATGGAGAATCGGCTCAGAGCCAAGTCCCCGATTGAGTAAAATCAAGACTGGGAGGTGAAGTCAGCCTGGGCAGTTATGTGCAACACACCTGACGACTGGCTCCAGGACCCAGTGGAAGGGAGGAACAAGACCGCTCTCTGCTTCCCCTCGCCTCACTTAAGAAAGGAGCCAAGTGTTACTGAGCCTCCACCCCTCGGGCTGCCCCAGGACAGACCAGAGGGAAAGAGGCGCCCTCTGTTCTGCTCTGGGGCGATTTTACTTTTGCTCTTCTGCTTGGTCACTGACCTGCAGACAGCCAGCGGCAATGTGGACTCGGGGTGACCTACGCCTGAATCAGCCACGGGGAAGGCTCCATACTCTAGGATAAGGGATCTACAGCAGTCCAGACGGAATGTTCTCTGATGATGGAAATGTTCTGGGTGTAGTCCATTACGGGGGCTTAGCCACAGTGGCTATTGAGCACTTGAGATGAATGGATGGCTAGTACAATTGAGGAATTAAATTAAAAAAAAAAAAAGATTTATTTATTTGAGGAGGGAGGGGCAGAGGGAGAGGGAAAGAATCTCAAGCAGACTCCCTGCTGAGCATGGAGCCTGATACAGGGCTCCATCTCATGAACCTGAGATCATGACCAGAGCCAAAATCAAGATTTGGTTGCCCGACCGACGGAGCCACCCAAGTGCCCCGAGAAATTAAATTTTTAATTTAATTTAATAGCACGGCTCGATAGTTTCTTTCTCTCTCATCTCTCCTGCTTTGCCTCCTCTACTTATTTCTCCACCCATCCCTCTCCCTCTTGCTGAAATAGCACCTGTGGAATGTGGGCTATTTTTTAAAACCCTTCCGGTCTGGGCCATTGCCCTGACCCCATGGATGCACACTGAGTCAGTTGAATGTGGTCTCTTTTAGCTAAAGAGGAGGATTCTTGATCACAAGTCAAACACAGAATCCATAAAAAATAAGCAGTATGCTGCCATTTCATATTACTAGTATTTTATACAACTTCCCCAAACTGGTTTTTTACCTTTTATTTGGAAGAAACTGTAAGGGCAGGAAAATATGTCTATAAAGAGTTCTGGAGCCAGACTTCCTGATTCCACATCTCACTTTCTAATATATTAGCTGTAGGCTCTTGGGCAACTTAGGGAATTTCTTAGTATCTCCATTTCCTCCTCTATAAAATAGCAATAATCCTATTGCTATATTATTGTAGTGGGTTGTGATGAAGCTGAAATCATTTTTTTGTGTAAAGCACATCAGACAGAGCTCAGCACATAGTAGGTGTTAATCAATGTTTACTAATTTTATTCCCTCTGCTTAGCGCCCTTCCTTGCACAGAGCAGGTGCTCAGTAGATGTTTGTTGAACGAATGAATGAATGAAGGACTAGATTAAGTATGTTGCCACCAGGTGGCAGTAGTGCCTAACTTATAAGGACTAACCAAAGCCCCAGACTTGTCGGTGAAATTCCCTCCTGAAGCCCCAGATGCAGTATGAATGACTGAACCCCTTCTCTCTCCTGCCCCTCCTTTTCCTCTAATCTCTGCCCTCTCTCGTGATGAACCTTTCCTCTTTTGCCCTCTGTATTAGTCTGCTAAGGCTACCACACAAAAGACTGGGTGGCTTAAACAATAGACATTTTCTTAGAGTTTTGGAGGCTAGAAGTTCAAGATCAAGGTATCTGCAGCGTTCATTTCTGGTGAGACCCCTCTCTTGGCTTGTAGATGGTTACCTTCTCACTGTATGAACTATGTCCTCACATTGTTCCCTGTGCCCCGGAGAGAAAGAGCTTCGGTATTCCTTCCTCTTCTAATAAGGTCACCAGTGATTTAATAGGGCCCTACCTTTAAACTTAATTACTTAATTACTTCCCTACAGGCCTTTTCTCAAAATACAGTCACAGCGGATATTAGGACTTGAACATATGAATTTGGGGGAGACACAATTCAGTCCATAATACCACTTTTATTTCTAGTCTCTGTTCACATACTTCTTTCTTATTTCCTATTGTTCTCCCATTCCCTCAACCTTTATATGGCTTTTCTAGGGCTGGTTTTATGGGTTGTAACTGAATAACTCTAGGGGGCATCAGTCATATCATAGCATAGCTACGTGTATCACGACAGCATTGCGACAGATGGCAGTAACATGTCTGGAAGAAGGGGAGTCTTTTCCAAATTCACAGAAAGGTGCTAGTTCTCCTTCTTCTCCTCCATTGGATTCCTGTCTTTCTCATCATTTTTCTCTTTGGCTTCTCTCCTTCCTACTCTCCTCTCCAGGCTGAGCCTGCTCCATGTTCATAAAGAGATGAATTCATCACGCCCCCCCCCGCCCCCCCCATCCATCCACACCTCCAACACTCTTGTATCCTTCACGGTCTGCCTTCACCTTGGAGCAGACATTAGGACACAAGGCTGAGAGGGAAGGAGGGTGAGGACAGTATTGTAATGTAAACCAGCATTTTTAAAAAAGATTTTATTTGACAGAGAGAGAGCGCATAAGCAGAGGGAATGGCAGGCAAAGGGAGAGGGAGAAGCAAGCTGCCCGCTGAGCAGAGACCCTTGACGTGGGGCTCCATCCCAGGACCTTGGGACCCGCACCCGAGTAGAAGGCAGACGCCCAACGAACTGAGCCACCCAGGTGCCCCTGTAAACTAACAGTCATTGAACATTTACCATGTGCTGCCCACAATTCAAATCCCTTTCCATGTATTACATTTAATCATCAAAACTATGCTCTCGTTTTGTAGATGAGCTGCAGACAATATAGCAGAGCCTCCTAATTGCTGCCTAATTTCTATCTTCTATTTTTTTCATTAAGTAATCGAAGCTGATGAATTCTGGCTGCCCGGGGGGTGCCCAAGAATGGCCACATTTTTCAGGCTCCCTTGCAGTGTGATGTAGCCACACAATCCTGGCCAGTTGGGTGTGAGTAGAAATGAGGCCTGCAATTTCAGTGTTCCATCCTTGAAAGAAGGCTGCTTGCTCTCTCCGTCCTCTTTTCCTTGCTTGGACAAGGCTGGGACAGTCGTGAGCCAGCTTTGACCATGAAAGCAAGGATCACAGGATGAGGAAGAGCAGAGCAACAGAGAGGGAACCTGGTCCCTAGGTGAGCTTATGGGACAAAGCCATGTACACGCCTACCCTACATCTATCTTTAGATTATTACGTGAATAGGAGATAAACTTCTGTCTTGTTTAAATCACTGTATGGTGTGTTTGTTACAGCATCTTGGCCTGTTCTTTGACTAATATGGAGAGGGTAAGTGACATGCCCAAGATCACAAAGGTAATAAGTGACAGCAAAAGGATTTTAACTCTGGTAGGATTGGAATTCAGAGCCCAAGCTAACTGTACAAGAACAATCCAGAGCCCAAGCGTAACCACTAACTGTATAATAAGATCTTGTTCCTCCAAAATTTCATAATCTCCAGGCAAGACCACCCCTGTTATTGGGCTTTGAAGGACAACCCAATGGGCTCTAAAGTACCAGTAGTATAATCTTTTCACTAAAGACCAGGAAGCCCCATAATTGTTCCTTTCTTTGGGGCAGTAGAGATCTGGGTAAATGTAAACACAATGTGGGAAGAGCAACACAAAAATCCATTATCACCAAGGAGCGCTAGGTGCTCGTTAATTCCTCTATGCTATCTGACCTGTCAGGGTTGAGACAGATTGGGAAATGGAGCAGATAAAATCGGATGGAGTGCTGTGAAGGAGGTGGGTAAAATAGAGTGTGGGGGAGCGGAGTGTCTAGAAAGGAAACAGAAGATTCCTTTGCCTTGAAGGAAGGTGTGGCAGGCAGAGTAATACTCATCCTCCACCACCCCCTTCAAAGGCCTCCATGTCCTTGTCTGGATCCCTGGAACTGCGAGTAAATTATATGACAAAGGGATTTCATAGATGAAGGGTCTTGAGATGGAAAGATTCTCCTGGATTATTTGGGTGGACCCAATCTATGCTTAGGGGGCCTGATAAGGCCTGATAAATAGGGAGGCAGAAGAGAAAGTCAGAGATGCCAAGATGATGACAGAAGCAGAGGCTGGAGGAAGAGAGATTTGAAGATGCTACATTGCTGGCTTGGAAGAGGGAGGAGGGGGCCACAAACTAAGGAATGTGGCTGTATCTAGATGCTGGGAAATTCGCCTCAAGAGCCTCCAGAAGAGTGAAGTCCTTCTGACACTTTGGTTTGGGCCGAGTCAAGCCCATTTTGGACTTCTGACTTCCAGAACTGGGAGAGAATAATTTTTTTAAAGCCACCAACTTTGTGGTCCTTTTTTTTTTTGTAGCAATAGGTGATACTACAAGGAGGGCGGTTGTCAGGGTCCCTGCAGGAAACTAGTGGGACACTATAGACTCTAGTGATTTTATGGGGGTACAGGCGCAGTCAAGCGTACAGAAGAGGGACGGAGAAACAGCAGGAGATTAACCACAGCGAGAAACCTGGACCATCCTGAAGTCTGAAGGCCTGGGGGCAAGAATGGTATCACTGCAGACCAGTGAGAGCTGGGGTCATGAAGAAGCCACCCAAGCAGAGGCTATGGCCACAAAGGTTGGGCAGATGTCCCAAGGGTGTCTGTTAGGTACGATAAGTTCCGACAGTGAAGAATTCTTTGTAAGACATTTGTCCCTAAGAAAGGATTCCCAATGAATTCCTCACTTAGTCTCTGAAATCGAACCAGACACTATTAGCAGCTGACTTAACGAGGAAGGATCTCCATGAGACACACTTGCGTTTGTGTCTTTACCTCTTGTTCTAGCTTTTTCTTCGTCTTGCCTATATAAAAATGCTTTTTGGGATTATGACTTAATGCTTCTTATTTCAATACATCCTATTAATGGAAAAAAAAAAACCCCATATATAAATGGATTATACGGTATAAAAAGAAATGCAGCCACCCATACATGCGAAAGCCTATCTCCTTTGCCAAAGCTGTAAGCTGAGCACCACCAGGCACCTCAGGGCAGTGACCCATATTTTAAACAAAGTAGCAAGGGGAAATGTAAAGTGTCCCAAGTTTTAATATAGTGCAGAGGGGAGTGGTTACCCAAGTCTTGCAAGTCATACCCAGAATCAACTGGGGGAATGCACAAGGGAGAATGGGTACTTTGATCTTTTCATAGTTTCCTTCTTGGTAAATAAATTTATATTTTCAAGCGCAATCTCATCTTGCAATTTCCGGCCAACTTTAGTTCTCTGTAGAATTTACCTGGTACTTTTCCACCTCTGGCCCCAGCCAGTCAACAAACACTTTACTTTTTGAATTGTCTCGATTGAAAGAAAATATTTTAGAGAAATGAAGCCTGTGGTAATGGTCCCTCTGGCCCCTCCCCCCCCGCATGACATTAATTTAGGCCTCTGTGTTCACTCAAACCTTGCAAGTGCCCCCTGATTTATATTAAATATAGCCACATTTGAAGCCTTAGAGGTAATCTAAGTGGAAACAGCTTGCTTCTCTAAAGAAAAAAATAATAAAAATCAGAGTAAAATAATTACAAGCGAATTGGAAGAACAGACTCAATTTTGTCACCAATAATTTTTAGAATTTGTAGAGTGTCATTTGTTATTACTCTCTGTTTCCACATCTCTAGCCAAAACAAGTTCTAAGCACATTTGAATGTATTTTTGTAGATGAAGTCAATGAATTTAACATGATAACTTTTAAACCATTTTAAATCTGGGTAAATTATGTAATGAAATCCCATTCATTTGAATTTTGCCCACATTTGCCATGATTTGGATACAAATTGGTTTAACGTCTAACTTTTCCAGTTACTGGGAGAAAGAGTTTACTGGGAAAATAATATAAACAAGAAAGATTTCAATCTACTTAAGAAGCCAAATGGCTTCCGAGCCCTTGAAAAAGTTTTGATTTACATAGAAATCATTTATTTTGATAATGACAAGTGATTATCAAGATTCCTGACCTCACTGATATTTATGTAGGACTTTCTAAGCTTACAAAACATTTCTATGAGTCAGGATTTTGTTGTCACTATGTAGAGACATTCATTCATTTCTTCATTTAACAAATATTTTATTGAGTACCTCCTACATGCAGGCATTGATCCAGGTGATAGAAAGAAAACTGCGAGATTAAACCGGGACCTATACCCAGGTTCCTTCCATACCTCCCACATCCCACTAGGTATTGAACCTGGAAGGCCCTTTAAGGACAGAGTGTATGTCTTAGCTACTGGACTCTCTGAGTGCCCAGTTTCTAGAACGGAGTTTGGCACATAGTAGATGCTCAACAAATGTTTGTTGAATGAAAAACTTTTGACTCCCAGTCCAGTGCTCTTTTGCCAGAAATCAGCTAATACTTGTTTAGAGACACTTCTGCATTATGTTCTGAACTAAGAAGGACATCCTCCAAATAGTGCTGAGAGGTGGGTAGTATTATTCCCTTCACTTAATAGAGGAGAACAATGAAAAGTAGGTGAGGAAAAAAAAAAAAAAAGTAAAAGTAACTTGCCCAGGGTCACACACCTAACTAACAAGGTGCAGAACCGAAGTCTGGGTACAGCAGTGTTGGATTCTGACGCCTGTGCTCCCTTCCTCACCCTATCCTGCGTCTATAGCGGGCTCTGAGTGGCTAGGTGCTAAAATGCAAGATCTGTAAAGGCAGGGATTTTGTCCTTTGTTTTGTTACTACTGCATTTGCAGAGCCAAGAGTATGTGGAACACTTTGGCCCCAGGCATGCTCTCAAGACATGTATATGTGGGATAAATAGTTTAATTAAAGGTGATCTGACAGGACCTTCATTAGGTAGCCGTTGTTTGTTCATTTGTCGTATCACTGCTTCATTTGGTAGTGTTGTTCGGCATTTGTTGTACTATTGACAATAGCAGACACCGTTGGTTGCTATTTCCTCCATCGCTGCAGTGGGAGTAGCTCTGATTTTGTGTCCATGGCGTTCAAATATGACTCAAGGAAGGAGCATCCTATTCCTGCTCCGTGGTAAAATCCTAGTGGATCTGAGCCAGTGATTTTCAAGTCACTGTGATTTGGCGACAACGTCTGGAGGCACTGGGTTATCCTAATGGGGGAGGGTTGTGCTATTGACATCTAGTAGGTAAAGCCCAGAGATGCTGCTCAACATTCCACAGAGCTCAGGAGAGTGCGCCCAAATAAAGAATTATCCAGTCCAAAATGTCCATGGTGCTGAGGTGTAATTCAAAGCCTGGTGGAAGCCAATCCCAGTGGTTCCATTCCTTGTGCAGTGAGTGCTTTAGATCTGATCATATGATGTAATTCTGGTCAGTGAGACAGGAGCAGAAATCCACAAGGGGAGGGTGGCAGAGAATATTGATCACTTCCCCTTGTTCATTTTTCCTTTTCAGTGGTAGCAGTCCTCCAGGGTTAGCTAGGCATATGCCCAACCACTGTACTTCTCAGGCTCCCTTACTGGAAGGTATGGCCATGAGACTGTTTTGGCCAATGAACTGTGAGAAAAGTGTTGAGTCTAATTTCCAGATCATGTTTTTAATAAGGAGATGGCTGTTCTTCACTTTTTCTCTTTCCCACTTTCTTCAGACTGGGAGTTGATATTTGTGACCAAACTTGAAGCAAGAGCACAACTCCAGGGAATGGCCGAGCAACAGGATAGAAAGTCTTAGTTATGTGGGGATTGGCACATGAGACATAAATAAGCTTTCTTGTTTAAACCATTGTATTTTTGAGACTTTCTGTTTTAGCAGCTTAACTTGTATTTTAATATGGAGTGCTTCTGACTAAGCTTTTCCTCTCTGATAAAACACACACATGTACCTACACACACACACACACACAGACACACACATGTCTACACACAAACACATATTCACAAACAGGAAATGACTGTTTAAAGGATGTTGTTGGGTTTGTGTGAAATGTCTGGAATCATGGCTGCCATCTTGGGACCATGAGGTAAGGTAGTCAGAGGGTCAAAGCTGACCTTCTAAGTGAGAATGGGATGAGATAGTTGTAAAAAACTTAAATCTTTCTAGACATTGTTGAAGCACTGAATTAACTAACTTTGCCTCTGCCCTACCATAGCACTTCTTGTTAAGATAGTAAATTCACAATATCATTTAAGCTATGTGGATGTGTTCTTTTTTAAAAAAAATTATAGCCCTACCCTGATTCACTCTATGTACTCAAGCGTAAAGAGATTACATGTCATTATAAGAACTTAGATCTTTTGGGCGCCTCGGTGGCTCAGTCGTTAAGCGTCTGCCTTCAGCCCAGGTCAGATCCTAAGGGCCTGGGATCGAGCCCCACATCGAGCCCCACATCGGGCTCTCTGCTCGGCAGGAAGCCTGCTTCTCCCGCTACCATGCCCTCTGCTTATGTTCCCTCTCTTGCTGTGTTTCTCTCTGTCAAATAAATAAAATCTTTAAAAAAAAAAAGAACTCAGATTTTTTGTTTTTACCAACTTATATTGCCTTTCTCCTTATTTCCTGCCCCCTAGTTAATGTGAATCTGTGAGGTTTCTATACTTGAGGTCAGTACATTGGAAAAACTTACACTTCCAATCCCTTGTGGAAACGAGGATGCAGGGCAGCAGTTACTGCTGCTGTAATAATCCTGCTTGCTTAGAATGAACTTGAATGGGAGGCACAGCTTCCAAAAAGTCAAGAGTAGCCACAGAGAATTGTGTGGGTTGTGAGCTGCCGCTGCAGTGGTGATGGGTGTGTGTGGGGGGGCGGTGGGGATCATCCGCTGGTGGGGATGGGTTGGTCTTAGGGAATGCTGTTTCCTTGTCAATGGTGCCCCCTAGTGCACAACCTGCACAACTGCCCTAGGTCATCCCAGATCAGAGGGTGCCGCACATCCAGTATTTTAAACCAATTATTTCCATCTGCTTGACTTTCACTAAAACCTCACTCTCAGCCTTCCCTAGCTACGCTACAAGACACTCCCTGAAGCCACTAAGCTCATGCTAACAGGCTTGCAGTATAGGCAAACTCCTTAGGTGATCTTGAAATGACAGCAAAGGCTGTTGCCTGGAGGCAATGACAAACCATCTTTGCTTTCCTCTTGGCAGGGGATGTTGCGAAGGGCCTTTGCTCTCTCCCTAGGGGCTCTGCTTTTCCCATCTGTGCGCCCAACACGGAAGGGGCAGTGTGAAGGTGAATTTTCATTCACTTCCTAACAGCAGCTGGCTCCTTTTTTTGGACTCATCTTGAATCATTTGCCAGACCAGCCAATTAGTCTCTTCACCTTTTCTGAAGCTTCCCAGGGAAGGAATATCACAAGCAGCAACTCCCTCATTATCCCATTTCTTCTGAGCACTGTGATTCTAAGTCCCGTCATGGGAGAGAGGCTAATTTGAACAGACTCTTTAACCCTTCCTTGAAAGACTTCAATCTCACTCTCTCTCTCTCTCTCACACACACACACACCACATCTACACCCTGATCCGAGGTAGGAAACAAGGTGAGAGCATGGAGCATTCAAGAGTACATTTGAAAGTGAGACAATTTCAGATGGACTGTAGTTTAGAGAGATCACAATTCTCCTTAAATACAATGTGGCAGGAAAAACACAGGGACTATATTTCCTGATCCCTGCTACAGAGCACAATAAAGACTTTTTCCAAATTTATGGATTTGTTCATATGAAAGAAATTGTATCAGGGTATAAAATCAACTTGTATTGCTATACGTTTAATAAATTCTTTATTAGGAAAAAGTATGATTACGTCTCTCGTCTCCCAAACCCAGGATGGGTGATTGGTTACCTTCCAGTTGGGCCAAAGAGATTCTCCTGGTTCTGTTAACTAGGGCATCTATTTGGATACTGTTGCCTCTCTGATTCCTGAGCAAAGTGTCACAGGCCGGACAGAGTGGGCAGCCGTTTCACCTCCGCGGGCCATGGGAGCAAGGGAAGGGGGAAAAGATATTTGGGCCGGGGGGCTCCGTGCACAGAGGGGTAAACATATTTGTGTTCCTCCACTTCTCTGCTATCCTCACAGGACACACTCCTTTGTGTCCTGTGATTACTGCTTAGGGGAGGGGGGAGGGTTTGAATGCCTCTCGAAGGCTGGGGCGTTGGTGGAGGGAGGGTGGACCTCACTGAGGACAACCCCCACCCCCAACTCAGGCAAGCTCATTTTCCTGTCACTAATCACAGGACTGTTGTACCTCAGTGAGCAAATCTCAGTGCAGCATTCCGGACAGTGTCCAATCCACAGAACCCAACACCTAAGGGCCCGCCGCTGCCCAATGTCCCTCTCGTCTGGGACCCTGTGCAAACATGCACTCAGTACAGGCTTGGTGAGTGGACGGCTGTTCGGCTCTGTGCACCCTGGTAGCTCGAGCCGTCCCCGAAGATCTCCCTCTTGGTTGGTTCTTTTTCTCGCATCCTTTACCAAAAGGGGCCCGAGCTCAGTACCTGAGCTAAATCTTGAACCAAGGGCTCCCCTTGTGGTTCTGTTTCACGAGAGGAAACTTCTGATGGTGCAGGGAGCTGGGGACCCCTGTCGGCCACAAGAAGAAAGGAAGCCAGAACCCCCTGGAAAATAAAACAGCAGCTACTTCTTGCAGTTGTCTCCAAAAATGTAGTTGCACCAGATCTTAGATGCAACAAGGAGGGTTGGTCCCTCCAGGGAGGAGAGAGTCGAGGGTTCCTTTGAGAAGGAACTGACTCCTTCTGTAAATCAGGAAACCTCAAAGGACTGACAGTCCAGGGGAGGTCCCAGCCCCTCCCCAAAGTGAGTCATTTGCTCCCACTGAACCCGGAAGCTCAGGCCCAATTCTGCGCCTTTGTGGTGCCCCTGCCCTGACTCCATCCCCCAGGAATGTGATCTGTGAGCAGATTTACACCTTTCACAAGACACCCTCTCTGTGGAAGGCTCCCTTCCCATTGTTTTGCAGACTTGCGGCTTCTCCCCGGAAGCCAGGCCCCGCATTGCATTGCACCCTTTCCTGCGGCCGACTGGAGCCTCACCTGTACTTCCTGGGCCCACTAATTGTGAAACCTTCCATTTTACAAACCAATGAAAGGCTTCTAATGAGGCTCGTGGAGCAAAGCAATGCTCCCTCCTCCTTTTCTCTCATGCCCTCACAGGGAGCGCTCCGTTTGTTGAAGAAACCAAAAGTAAGTGGCTGGAGATTGCTTCACGGGGTTCTCTTTTGGGGTGATGAAAATGTTTGGGAACTGGAAATACTGTGAATGTACTGAGTCATGGAATCGTGCGCTTTAACGCGCTGAGTTTGATGGTTTATGAATTTCACCTCCATGCAAACCCTAAGTTGCTTTTCCTACCAACTAGTGGCCCAGAATCTCAGGTAACCAGTTTCGGGGAAATACTGTGCATGGAGGGATGAGGAGAGAAACCCAAGGGGAGGAAATGGGGCTTGCCCTCCTCACAGCCGGAGGCCAGGAGAGCAAGGAAAGGAGAGAAAACCAGCCCAGCTGCCCCAGGGTGTGGGCTGAGGCAGCTCCTCGCTAAGGCATCAGCTAGCTATTGAGATAAAGCTGAAACACCTCAAGGTTTATGTTTTCTAGAAGGACAACAACATTTCTTTTTTGTGTGTGAAGAGTCCTTTCGGCTGGGTTGGTGACAACTGGCCATTCAGGTTCTCCGCATTAAGTTGCTCATTCATCAGCACACCTCCTGGACGACAGCCTCTCAACTGGTTGAAAGGCTAATTATCAAATAAAGAAGCTAGCATTCTCAGAGTTTCCTTTGACTTCTGCCTTTAGTAGAGGCTTCAGGAGGCATCCCACACCTGGGTTAGAATTATCAGAGAAAAATACAAGGTGCCCTGTTAAATTTGAATTTCAGATGAAGAACAAATATTATTTATTTATTTAAAAGATTTTATTTATTTATTTGACAGAAAGAGAGAGATCGTAAGTCGGCAGAGAGGCAGGTGGAGAGAAAGGGGGAAGCAGGCTCCCTGCTGAGCAGAGAGCCTGACGCAGGATCCCAGGACCCTGAGATCATGACCTGAGCTGAAGGCGGAGGCTTTAACCCACTGAGCCACCCAGGCGCCTCGAAGAACAAATATTTTTTAGACACAAGGTTATCCCATGTGATATCTGGGGCATAATTATACAGAAAAAGTGTTTGTTCCCTATCTGTAATTTAAATTTACTGGGATGGCCTGTATTTTTTTATTTGCTACATCTGGCAACCTAACAAGGCCTCTGAAATTTTGAACCAATAGGGTTCCAGGTTATGCTCAGGTCGCAGGTTGAGAGTGGGGATGGTCTTCTTTGGGGCTGGCTCTACCTTGGTCTCCCTCAACCCCCACCTCCATGAATACTTAATCTCCCAAATGATTATATAGCTTCAGATAGCATAAGCCTCAAGTTTATAACACATGCTAGGCCCAGTGCAGTAGTATCCCTGCTGTTCCACACCCCAGGTGGGACACAGCCTGCAGCATTGAAACTTCCAAATGCACACAAGCTATGATCAGACCGAATGTAAAAGAGGCCAGCTCAAGTCAAGTCTGTGGCACCTAGCTCCTGAAGAAGATTGTGCTGGCCAGACCCGTTCCGGTACAAAAGTTCCCAGAGAGCAGCTTGAAGCTGGCCATTCTGGACTGGAACCTTCTGTTGCTGCTTTATTCTCAGGGTTATTCTCAGGCATCCTGAAGGCTCTGTGAGGAAGGAGTCTTAGCACAGTTGGAAAGTGGTTTGATGAATAGTTCGGAACTCACCACAGCCTGACTGTGCTCCCCTGGCTACGAGCTGGACCACCATTATGAATGTACACTTGCCTCAGCTAAGATCTAGACTCCAGTACTGGGCAATTGAAAGAAAAGAACTCTCTGGAAGAACTCTGGAAATGACTGACAGACAGGAC
>CM053611.1:88912373-88975466 GCA_028646535.1 Procyon lotor
CTGAGGTGGCAGTCTTGTGTGTGTCTCCCTAGGTGGAGGCGGTCTGCCAGACCCCCTGAAACACACAATGCTTTGGCTCCCACTCAAAAACACCAACATTCATTGCCGACAATGTCCCCACCTACCAGCCGTCCCTACCCACCCCTTCCTGGAAAATGTGATGGAGGAGGGGGTAGTGGGCCAATTCCAACACCACCTGGCCCTCAGTGACAGACCTGGACGCTGGCCCGGAAGCAGCCCTGGCCCTGTGCACAGACAGCTCCTTGGGGACGTGCACGGGGTGCCACATCCTTATTCTCACAGCTTTAGCTTCCTGTGAGGCTGTGGAGTCACCTCTGTTGGTTCGGGTCTCTCTGACCTTGGATGATATGGGAAACAGAGGCCAGTGGGTGAAATTGAGAGGCTGAGCTGTGATATGTCACTATCCGGCTTAGGGTGGGACACTCTGTCCCCAAAGAGGGAGGGTGACTTCCCACCACACCCAGTCATAGCGCAGCCTACAATGACCCGCCCCTTTTCCTTGTCTAACTCTAAAAATATATGCCATGTACGATGGCCCAGTTGCCTTCAGAGGTAATCCAAACCTGGTCAAGGAGCTAACACTCAATTCTTTGTCTACTGCCGCAGGAAGTCTTAACTCCCTTTAGGATAGCTGGGTTTTGGAGACTTTTCTTGGGGGGGGGGCGGTTGGTGAGTGGAAAGTATAAAAGCATACTTTCAGAGGGTTTGCTCCCTAAACAGTGTTGTGCTGAAAACTCACAATGATTCCAGCAGCCGCTGACTGAAACCGTACACTTGCATTGATTTTTCACTAATCCAGAAATCTTGTAAATACGATATGTTTCTCTCAAACATTTCAAACTGGAAGTGACTCTATCACATTTGCCTCGTCAGACAAAACACCCGGCAGCCTCAGCCAGATCCCAAAGGGAGAAGACTGTAAATGAAATTTGGCTCACTCAACATGGTCCTTGAAAAGACTAAACAAAACAATCACTAAAATAGTAGGAGAACCTGATGATAGGACAGATCTTCCTTCTTTCCTAGACTCAGCCGAGTAACTGGATTTCCTACTCACACACAACCTGTCGGGGCCATTCAGAGTATTGAAGTGAATGAAACAAGAGAGATTCTATTTCGTCTCAAGTTTTCTCTAGCCGCCCTTTGTGGAGGGTCTTTTATGGGTCACTTGTCAAATTTCTACTCAGCCTGGGGCTCCCTTTTTGTCATTCTGTGCCTGGAATGCTCCAGGCTTGAAAATTCTTCAGGCCTTGGGGTTTGTTTTTTTTAAAGATTTTTATTTATTTGACAGAAAGAAACACAGCGAGAGAGGGAACACAAGCAGAGGGAGTGGTAGCGGGAGAAGCAGGCTTCCTGCCGAGCAAGGAGCCCGATGCGGGACTCGATCCCAGGACTCTGGGATCATGACCTGAGCCGAAGGCAGACGCTTAATGACTGAGCCACCCAGGAGCCCCATTTTTTTTTTTTTAAAGATTTTTATTTATTTGACAGAGAGAAACACAGCGAGAGAGGGAACACAAGCAGAGGGAGTGGTCAGGCCTCGGTTTTTAAGTTCGGTTCCTCAGAGAAATTTTTCCTGACTACCTTAGCTAAGCTTCTTTTGCTATAATTTCCTCCTGTTCTTGTCACCATTAGAGCATTTACCACAAATGGCATTTTCATGTTTAATTATGTGATGATGCGTTTCCTGTGTGGCTCCTTCCTAAAGCGGTGGTATAGGTGGAATTGTGTCCCCTCAAAAAAGACATGTTGAAGTTCTAACTCCCAGGACCCCAGAATGTGACCTTATTTGGAAATAGGGTTGTTGTTGATGTGATAAGTCATTAACTTGTTGGGGTTCCCACCCCAATATGACCGGTGTCCTTTCTGTATAAAAACAAGAGACACAGAGACAGAGAGACTCACAGGGAGAATGCTCTGTTAGGGTGGAGGTACAGAATGGAGTCATCCAGCTGCAAGCTGAGGAATGCCCACGTGCTGGCAAACCACCGGAAGTTAGGAAAAGGCAAGGAAGGATTCTCCCCTATGGATTTCCAAGCGAGAGTGGCCTGCCAACACCTTGATTTCAGACTTACTGCCTCCACAACCATGAGAGAAAAAAATGTTTGCTTTAAGCCACACGGTCTGTGGACTTTCTTCCTGCAGCCCCAGGAAGCAAATATAAGCAGGGATGTTATCTGTTCTGCTTCCTGCTGTATCCTCGGCACCTAACCCAGTATGAGCAAAGAGTAGATGCTTAATAAATGTTTGCCAAATCAACGAACAGTAGCCTTGAAGATTCACCTTTTTGAAAGAAAGAATTTCAGTCTGGTTGCTGACTGTGCTTACAGCCAACTAGCAGGATCTTGTTTTACACTCTTTGGTAGGATGGTATCAGTTGTTGTTTTTGGTTTTTTGTGGGGTTTTTTTTTTTGGAGATTTATTTATTTGAGGGAGAGGGAGAGCACGCGTTAGTCGGGAGAGGGGCGGAGGGAAAGGGAGAGAGAACCTCAAGCAGACTCCCTGCTGAGCGTAGAGCCCCATGCAGGGCTTGACCTCATGACTCTGAGATCCTGACCTGAGCTGAAATCAGGAGTTGGACGCTTAACCAACGGAGGCATGCAGGTGCCCCAGGGTGTTACCTTTTTAAATAGAACAGCATCATAATAAGCAAAAAGAGAACCGGCAAAATATTCTGTGCTACCTTTCCCCTGATAGCTCTCTACAGGCAGAGCACTGAAGTTCTTGAAGGAGTCTGGCTAGAGCTTAGAATTTTACCTGGAGTTAAATTTTTATTTATTTAATATTTATTATTTTTAATTTACTATTAATTAATTATTTACATTTTACCTGAGTGCTAAACCTGTGCTTCATGAGGAAGGGGGCAGTGGGTGAGTCTGTTAGCAACACTTACTAGGGAAGATCCAGGACTAGTCCCGGCTAGGCGTCAGTGGTGGGAATATCGCACATGTCCTCGAGGACGCACCCAACTCAGCGCTGTGAAGGTGGACAGGATTCACACAGAAATGACTCCCAGATTGTGCCGTCTATTCATTCTTCACAAATGGTCCCCACCCTTGTTCGGTGTACTTTAATATAAAAAGAGTGGCATGGAATCCATAATGTCAGAAGAACTAACCCTTCCCGAGGAAGTCAGGGGAAGTGACTTCTTAGCTGGTATGGGGTTGGCAGTCTGCGTGTGTCGCGCTGAGCACAGCAATTTCAGAAGAGTGATAAGCGTGGAAACCAAATTTTAGTAAGTTAAGGAAGTTCCTTAGTAGGGTTAAATTATACTTTCAAGAAGTTTGGGTTCAAAGGAAGAAGAAAGAGAGAGATGGTCTTTCTTCTGTCTTCCCCATCTCAATTATTAGCACCTCCCAGTTGCTCAGACCAAACCCCTATGGATTAGTGGGGATGTGCCAGCTGTCCTAACAAATGACTCCGATATCCCAGGGGCCTATTAGAACAAATGTGTACTTCTTATTCATGTCTGAGTCTCGTGTACGTTGACTGGGGAGAGGGTGTTGGGGGAGGGGATGCCCGTCCTTCACACAGCCATTCGGGACCCATTTGGGCTTCGGCATCCCTGTCACTGCAGAGATTTTCTCTGAGTGTCCCATCTATCGTGGCCCTTCCCACCCTTCTCCTTATGTCATAGCCCTTATTATTATTTTTTAAATAAGCTACATTTTTAAGAACAATTTTAGATTTACAGTCGAATCCCAAAGATCATACAGGAAATTCCCATATACTCCCACCTCTGCACCCAATATCCCCTGTTACTAACATCTTACATTTTTCATGATTAATGAGCCAGTGTTGATACATTATATGAATTAAATCATACTTTATTCAGATTTCTTTCATTTTAGCCCAGTATCCCATCTAGGATCCCATCCAGGGTACCACACTACAAGCATTTAGTTTTCCTCTCAGCTGTAATTATGTTCTTTTTTTCCTTGAAGATTTTATTTATTTATTTTTAGATAGAGAGTACAGGGAGGAGCAGAGGAAGAGGGAGAGAGAAAAAGAGAAAATCTCAAGCAGACTTCATGCTGAGCATGGAGCCTGATATGGGGCTCAATCTCACAACCCTGAGATCATGACCTGAGCCAAGATCATGAGTCAGTCACTTAATGGGTTGAGCCACCCAGGTAACCCTGTGATAATGTTCTTGATGACCTTGACAGTTTTGAGGAGTATAAGTCAGGTATTTTATAGAATGTTTCTCAACTGAAATTTATCTGATGTTTTTCTCATTATACTGGGTTATGGGTTTGGGGGAGAAACTATAGAGGTAAAATACCATTTTCATCACATTATATCGGGGGTTTATTATTTATGATCTGGTTTGATTTATGACTATTGGTGTTGACCTTGATCACCTGGCTGAGGGGGTGTTTGTCAGGTTCTCCACTATAAAATTACTCTTTTTGTCTCATTTGAGACTACTTTTTAGAAGGAAGTTGGTATGCAAAACCCATACTTATGGAGTGGGGCGTTATACCCTTGCTATTTTTGGAGTTTATTGTATTTATGGGTTTGATTATGTGTTTTGATCACTGTGTCTGGGCTAACCCACAGCCATTCTCAGCCTCCTTCCTACCTGCTCTTTGCAAGCAGATGCAAGGATGCCAAATGCCCATTTTCCCAGTTACCATCCCCACAATGAAACAGAAGGAAGTCTGTCTTCTAATATGTTTAGAAGGAGGCTTTTGCTTTCCTTGCCAAAGAGATAGACATTATTGTTCTATTGTTTCCTTCTTTTTTCTGTGCTGAAAGTGGAATTCTGGCATTGCGGTGGCCATCTTGTGACTATGAGTGACAGATGTAATGGCACAAAGTCAACATCCTTGTTCATCTCTGTTTCCAGGGGTTGACACGGAGTAGGTACTCAGCGTGTTCTTGGTGTATGAATGAAGAGATGAATGACAATTTAAGGGAGAGGTAAGATCTCAGGGAAGATTTTTTTTTTTTAAGAATTAAGGAGGTTAAGAAAAAGAGTTAAGCAGATTAGGGCATATCTGTAGGATAGGATAGAATAGAGAAAGAGATTGAAGATATAAAGAGAAGATATAGGAGAGGAGGGGAAGGAAAAGATAATTCATGACAGATGATCTCAGGGGATGGGATCCCATGGCCTGGTGGGGGTGTGTGTGTGCTGGATAATAAAGGGGGAAACAATCAAATAGAGGCTCTTACTCTCCTCAGCCAGGATGATTCCGAGGATCAGCCAGGAAGCCATGGAGCCTCTCTCTGGAAGAAAGCACGTGGTTACATTTAACCACATTTTTATATGTCGTCTCGGGAGCCTTGCAGACACTCCTCCCCCAGTCATCCTTGGCTTATTAACTTTTAAATTTTAGGACCGGTGCAATTAGAAATAAACTGGGAGAATTGATGCCAGGTTACCAACTTTTAAGTGTCTTAACTAAGGCCATTAAAAAAATAAAACAGTAACCGTTTAGAATATTGTCTTTTCATCACGGAATGGTTATGTTCATCTCAAAAAAGCAGGAAGGATCTAATCTCTTAAAAAGTACTATTATTTATACTGAATAAATTTAGCATCCCAGATAACTCACTGCATTGTCCTTCATAAAAGCACGGTGTAGGTTTTAAAGTCAAACAATTTGAGTTCAGCTCTGTTCCTGACTTGCTGTGTAAGTAAGGAACTTGGGGGAACTTCCAGACCTCACTAAACCCCCACTGTGTTTCCATCACAGTGAAAGAGGAGAAAATAGAACCTAACTCATAGGATTGTTGTAAAGATTAAATAAAATAATGTCAGTTGACCAAATCCTAGCACCCACAGATAGCCAGTTAACTTTTGGGGAAATGTCCTTCTGAATATGGACATAAAAACGATCACAGAAAAAAAAAAAAAACGATCATAGATACACAGATATAGATACACAGCTAGAAACACACACACACACGGGGCCATAAGCACCCACAAATCAGATGCTCCTGTGTGCATTTGGGCTCTGCTTTTTCTCCCTCTTAACAATAGATCCTTCTGGTCACTATGTATCCTTGTATAACATTATTTTGAGTGGTTACACAGTACTCCATAAAAATGGCATGGGGGACCTGGAGGGTGCAATCTGTCCAGTGTCTGACTCTGTTTTTTTTTTTTTTTTGTTTTTTAAGATTTTATTTTGATTTATTTATTTGAGAGAGAGACAGTGACAGAGATAACTGAAGAGAGAGAGAGAGCACAAGTGGGGAGGAGAGGAAGCAGGCTCCTGCTGAACAGGGAGCCTGATGCAAGTTTTGATCCCCGGACCCTGGGGTCATGACCTGAGCCAAAGGCAGCCACTTAACCAATTGATACAACCCGATGCCCCCAGTGTCTGACTCTTGATATCGGCTCAGGTCATGATCTCAGGGCCCTGAGACAGAGCCCTGCATGGGGTTCCACTCTCAGCAGGGATCCTGCTTGGGATTCTCTCTCTCCCTCTGCCCGTCCCCCAACTTGTACGCGCACGCTCTCTCTCTCTCTAAATAACTAAACAAATCTTTTTAAAAAATAGCATAGCATCATTCAGTTGCCTGATATTATCTTGTTTGTTGTTGAATTTATTTCCAGTTGTTTGTAGTAACTCTGCACTGACCTTCTTTCTAACTAAAGTTTTCTTGTATCTATCATTATTTCATAGAAAAAAAATCTTAGATGAAGAAATGGTGTGTCAAAAACATATACAGTTTAAAAAAACAGACTCTTAACCATAGAGAACAAACTGATGATTAGGTGAAGGGGATTAAGAGTACACTTACCATGAGCACTGAGTAATGTGTAGAATTGTAGAATCACTATATTTTATACCTGAAACTAATATAACACTGTATGTTAACTATACTGGAATTTTCTTAAAAATCTAAAGTAAAAAAGATACAGTTTATCTGCCTTATAAAGGCACTTGGACTTCTAGAAATATCATGCTAATTTTTATTTCTCCCAGCATGTATGAAACTGCCCGTTTCCGAATTCCCTTTTGTTACTATTTTGCTCTTCTAAATTTTTCCTTTTGTTTGGAGAAAAGTATTTTTATTTATATTAATGTGACTACTAGTAAAGTCAAATTTTTTTACTGTATATTGGCTAATTATACTAATTACCTTGTGAATTTGCCATTTGTTTCCATTTTTTTTTAAAGGTTTTGTTTATTTATTTGACACAGAGATCACAAGTGGGCAGAGGGGCAGGCAGAGAGAGAGAGGAAAGCAGGCTTCCCGCTGAGCAGAGAGCCTGATGTGGGGCTCGATCCCAGAACCCTGAGACCAGGACCCGAGCCGAAGGCAGAGGCTCCAACCCACTGAGCCACCCAAGTGCCCCTCTTTTTTTTTTTTAAGATCTTATTTATTTATTTGACAGGAGAGAGATTACAAGTAGGCAGAGAGGCAGGCAGAGAGAGGGGGGGAAGCAGGCTCCCTGCTGAGCAGAGAGCCCATTTTTGTGGGGCTCAATCCCAGGACCCTGAGATCATGTCCCGAGCCGAAAGCAGAGGCTTTAATCCACTGAGCCACCCAGGCGCCCCTGCCATTTGTTTCTTCTATATGTTTTTAGAATATTTGCATTTTCTTATTGATTAGTGAGAGTTCTTTATATAATAAAGCTAATCATCTTTTGTCATTCAATTATGTTGCAAAGGACTACATCATTTGTATTTCTGAAACCTAAACAGAAGAAAGTATGATGAATGACTTTGACAATTACCCAGGACTTTCAGTTGGGAAGGGGAGCGTGGTGAAAAGTCAAGGGGTCATGACATTTTGAAGTGATGGTCGTCACTGACCTTGAAATCCCTGCTGGAGACGCAAATAAACCTGTTCTGAGGTGATGGCTGAGTGAGTTAGGAGGGGTTGCTCAAAGACCTACAGAAGGCCTCGGATGCTAACAGCTATCTGTTTTTTTCATAGGCTTGGAGTTTGTAAGCCAACACCTTGGGGTCGGATTGTTTAAATAACTTTAGATCCACATACAGCTGTATGAGTTCACCCTCCTTTACCTTGAAAATAAGGGTAACTTTTCCATCTCCAACCTTGCCATTGATTAATAAGGGCACAGGACTTTGCATTACCCTTAGTTTTTGAATCAGTAGTTTCTTCCCTCTGTAACAGTTCCCATGGTATAGCATTCCTTATGATACAGTAAGCATATTGTATACAAAAAAGGGAACACATTCTGTAATCATCATGACATTTTGCAGAACCAAATATGCTAAGAACAGCCAAGTGCATACTAGACCCTTAATAAGTATTTGTCAAATGGAATGAAATGAAACTTCTCAGAATATCACAAAGCTACAAAGTCTGATATAAAATAGCAAGACTTACTTTTAAAAACTTGTTTCGGGTTGTAAGTGAAAGGAGTCAGTAATTGACTCCCCTTTTAGAATATGGTCAAAGAAATTATGGCATCCCTCACTTTTTTTTCCCCCTTTCTTTCTTTTTTTAATCTTAGATTGGTAGACCAGACCAGGGAGAAATGCACCTCCATTTTCTGCTCCAGTGGGCGATGGTTCCGAAAGTCTCTACCTTTGTTTAGTTCTGTGAAGCAAAGCTCTTAAAGTTACCTGGATATTTGCATAACACACATGGTCCTGCGTTTTGTTTGAGGGATTCTAAAGTAAATAGTTTTTGGCCTTCAAACTTACATGGCACTAACGATTGGAATTTAGGGTTGGCTCAGGAGGTGGATTAGACGAGGTATTATAAATTCCCAAGTGTGCCCCAGGATTAGGGTCTGGCTCTTAGAGGCTCCAAGACTTTCCAATTAAAGCTAGGAATATTATCTTGAGTTTATGCTGTTTTCCATTGCTGTTGCTGCTCTCTGCCAAGCCAGAGTTTGGGACAGATTTTTGCCTGTTCTCAAGCAAATAAGAGTAGACAACACTTATGTAGCACCATTTTTCCTGTACTAGGCACCAGGCACCATTTTCACATTAACTCATTCCGTCCTGATAACAAACCTATGAAATAGGTTGTATGAGGACAATGATAGTTGCTGTAACAAATAAACCATAAAAATTTTTTTAAAGATTTTATTTATTTATTTGACAGGGAGAGAGAGATCACGAGTAGGCAGAGAGGCAGGCAGAGGGAGAGGGGGGAGCAGGCTCCCTGCCGAGTAGAGAGCCCGATGCGGGGCTCGATCCCAGGACCCTGAGATCATGACCTGAGCCAAAAGCAGAGGCTTTAACCCACTGAGCCACCCAGGCGCCCTAAACCTTAAAATTTTACTGACTTAATCCAATAAATGCTTATTTCTCATTGCACGTAACTCATTTGCAGGTATTTGGTGGAAAGTTTAGAGATCCGGACTCCTTTCATTTTGTAGCTTTCCTATACCTTCAAACTCCCATGTCCTTCTCTTCCAACCAGCAAATGGAGAACAAAAAAAGAGGATTTCCTGTTGGAGGTTTTTAATGGGTGAGGCCTGAAGGCTGTGCCCATCTGCTCCTGCCTTTTTCCAGAACCCAGACACACGGTCTCATCTAACTGCAAGAGTTATTAAAAATTACTGTCTATGAGGCACCTGGCTGGCTCAGTCGGTGGAGCAGGCCAATCTTGATCTTGGGGTTGTGAAATCGAGCCCATGTTGGGTGTGGAGAGAACTTAAAAAATCTTTAAAAAAATAAATTCTAGATGTATTTTCCAGATAAAAGAGAAAATGGTTTTAGTGAACATATAGATTCTACTACAGTCTACTCTTTGGTTACCAAATAACCTCACTCAACTAACCCTTCTTCACATACAAACAACACACTCATTCCCTTCCTAAAACAGACGACCAAATGCCCCTTACAGTTACTGCATTTAGCTAAAAATCCTGTATTTCTGGGTGATGCCTGGCCTGTTCCATCAGGATGGGGTGTTTTCCTCATTGTCCATTGACCTGGGAACTATCATTCATATCCAACACAAATGGGTTGGGATAAAGGGTGGGATAAAGTAACAGCTGTGCCCATTTGGAGAGGGAAGATGGAGACACACAGCAAGGCTGGTGCCTGATAATGGTAAAGTCCCCCCGGGAAGGCACTGTGCTGTGACCCTGTCTTGGGAGTTAGGAGTAAGTTCCTTGGTTCGTTCCTTCTTAATACAGCCTGGTTTCCCTCTCTGAGAAGGAATGCCCTGTCTTTTGCTTTCTGTGGTCCTCTCGGCTCTCTAGAAGGTTCTTCCTTAACTGTCATCCTCCACGGCCACCTAGGAACCCACTGGGTGGGTATTGGTGAGCCTGTTCCTTTTTGAGGGCTGCACAGCCTCTGAAGCCCACCTCCTGCTTGTGTAAATTTGGAGACTCAAAGTTTGGTTCAAGGTTCTAACAATCAAAGGCCTTTTAATCTAGGCTCACTATTTTTTTTTCCTTTGGCAGTAAAGTTCCCTAAAAACTTAGAATGTGCTCCTCTTTGCTTCCCAGCAATCCCACGAGCAAAAACTCATATCCAGAGGTTTTCCCTATACATACTTCTCAAGCTTCATTTATTGATTTGCTTCCTCACTCATGCTTCTCTCTCTTGAGTTAAGAGTGGCTGTCTTGAGACAATCTGAAATAATAGGCATGGATGGGAATGTCACATCCTTCATCGAATCTTTGTTAGTAAGTCTGAACCAGAAGGGGCTTTTGTTGCTCAGATATATTGTTTACTATTTGGGATCCAAAATGAGTAGGCTTTTCTCACCCCTGAGAGCTCGTGTTTCTAGACCCTGTGGCCTCTTTTATGTCTGTTTGCAAACCAGCCAAGCTTTCCTGAACTCATCTCTTTCTTGTAATTCTTGCTAAGAGGAGAGTTGTGCAAGTGATTACTTCCTCAATACTGTGCCCTAGGTGTCTCACTCACCTCACCCTAGTCCTTGACTTGGGAAAAGTCAACACATCCTATTACTCTGACTCTCTCCAACCACTTCCCCTTGGACTGCAGGCTTAGTAAGCATAATGTCTGCCATTGAAGGCAACAGTTGTACCAGATGTTTGCCATTTTATGCAATAGATCTCCTTCTTTCCAGCTTCTTGTATCCCTTTCTTCACTAATTACCACTCAACAGCTAAGCCCAACGCTGTATCATTCATTGTAGGTGTTGGTTACAGCAGCACTCTGGTTCTGGGCACCGATTTTTGTATCGCTTGGCATGACACTGGATTCTATACAAAACCCTGGAATTTCAGCTTACCACAATAGTAGTTATTTCTTCTCACAGCCAAGCCAATGTAGGCACCTTCTACATGGTGATTTAGGGCTTAAGCTACTCTGCCACTTTGACTTCCGCCATACTCTAGGGCCATAGAGTCCTTCACTTCCAGAGAGTAAATCAGTGAAGACACAGAGGATCATCTATGGGAGGGTATTAATGGCCAGGCTTGGAGGTGGTACATATCAGTTCTGTGACATTGCATTGGGCAGAATTCAGTCATGTTCACATCTAGTGCAAAGGAGGCTGAGGGATATAATCTAGTCATGTGCTTGGGGAGAATAGGGACCAGGCTTTGGTGAACACATGAGAGCCTCATTGATAAACACATACAACCCTCCCCCCCCAAAAACCCTGAGCCATAAACTGACAACTTCACTGTGTTTTCACAACATGTTGGTCTCAGTAAGGTTGGAATATGTCCTTATGGAGGTCTAAGTGCTTGATCACATCTGAGAGCGAAAGTAAGGACTTCATTTTTGTTTTTTTATTTTTACTTTTTAAGATTTTATTTATTTGACAGAGAGCGAAACAGCAAGAGAGGGAACATAAGCAGTGGGAGAGGGAGAGGGAGAAGTAGGCTTCCCGCTGAACAGGGAGCTCGATGCGGGGCTCTATCCCATGACCCTGGGATCATGACCCAAGCCTAAGGCAGACGCCTAATGACTGAACCACCCAGGTGCCCTGGGACTTCATTTTTAAATGGTTGGTCATGACAACCATTTCCTGGACACATTTTCTGTATGGATAGAGTCAAACTTAGAATAAATTTGACATCTACTTCCTCTCTCCTATTTTTGTCTCTGTAGGTAACCCATGGATTGTCTGGTGTCAGAGAGCTTATGCTAGTGGGCCATAGGGAAGTAGTGTCAGCATGGGGAGCAATTAGGGCTTTGTCAGAGTAAAGGGCTGGGCACCCCTTTCTTCAGGAATATTGAATGATGATTTTTTTCCAAGAGCAGAACTTAATTCCGTGTAGTTTTGGGGCATGATCCCAAAAAGTGCAATTAAGGAGGTGGGGGATGTAAGTCAGAGAAGAGTGAAGACCCAAGAAATAGGTTATTGTCAGGGGCAACAGGAACTCAATCCCAGTGGAGATCTCCTGAAAAACCATGTAGGACATGCTTCAGAATCGCCCCTCTGGAAGTCAAGGAGGCTGGGGCATTTTTCCAACAACTCTCATCCATGTTGGTTGAGGGTTGGCCCAGGAGCATGAAGTACCATCTCCCCTAGCTATGGGTGATATTTACAAGCAGCCTAGCAAGTGCCTATGACAGGCGGAGAGGAAGACCTCTGCAGGCACACAGGTGGGGAAGCTATGAGCCTGGCCCAGGAGCTGTCCATTGCTGCAAGAGAACCCGGATGGACCTGGGAACACGGGGTACCTGCTGAGATGGGAGGAAGCCCAGGGAGTGGGAAACAAGGACTCAGACTTAACACATGCTCTCAAAATCCACCTAACCGACCTTACAAGTTGTACCTGTCCTCTGGGTGGGACTGAACTCCGCCTCCTTTGTGTATTAACTAGTATTAGCAGCCAGCATTGATGGAGCACTCACTGTGCCAGGAGCTGTACTAAGGGCTTGAGATAGATGACCTCATTTCATGTTCATTGACCATCTACCATCTACCGTGTACTAGGGGAGAAGCAAGAGATGAATAGAACTTACTCTCTGTACCTTATTTAAACTCTGGCAGGAGGAATAAAGTAAACACAAAGACTTTATACAGCAGAGGATGTATTGGGGCCCAGAACAGTTACAAATAATTATGAGGTCTCTGGGGTATGAAGCTGACCTTTGGATGGTAGATCAGTTGTCCTTGAAAGAGGAAGGAATTTGAACCTTTCCTTGAAGGACAGGTAGGAGTTTGAAGCATGTTAGAGGAAGCACATTTGTGGACAAAGTGATAGAGTATTTGGGAAGGTGGAGGGGAGGGGGACAAGATGGGCATTGCCAGGAAATGGTCACAATATGATTGAACCTAGCAGGGAGACGAATCTGTAAGCCAGAGGATAGAGAATGTATCCAGTGGAAAGCAACAAGCATGTGGGAGAGAAGTTTCGGGGAGGAGCGAGATATAGGGAGGTGGAGACAAGTGATCCAGGAATAATACTTTAATTGATAGATGTCTGCAGTGATCCATTCAATCAGTCAATATATATGCCTCATCCATTACTTTAATGCAGTCAACAAATATTTATTGAATACCCACTATGTTCTAGCCACCTATTTATATAATGGGGACTCAGCAGAGTAGAAATCTACAACCTCACAGAGTAGACACAGACAATACCGTATTTTAAAAATACCTGGTATGTCAGATAAGTGGCAAGGAGAAAACCAAGCAGAGAGGGGTGACAGGAATAGTACCTGGGGAAGAGGGCTGGTATTTTAAAGAAGGTGGTCAGGGATGGCCCCACTGAGAACAGGACAATGAGCAAAAGAGTTGAGGTTGTAGGGGAGTGAGCCATGTGTCTCCCTGATGGAAGAATGCAATTACAAAGACCCAAGGCAGGAATAGTGCCTTCCAGTCTGGAAACAGTAGAGAAGCTAGGCATGGCTTGAACATAGTGAAGAGTACAATGGTTGGTGTGAGGTTCAAGAGGGGAAGGCAGCCAGATGGTGGAGGTCAGTGGTTTTCACCGGAGTGGCACTGTTTGATAGTATTTCTGAATTTCATGGAGCTCTATTTGTTCTAGTGTAGTTGTGTCTAAATAGTTCTGTGTTAAAAATACGTAATTTATTATGGCTTACTTTCTTTAATTTTTGCTCTATATTTTAGGTGGGGCATTATAAGATTTTTTTCTTTAAAAATTGTGTGTGGAGGTTTTGGTGATGTTCTCCTTAAATTCCATTTCTGGACTGCAAAGGATGTATTACGCAATATTTGCTACTAAAGGAGACTTTGAGTCAGACGGGGTCAAGAGCTTCTGAGGAAAGACCACAAAAGCCATTGTAAGGACTGTGAACTTGACTCCAGAGCAGAGTGGTCTAAGGAGCATTAAACAGAGAATGACCGTGATCAGACTTAAGATTAATCTAACAGCTCTCACTGGCTGCTTTGTGGAGAATGGAGTACAGGGGGTGAGAGGAGAACCAGGAGGCCAGTTAGGCGGTTACTACAGTGTCTTTGTGTGTCCAGGCTGCTGTAACAGAGATGACTACTGACTGGGTGGCTTTGAAATAATAGACATTTATTTCTTACTGTCCTGGACGCTGGGAAGCCAAGATCACGGTGCAGAGGACTTGGTGTCTGGTGAGAGCCTGGCTGGCTGTCTGGGCTGTCCCCTCATCTGGAGGAAGGGGCTCATTTATAAGGACGCTAATCCCACTCCATCCCATAGGGGTGGAGTCATCATGATGTCATCACCTCCCAAAGGGCCCACCTCCTGATACCATCACACTGGAGATTAAGTTTCAAGATGAATTTTGGAGAGACACAAACATTCAGAGAATAGCATAAAGTAACAGAGCTAAAGATGGTGGTGACTTGGATCGTAGCATGGAGGGAGCGAGAAGTGGTCTGATTCTGGATAATTTTTGAAGGCAGGACCTGTAGGATTTTTCTGACACATTCGACCCAGAGTGTGAGAGAAAGGGAGGAGTCAAGAATGACTCCACATTTCACCCCGAGCAATGAAGGGCGTTGATGTCATCAACTGTGATGAGAAGCCCATATGTAGAGTAGGTTTTGGGAAAACACCAGAATTTACAGGATGCCAACTATGTGTGGAGCACTATTTTAGGCACTAGGAATTTTCACAGGTCTGACGTGGAACATTACGTAAACAAGTTCTTCAGGACAGAAGCTGAGGCCAGCAAGCACCAGGCTGGTTTGACATGCAGGGTTCCAGTTAGACTGTATGTCCTCTGAGGTCAGAAGCACGGGCTGGCGTCTTGATCACTTGGCCACCCACTTATGACACTGAAGTGCTACCTACTGTGCTAACGAGGCACCGGGCAACCCACTTAATACACGTTTGGCAACTATCTGCTAAGTGAACGATGATTCATTGTCTCTAATTCCCTTAGTGATTCAAGTCAAAATGGAACAAAAGTCTACCCAGTGTGAAACCATGAAGTTATTAGACTCACTATTCTGTTTTTTTTTTTCCTCTGAGATTTTATTTATTTATTTGACAGAGAGAGAGAGATCACAAGTAGGCAGAGAGGCAGGTGGGTGGGGGGGGCAGAGGGGGAGGAAGCAGTCTCCCTGCTGAGCAAAGAGCCCTGTGTGGGGCTTGATCCCAGGACCCTGAGATCATGACCTGAGCCGAAGGCAGAGGCTTTAACCCACTGAGCCACCCAGGCGCCCACTATTCTGTTTTTAGACAGGGGTTTCTTTTAGCCTGTTCTAAATCTTCTATGGCTGCACCCACTCCAGGTCAGACACACTGAATCTGCAGGGTCAACCATCTAGGAGGTTTTGCTGAATGAATATTTGTGGAATGGATACATTTTATATGTTTTTAAAGAATACATTTCATCAGGCATATTTTTATGATATAATTACAGTACCCATTTCCTTCATTTCCCAAAGGGTTACTTTCTGCTTTAGAATAATTATTGTATATATATTTTGATTAACTATCATTTTTATGACACTGTAATAATCTATTGTACTTGGATAAACTATAATTCCATTATTTATTTCTTCATTATTCAACATTTATGATTCTTCCAATCTGTCAAAATAATAAATAAGACATCAATGAACATTTTCCTTAATGTAGCTTTTCATATACTTTAGGTTATTCCAGTAGGGTGTTAAGATTTCTCGATCAAGTATTGTGGTAGACATCATTAACATTTACCAACATCTGTTTCTTCACTCCTTTTGGGCAGGCAGAAAACTTCACTTCTTAGCCTTCTTGCCATTGGGTAGGGGCATGTGATGTGACTAGTTCTGGCCAAAGAAATGTGAGGGGAAGAAACAGGCAAATCTTACCTCTACCAATCTGAGGAAGGTATGTTGAGTGAGCAAGAAGCCAACACGTGTTATGGTAAACTGCTAGAATTCTAGAGTTAATTTGTCACCACAGCTAATTTACTCTATCCTGAGTAATACACAGACTTCGGACCTCATTATGGGTTCGGGTATAACCAGGAAAATTGCACGATGGTTGGCATAGAGTAGATATCCAATAAATATCTACTTAGTGATTGAGCAAGACTGGTTACCAATAATACATGAAAATATCAATTTCATCGTTATCAATAGTCATGGATTTATTATTTTATTTTCTAGCCAATTTAATAGGTGAAAATCTTGCTGTGGCCCACAGAAAAATGGCCAATTTCTTTGCTTATTCGGAAGGCTGCATAGTTTTTCATCTGTTGTTGGCCTTTTTTTTTGTGTATTATTTGTTCAAAATATTTCATTCGTCCTCTGTCACTATTTACCGAAAGCCTTATTATTTTAGATATTGGGAATATAGTGGTAAAAGGACCTTGTTAGCATAGAATTTTTGTTCTGGCAGAGAAAAATGACATGTAAACAAATGCTTACATATTTTAGGTAGTGGCAAGATCTGTGAAAATCAAGGTCAGCGGCTTCAAGACAGACTATTGTGTCTTCACACAATGGGTCACGCAGCATCTTTCTGATAACTTCACTTTTGAAGAAAGGGAATGAGCTAAGAAGATATTGGGTGGAAAGTTGTCTCAGTCTGAAGAAACACCATGGACAGTGGCTGAAGGCAGGGACATACTTGATATTTTGGGGCTACAGCAAGAAGCCAGTCTGGCTGAAGCAGAATTAGCAATGGGAGAGTAGTAGGAGATGAAATTGAAGAGGTCACAGGCTAGAACACGGAGGTCTCCTTGGCCACTGTTTTTTTCTTTTGACTTTTCTTTGGAGTGATATGGGAGCCACTGGGGAGCTGCAGGGTGGTGTGATATGTGATAAGTGATATGGCGTGCCATTTAAAAGAATTACTCTGGCTTCCCTGTAGACGAGACGACAGGGAAGCAAGCAGGGGACAAGTAGGAAGCTCTTGCAGTATTTTGATAGAACATGAAGACAGCTTAGACCAGGGTGATGTCATGGATAAAGTGAGAAGGGATCAGATTCCTGCTGTACTTTGTAGTGGAGCTAATAGTGTTTGATGATAGACTCTACACGGGGCTGACCAAGAGAAATGAAGGAGTCAAGATTGATTCCAAGGTTTTTGACTTGACCAACCAGAAGAATGTAGTTGCCATTTACTCCCTTGCTTTATTGAACCATATTTGGTATTTTTAGCGACTCCAGAAAAAGCCACGCGACATCAGAGGAGTAGTGTGTTGGGGTGCACATGGTGCTGGCTTTCTAGATCCAGGCAACAGCCGTCCTGGTCTGAGCGGGGTCCTGGTGCCAGGGCAGCAGCTCCTGCCTTCTCTGGCTCTCCTTGCCAACTCCTTTTCAATCCCAGAAGCCTGGCCTCGGGGGTGGCTGTCTCCAACGGCATCAGGGGTCTCCTGATATGCAGGTGCATGAGCTATCAGTGTCAGAGGAGGTGAGGAAGCACAAGGAGGTGGTGCTCTAAGACCTAAGGGAGGAAAAGAAGGTCCTCTGGAAGGAGGGCCAGGAGGTCCTGGTAGACGATGTGGGCCAGGCTGGTGACAATCCCTGTGCAACCTTTGTCAAGACACTGGTGGCCAAGGACTACCACTACATCCTCTCTGGTGCAAACTAGGAGAAAGAGGGGGGCAAGAAGGAGGCCTTGGGTTTACCCCTGGGATCCCCAAGTCTCTAGTCTTTAAGAGCTGGATGATCTATGCCAGCTCCTAGGATATCATCCTAAAGAAGCTGATGGAGATCAAGCGTGAATAACAGCAAACTTTTGGCAAGGTCAGGGGCTAGTGCATCCTGGCCGAAAAACTGCAGGCAGCACCCTTCCTCCCTGGAGGGGCAGCCTTTGTGAGCCCCATCCAGCCCCCTGCCTGGAGCATCCGGCAGCTCCGGACCAGCCTGCCCAGGTGGCAGGCTGCCTGTTCTTTCTAGACCAGAGGGGTTGAGGGCATTCCAGCAGATGGAGGGCAATCTCCTCACCGCAGATGACGCAGCTCCCAGCCCCGTCTCAGGAACCTTCTTCTTCCTTCCATCCCTGAAGGCTCTAGCCTTCCTAAACCACTTTTGTTTTTGTTTTCCTAAACCACTTTTGATCTGATTTTTCTTGGCTTGAAGCAGATCCAGTGTCCCGTAGGCACCCTGGTTTATCTGGGGGGGGGGGGGGGGGGGGGGGGGGGGGGGGGGGGGGGGGGGGGGGGGGGGGGGGGGGGTGCGGGGGCGGAGGGTGTGTGTCTGGATTTTTTCAGCAATAGTCCTGCTCCCCACTTGTTCCTCCTCATTCCCATACAGCCTACCTCTAACCACAGTAGTGACTCCGCTCCTCTGTTTAGTTCTGGGTGTGAAGGGAATGTTGGGGACAGGACTCCTCACTGTTGCACTAGTTCTGCTCCCCCTTCCCTATGGTTGCAGCCACTTATGGAAGCAGGACAGTAAGAGACCTTCAGTTAAAACACACACACACACACACACACAGATGCACGCACGCACGCACACACAATTTAAAAAAAAGAAAGCAATTGTGGTCTGCTTATGGCCATGGTCATTGATTCAGGGGTGGGCCTATGATCTTAGATGACCCCATCAGAGGCCCAGGACACACATTTAATAATTTGGGACGGCTACTCCTTCCACTAGAAATGAACAAGGAAGCATGCTCCCTGAGGCTTCTGGGAGTCCTTGAGCTTTGAGAGGAAGCAGCCCTAAGATAAACCTGACATCCTAGAAAACACAGAAAAGAGATAAAAAGAAAGCTGGGTTCTCTGGTGACACATTTGAGTCACGATATCCAGCCTGACCTGAAATCTATCTAGAGGTCATTCAGTGACAAGTAATAAACTTGCTTTTATTGTGCATGTGAGCTTGGGCTGTGTTTTCCATTACTCGCCACCAGGCACATCCTAATTGACATAAGCCGCTTTCCATGTAAATGCTGCCTACGATTCTCCGGCAGAATGCTCTCGCCACCTGGGATCTCAGAACACAGGAAATAGTCACCCCAGAAAATCTGCAAACCATTTGAGGCTTAGGATTGGAGAGTGACGTCATGCTCTGGGAAAGGAAAGGCCACCGTCAGAGGGTGTGCGGTCCAAACTCCTGGAGGAATGGATCCCAGGAACTGTCAGAGCAACAGACATCACCTGGCATCCACTGGTCTCGGCTGCTCTCCCAGCAGGGAGGGCCGGGGGTTCCTCCTCAAACAGAGGGTCTCTGGCAACTTGCTTCCGAAACGAAATGGAAACTGATCCTGAGTGTGGAGTCTCCATGGATACCAACAGCCTGCTTCTACATTGGTTTCTGAAAATCCTTTACCGATTTGTGCTCCTTGAGAGACAGTGTAGGTTCATGACGAGCAGGATGGACTGTGGGGTCAGATGGCCTGGACCTCTCTCCTGGCTCCCCCGGCGCTAGGGGACCCAGAAGGGCTCTTGGGATGGAGGTCAGCCGGCAGCTACGGGGCCCCGAGACAGCCCGCTCTCAGTAACTCCTCTGCACAGAGTAGTCGCTTGAGATTTGAGAGGACTGCTGTGTGGTAGACTTCCCGGAGCCTCTTCTGCCCTAATTGTCTTGATTGTCATCAAGTCTAAAAGGAATTCTGGTCTAATAACTAAGGGCGTCAACAGTCTGCAGCCAGACAGTGCGAGTCTGATTCTTAGGTCTGCTACCTGCAGACTGTGCCCGTTAGTTAACCGCTCCACGCCTCAGTTTCCTCCTCTGGAGAATAGAAGTGGTATAAAAGTATCTCCTCGAGTTGCTCGGAGGATAAATGGGTTACTCCAGTAACTCTTAGAACAGTGCCTGATATCAGTGAATATCAGCTATTAAAATGCCTGCAACTTGCTAATAAGTGATGATACAGAGATGCCAAAAGGAGCTGAAAGAGAAGAACAGGAAGAAAGAGAAATGCATACATAAGCAGAGAGCGCTCTTTAATGTCTGACAAAAAAAGAGAATGGTGGGGGTGCCTTTCCACGAGCCCCAATCTTTTCTTTCCAGCCAGGGTGGGGTTTCAGGGCTGGAACCAGTGAGATGGAAGGGGAAGCCCAGCCATCCCCTTCCTGCTGTTGTCAGCCTTCAGGACCCGTGGCCGTTGTGGCTTTTCCTTTATGCTGCAGTAGTCCTACTCCTAATAATAACCACCATCCTTCACTTTTTAATTTGACTGAACTTGCCAGATCCCTTTCACAGCTCTCTATATTCCCCTCCCAGTAGAGTCTATGGTCATCCCATTTCACAGATGGAAAGAATAGAGTGTGGGCTGCCGTCCAGCATCCGTAATATTCAGAGACACACAGTCATCGTGGATTCTTTGTTTTCCCTTCTTTATGTTTTTTATTTTCTTTCTTTCTTTCTTTTTTTTAAGATTTTATATTTTTATTTGACAGAGAGGAGAGAGATCACAAGTAGGCAGAGAGGCAGGCAGAGAAAGGGGGGAAGCAGGTTCCCTGCTGAGCAGAGAGCCTGATGTGGGGCTCGATCCCAGGACCCTGAGATCATGACCTGAGCTGAAGGCAGAGGCTTTAACCCACTGAGCCACCCAGGCACCCCTGTTTTTTATTTTCAAAATGTCCTACAGTTTAAACAGGTATTGTGGTGGGGGTCAGGGGGTGCTTGTTGGCTCAGTTGGTAGAGCATCTGACTCTTGATTTCTCAGGTCTTGATCTCAGGGTTGTGAGTTCAAGCCCTGCACTGGGCTCCACACTGGGCATGGAGCCCACTTAAAAAAAATAGAGGGGCGCCTGGGTGGCTCAGCGGGTTAAAGCCTCTGCCTTCGGCTCAGGTCATGATCTCAGGGTCTTGGGATCGAGACTCATATCGGGCTCTCTGCTGAACAGAGAGCCTGCTTCCCCCCTCTCTCTGCCTGCCTCTCTGCCTACTTGTGATCTCTCTCTGTCAAATAAATAAATAAAATCTTTAAAGAAATAGATAGATTCATATATATAATAATACATATATTCATATATATTTATATGAATCGCCTGACTGGCTCAGTCAGTTAAGTGTCTGCCTTCACCTCAGGTCATGATCCCAGAGTTCTGGGATTGAGTCCCACATCGGGCTCCCTGCTCCGTGAGAAGCCTGCTTCTCCTTCTGCTCGCTCAGTCTCTCTCTGTGACAAACAAACAAACAAACAAATAAAATCTTTTTAAAAAAATTTGTATTCCTGAGTGCCTAGTAGGCTCAGTCGGTAGAGAATATGACTCTTGACCTTAGGGTCATGAGTTCGAGCCCCCCATTGGCAAGGAACCTACTTAAAAAGTAAGGAAAAAGCTTAAAATAAAAAAATGTTAATTTTTTTCTCATGTTTTAATAACGGAGGTGAATACATTGAATAGCATATGTACCAGGTGCTGTTTTTAAGAGCTTTATATGTATTAAGTCATTTACTTCTTGCAACAACCCAATTTGATAGCCACTAGTATTTTTTTTTTCCTCTTACAGATGAAATCACTGAGGCTCCGTGACCTGGCATGATTGGGTTTGAACTCTGACAGTTTGATTCCAGAAGCAACACACTTAATTACTATGCTAGTCTATATGTTCATGGTAGAATTTTCATTACACCAGCAAAGCAAAAAGAAGAATTTTTTGTTTTGAATTATAATGCCAATACTCAGATCTAACTACTTAAGATTTGCTGCAAATTACTGACTCTAAATCAGGCAGGGGATGGAAGTGGAAGGGAAAGGCATATGTGAGGATGATTAGGGGAACTTTTAAAATATGCATGTGTTCAAGGTATTGTACCTGAGAGGGACAGGCAAGCATGAGGATTTGGGGAAAAAAATTTAGGTGAGGGGCACCTTGGTGGCTCAGCCGTTAAGTGCCTGCCTTCAGCTCAGGTCATGATCCCAGGGTCCTGGGATCGAGCCCCACATCGGGCTCCTTGCTCGGCAGGAAGCCTGCTTCTCCCGCTACCACTCCCCCTGCTTGTGTTCCCTCTCTCGCTGTGTTTCTCTCTGTCAAATAAATAAAAAAATCTTTAAAAAAGTTAGGTGATACTGATCAATGGCCTCTTCTTTCCTCTTCCACATTCCGATGGTTCACCCCACTCCCAGTTGAAAGCCACTGGTGTATCTTTCCAATCTTTTTTCTATGCTTAGCTTCAGGGGCACACATAAATATACACTTATCAATAACAAAGCAGAAACCAATAAATGGTAGCTTAAAAAAAAAAGCTAAAAAGGCAAGCAGGAGATGCTAGCCTAGCGTATGCTGAAAATCCTGATTGCCCTGGAATCGTGCTGTCCCTCCAAGGCACATTAGTAAGACAAACCCAGGTTTCCAGGTTGGAAGCTGATCAGCTCTCTCGGCATCTTCCTGAGAGTGTGCTGCTCTGTGAATTGGCAGGTGGAAGTGGCCAAGTTATTCTCCGGCCCGGGTTCTCCCAGGGGGCTTGTACCCGGGGCTGAGCTGTGCTTTATAGTCTTGCAGATGAAGCTCCATGCCAGGGTGTTGGGCAGCTGCCTGTGTTCAGATTGCTAACTATTCAGCCCCGCACGGGTGCGTGGCGCAAACCCAACAGGATGCCTGGTGTGTTCTGGAAGGAGCTGGGGCCTGAGCCATGGGAGGGAGAGCAAGAATGAGGTTCTTCCTGTCTCTGCTCCCTGTGACAGCCCATCATAGCGCCTGCGACCCTACTCCCAGGTGCTGACTTCCTCTCCTGCCCCGGTCAGCGGGCTGCGTGCTACTTATGTGCAGGAAGCAGGTCTGGTGATTTTGTCTTTCTTCCTCTTTGTATCTTGTTCGCTTGGAACGGTGCCTGGAACAGAGGGAGCAGCAGCTTCTTGTCAGGATGAATAATGGGCATAACGGCAGCTAACGTCTAGAGGCTGCTCTGTGCCTCAAAGACAGACTAAGCAGACCAAAGTTTCCTTTCCAATCTTCACAACAGCCTCATAAGGGAGAGTCTAGATTCCATCGTTCTCCCCGCTGGAGAGCTGAGGAAATTAGGCAGACAGAGGGTGAATGACTTGCCCAAGGTCACACAGAAAAGCAGCTGTGGGAAGCTGAGCTCCGGTGTTCAGATTCATGATACCTCCTCCTTGCTGTTTCCCTCATCCCCTCTCTCCTCCAGTTAGAGGGTGACAGTGATCACCGTAAGATTCCACTTTATCGCATGACTCCCTGACCAAGAACCGTGGAGGCCAGACTCCCCAGCGAGGCGTCGAGGCTGTCTACCCTTGACCCCATTCAGCTTCTCACCACAGAGCCGCGTTTGATCCCAACCTGATTTACAAGCTGTGTGAGCCTGGCGATGTCGACTTCTCTCCATTCACGCTCTTGGACCGTAGAGGGAGGACAGTGAGGACGCCGACCTCGTACCACACCAAGGAGGCTTCGAATGTGGATTTCCAAGTTTTTTCAATCAAGGGTCAGATGGGACATATTTTCAGCCCCGTGGGTCATGTGGTCTCTCCCAGCCACTCTGCCTGTGAACGCAGTCACAGGCAATGGGGAGTGGAATGAGTGCGTCCGGGGGCCAAAACACACTTATTTATGGACACCGAAATGTGAACTTCCAATAATTTTCATGTGTCATGAAATATTCTATTTCCCCCCACCATTTAAAACTGTAGAAACTATTCTTAGCTCGTGAGGAGTACAAACACAGCCACCAGGCTAGATGGGGCCCCAAGGCTGCAGTTTGCTGACTCTCAGTTGAGAATGTTGCCTGGTATGGAAGAGCTTAATAAATCCAAGAGAAGCAGCGTAGAGTAGGGAGACAAAGGAGGAGTGTGTACGGTGCCGAGGGCTTGGACTTGGTAGGGACGTGCGATGGAAGGAACAGGCCAGATATAAGAGGAACAAACATCTCTGAGCATTGACGGTAGCTGGGCGCCCCTTCCTGCATATCCTACCATCCGATCCTCCCACTGACCCTGCACCTTCCTTCATATTTACAGAAGCGATGAATGAGTGTCAGAGAGGTTAAGTAACATGCCCAGAGTTGCACAGCTTTTATTGGAATCGGAGTCTGAACCTGGCTTTTACAGGAAACCAAACACTGCTTTTTTCTACTGCATTGTCATGCACCGAACCCATAACGAGGACCTGTGATGTGTATGTACTACGGTGCTGTGAACTGGGGACACAGTGGAGAACACAGCGGGGTGGAAGATTTAGCTCTGACCAAAGGGACTATAGTCTAGAAGGAGACCAGGTGTCCAAATGAGCAATTAATGTTAGGGTGAGAACTCCTAGGCTGAGAACACATGGGAGAAGCTCAGAGTCGAAGGTTCTAACCCACATTTGAGAAATCAGAAAAGGCCTCCTGAAGGAAGAAATGTCTAAGTGAGGCTGCAGGTCAACAAGGAAAAGACCCAGGAAAGCACCAAATAGGGAATAATAATCCTACGGTACAATGTCTCGCTTGCTTAACGAGGTTGCCCGTTGGTGCCCCCCACCCCTGGGAAATCTGGTTCTGAGATTTAGGGCCTTCGAAGGGCAAATGTTCTTCCCCAGAGGGCCCCTGAGTCTTCTGCCCTGAGGTCTTCTCTGCCCTGATCTCTCCTTCCTGAAACGCTGCCGTCATTTTACCCCACAGCTCCCTGGAGATGAGACTCAGCCCCCTTTTCTGTTTTTCTCATTATTTCAAGTACTCTGTGAATTTGGTAAACTTGATTCAAGATTTTGGTGGAGGGAAGAGGTGCCACGGGGAGGGGTCACTTCTGGAGCCCAGGGTTTCCGCCCTCTCCTGGCCCCCCACTTCCTTTCTGGAGTTGCAAACAAAATCCTCCCTTTGTCTTGCTGGGAGTGTCCCACCCACCTCCGGCCCTAAGGATCTCGGTTTCTACTTCAAGCACTTCAGCGAAGTATTTTCTCAACAAACACAGCTCTACCTTCCTAACAGGAATTCCGATGAATAAAACGTTCTCCGCTTTACACGTATATTGTCTCATTTGCTCCACCTAGCAAGCCTCCAGAATACTGTCATTGTCCCCATTGTACAGACGGGAAAACTCGGTAACTAGCCCGAGTTATAGTGTTGAGAGTTGAGGACAGGACTGTCTGATTCCAAAACCTTTCTCAGCGGCTCTGTTCTGTTTTCTAATACCAGCCTGATTGGGTCTGGAGAAGGCAGGGAAGCTGAACATAGCCAGACACCGAGTCCCTAAAGAATTTTAATTTCGGCAGCGACGCCAGTGAAGGGTTATAGTGTTCGGTTTGGGGAGAGAAGTGCGACCTGGCTGCGGGCACCTTGGAACACTGGGGCCTGGGGCTTATTCCCACCAGCCTGGCCTGAGAACATTCCTGAAAGTAGCAATGCGGTTCTTTGATAACTAAGCAGACGCTGAGGAGACAGGGAGAAGAGGAAACAGGAAATGAGGAGAGAGGAAAGGAAGCTAAAGAGAGCCGGTTCTGTATTCAACAAACAATTTTAGAATTAAAGTGAATCCTGCTATTGAAGCCAGAAACTCTAGAGAGGTTCACACGGGCCAAGGTTTTTGGCTGGCTCTTCAGAGAGTTTGGTTCCAAGCTGGGGAAATGAAGTTACTATGAAGCCAGAGTCTCAACATATGAATCAAAGCCTCCTTTTCACGTCCAGAAGAATCTGGGGACATGGTCCCTAGCAGTTTCGGTGCTGCAAGCTTTGGACCCCGGCCACGTGTGGTTATGTGAGTGCGTGGCCCCGTGTGTGCCCAGAGGAAAGTTTGACGTGCAGCAGAGAACAGGGAGCCCCGCCTTCAGGAAGCCTTGAGCGAGGAGCAGCTAAAATGTGCTTCCTCTTCCCTTCTCTCTCCAGCCCTGAAGGTCACTGTGGGCTGAAGAGCCCTTCCCCCACACCCTGCGACTGAGTTCAGCTCCCCACACCCCAGCCCTGCCATCACAGGGGCCCACTGGCTGAATCGGAGAGGTGGCTCTTTACCCCCACCGCTCTCCTGGCTGGGCTCTCTCACCTTTGCACTTCTGCTTTCAAAGATGAAGGGAACCAAATGCCGTGATCACGCTGGCAGACCCTGGCTGGCCCCGGAGGTCTGCTTCTGTTTCATGAGGGTAGGACGGGGGTGGGGGGGAGGTAGCTCTGGACGTAGGAATTCCTCTTCGGCATCCAAAGCAAAGACAAGTTAGGACAGTGTCTGGTCCACAGTACCTACGGTAGAGCTCTTAGCTTTTATGTTCCATCCTGGCCCAGCTTCTGGGTGTGCCAGGGTGAGCCGTGAACAGAAGAGGTGGGGGCTGATGGGGCCTTGAAGGTTAAATTTTTGAGAGGGGGATGGGGCAAGTGCATACACAAAGCCCATGAGAGGGACTTAGCAAGGTGTCTTTGTAGAAAAGCAAGTGGACCAAATGGGGTGGAGAGACGCCTTCCTGTAAGTAGCAGGACCAGCTTAATGCTCTTGGGACCACGTTGTTCACGGTCTTGACTGCCAGGCAAGGGTGTTTGAGCTTAATCCTACAGGTAATGGGGAGCTGGACGATTTAGATTATAACACCCACATTATTTTGCTCTCCTAGAGTGAGACTTGTTTTTAATTGAGCTCCTACAAAGGCCAGAGGTACAGAGTTGAGCTTGGTGTGAAGCTGAAGTCCTACCTTGCCTTTGGGTTCTGTGTCTTTACTCCCCCTCCCCACTCCCTCCTGTCTTCTCTCCTCTCTGCTCTTTTACTTCCTCTCTCTGCATTTTACCAATTCTAAAGCTCCGTGCATTGTATCTTTCTTGTAGTTGGTAACTAATCCTGGGACTCTTTGCATTAACTGGTGAGAAGGTTGGAAATGTGACAGGTTTTTTCTTTTTAAAGCAGGATTAGACAGCTAATTATACATTCTGCACAGAAAGGAAAGTGTCTAATTTCTCATCCCTGAGATTGTCAGATCCCCTCCTGCGCTACCAGAGACTTACTTTATCCTATCAGGCATACCACGGGGTAGTCCATATGAAGCTCTCATTTGAGTTATCTGTGGGTCCCATTCTCCCCAATCCTAATAGACCAATGGTTTTCAATGAGGGAACAATTTGCACCACAGGGGACCTTTGGAAATGTCTGGAGACAAACCTCCACTATCATAACTTGGGTGGGGATGAAGGGTAATGTGCTACTGGCGTTTGGTGGGAGGAGAAAGAATGCTACCAAACACCCTACAATCCACAGGAACCCCCCCCCCCCACATACACACACAACAAAGAATCATCTAGTTCAAAATATTAGCCATGCTGAAGCCTCTGATGGAGACAGGAAAGTGGAGTGAACTGAGTTTCTGTGTAGATAGGAGAGGGATGGGGCAGGATAACCGATCTAAGAAAAAGGTCCACACAAAGCAACTGCTCTGAGAAGCATTTGGCTTACAAAGAAGACCAGAAAATTTTAATATACTAATGAGCAAATGCAATGTGCCTATTTTTACTAACTCCCCCATGGAAATATCAAAATTTCACTATTTGCCCCTCATAATAATTAGTCTACCAGAAACTTATCACTAGAAGTCACCATTTGTCAAGTGACTTGTGAAACGTGATGTATTCATGGCTTCTCAAACGCTACCCGTGTGAGTAGCTATTGCTATGTTTGGCTTTATTTTGAAGGCCCTTATGGCTTTGACTTTAGGAACATAGGTAATAGTCTTGGAAGGGAGCAGATAGCAGGCAGCCATTTTGGTGGGGAATATGTAGCACCTCAAGCAGTTTTATATCCAAGTGGTAAGTCACCAAACTCGATCCTCTTAGGAAGAAAGTGGTTGATCATTAACTGCATTTGGAGGCGTGGAGACTCTGATCCCAGTGGTTTGCTGGGTCTATAATGTCTCTCACAGATCAGATAGTCTCGGCTTTCTCCGCAGTAAGCTTTGCTCACCAGGCTTGGTCCTCAACCTCGTTCTCTTCCCTGTCAGCACTCACTGCCTGGTGTCCTCATCCATTCCCAAGGCATTCATCCTCTTCGTACGCCAGTGGCCCTTCATGCTCACAGGGAATCCCACTGCATTGTCCTGCTTCCCTGAAGGACCATTTCCCATCTTCCTTCTCCTCAAACCTCCACCATCCCCTTCCTCATCTCCGAACAGATGACCTCGTTTCCTATTTCCCTGAGCAAACAGAAGCTATCAGGAGAGACTTCCATAGATTCTGCCATATCCATCAGCATCTGTGTCCTTTTGCCCTTCTTTGCCTCCAGTCACCATGGTCCAACTCTAGGTCCTACCCCTCTGTGTACTTGGACGTCATTTGCCTTCTTTCTCCTGAATTTATACCTCCCCACCCCTGCTCACCTGGATCATTTCTATCAGCTTACATACAATATATTCCATATTAAAAAAAGAAGTCCTCCTTGACCTTCCGTCTCCCTCTGGCAATTGTCCCAGTTTCAGTTTCATTTAACAGCAAAAAAAGGTTTGCCTCCTTATCCTCATTCTCTCCAACTTGTCTCTCCTGAACCTTTTTTACTTACACTTTCATCCCATCAGACCAACAAAACCTGTTCTTGTCAAGGTCACCACGAGCTCTCTTTGGCCAAACTCAATGGTTGATTATCAGTCATTGAGACGTTCGGCGTGACTCCCGGGACAGCCAGTGTGATTGTTTCCTTAGTAGTGAAATGTCTTCGATCCAGGGAAGATTTAAATTTAATTACAGAGACGAAGTAAATCAGAGCCACGGTATTGTTTTTTTAATGTTAAATTTGGAAATAATCTGTATTTGATATTTTAACATCTTGTAATGTGCAGTACTTGTAAAGTGTAAATAAATTTGGTATGTTGGAAGACAAGATACTATATTCAGAGACTTGTAAGAGGCTTACAAAACTAATTTTGTAATCGATTACAAAATTTTGAACTGGTTACATTGCACTTATAAGTTTAATCTTATTGGTTTTCCAAGAATAATTGAAATAGGATTTTTTTTTTTTTTTTAGCCAATGAATTCATACTTAGTTAATTAACATAGAGGGTTTGAGCCAAAACCTGGATTCTGGAGCCAAGGTTTATGGTTCACAAAGCAATTCAGATATTATTAGCTATATGATCTTGTGAGAATTACCCTCTGTACCTCAGTTTTCCTGTATTTAAGGTAGGGATGAGAATAATATGATTTACCTGCTGGAATTTCTGTGAGAATTACAGGAGTTGATATAAACTGTCTAGAACCGTTTCTGGACGTGGTAAGGGCAGTGTTAGCTGTCATTGAAAACCAAATCAAATATATTAAACCTATAAACATAGTTGAGAACCTTTAAAGTTGTTTAGTGAACTAAATCTAAGTGGAACAAACCCTTAAAGCCTCCCATAAAATAAGTTGTTAAGATTTCCCTTGGAAATAGCATAATAAGATTTGTAAAAGTGACTTAGTAGCTGGAAGGAAGAAGTAAGATTCTAGATTTGTTACTCCAATAAATCAAATATGGCTTACAAGAATAAGTAGTCCCCGAGCATACCTTTTTCGTACTGCGAGGTTATCTTCTGGGGCATTCGAAAACTCACAAAGGCCAAAATAATTGCCTAAGAACCTTGACATCTTGCAGTTGCCTCTGGACTTTGGAAGCTCTCCTGGAGCAGTCCCGGGGCCCACCGTGAGAAGCCAAGCCTAGGGGAATCCGCAGCTTGAAGCAAAGCTAGCTTGCTCAGCCCAACCTCAATTAGCCATCTTCAACTGACCCACAGTTAAGTGAGGGAGTGCTTTATATAATTAATGCATTTAATCCTTATAATAAGTGTATAAACGTGTATCTATTCTTATTCAGGCAAGGAAACTGAGGCATTGGGAAGTTAAGTAATTTGCCCCAGGCCACATAGTTAATTAGTGGTCACACAGTGAGGGTTCAAATTCAACAAGTCTGGCTCGGGTCCCTGGTTAACTACACTTTGATATCATTTATTCTAGCATAATCTATGGCATTAAAAAAAAAAATTGACAGTCATAGACCACTACATTGATTTCATGACCCTGTGATTTGAAAAAGCACCTCCAAGGAGTTATTCTGTGAAAGTAAGAACTAAAGGTCAAACTGTCCCTCAAGAATCTTAAAAACAAAATTTCCATAGTTGGGTTGTGTTCCTAGAGCTTGTCATCACTGCCTTCTTCCTCTCCCCAAGAAAAAGCCCTCTGAACGTGCTCCTTTGTGCCTTGGCGGTGAGGGGCTCAGCAGATAGAATAACACTGGGCTAGACCTTCTCTTCCCCTCACTCACCCACTTCCCCCCAACTCCCAGGTGCTACAGAATCAACAGGAATTCACCACTTCCTGGTGAAAAAGAGAGACTGTCACTAGCATTCCAGGGAAAGGGAATGGCTGCCTCCTAGCGCTCTCGGGAGCTCTTTGAACTGTGGCCTCATGAAGAAGAGTGTGGGTCTCAAGAGAAGAATAACATTTGATCCCAGCACAGCAGTCTCTGAGGGGTCCAGGCCACCCACTGGGGCAGGGCAGGGAGAGCCTCTGACAGTTTTCGACCTCAATTTGAAATAGAGACCGTAACCACAGCATCAGCAGTTCTGGAAAGGGAACCAGTTAAAACTCTCATTCCATTGTGTATATAGAAGGCCAGCCATGGGCAACGGAATGGCTCCTTGATTTGTTTCTGACACACTTGGAAAAAGTATTTTGTCCAGTTTTATTGAGAAATAATAGATGTACCTCACTGTGTGCATTTGAGGTGTGCAGCGCGATGCTTTGATTTATGTATATTGTGGCGTGAGTACCACAGTGAGTTTAGTCAGCATTCATCAACTCGGGTAGATACAACAAAAAGAAAAGAAAGAGAAATCTCCCCTTGTGATGAAAACTGGTAGCATCTAGTTTGTTCACAGGGTTTCTATACACCATAGCAGTGGTGGCTACAATGATGTCATAAGCTACCTCCCTAGTCCTTCTTGATCTCGTAGGGGAAGTTTGTTCCTTTTAGCCACTTACCTCCAATTCCCCCTTGTTCTACCCCTTCTCTGGTCACCACGGGTCTGACCTCTTCTTCTGATGAGTTTGGGGTTTTTGTCTTATAGATTCCACATATAAGTGAGGTCATACGGTATTTGTCTTTCTCTGACTCGTTTCACCTAGCATAATGCCTTCACGGTCCATCCAGGAGAAAAAAAAATTACTTACATAATTACAAGTTCCGTGTGAAAAGAAAATAGAACTACAATGTTCAGGTTTACATATATATGATCCTCAACTCAAAACTAGTACCAGAGTGTTGATTTAGGGGGGAAAAAAAGTTAAATGAGGATGACTGGAAGTATGTGGAAAAGGTGCTTCATATAGTAATCTTTCAACATTTCTCTTATATGCTGAATATTTTTAATGAAAGTAGTAAAAAAGTAATAAACTGCCCCACTGCATCTTACCTTCCAGGGGTTGTTTTCAGGGATTCTTTAAGGTGACAGAGGACAATCTTGTAACAGTTGAGAGATTGACAAAAAGTTTCCACATTGTACGTGGTCTCTTTCTCTTTTTTTGCTTTTACAAAGAAAAACCCAGAAGGATCTTTAGATTTGTATAAATGGGAGTATACCAAGCAAGTGACCAGTTTGGCTTTATGATCTTACGGAGGAAAATTCATGACCCTACACACACGCACACACACACATGCATAGACACACACATTCACACAAATACACATATCTACACATACATACATGAACATATATACATATACATACACCCCACACATACATATCCTGAGCCAGCAACAGACTGGCTTTGTTTTTCTTGTTTGCAAGAAAACAATTTCTTGCAAACAAGAAAAACAAAGCCCCCCAAAACAGGGGTTTGTTTTTCTTGCAAATAAATATTATTTTTTCTTTAAAAATGTTTTTTATGGGGGCGCCTGGGTGGCTCAGTTGATTAAAGCCTCTGCCTTCGGTTCAGGTCATGATCTCAGAGTCCTGGGATCCAGCCCCGCATCGGGCTCTCTGCTCAGCAGGGAGCCTGCTTCCCCCTCTCTCTCTGCCTGCCTCTCTGCCTACTTGTGATCCCCCTCTGTGTGTCAAATAAATAAATAAATAAATCTTGAAAAAAAAAGTTTTTTAAGCAAAATATCACCTGCTCATTTTGGTGTTAACCATACCCAGACTCTCTAACAGTATTAGTAACAGTAGAATAGTTAGAGAGCATGCTGGTTCATGTTCTCAAGGTGCCTTTTCATCCCCCTCACAGTTAACTTCTGGGCTGTGACTCGGGTTTTGCACCAGGTGTGGTAAACTCTGCTGGAGCAAGAGCTGGTCAGGTGGTGGGGACCTTTCAGTTCCAGCCTAGAGTCAGCCATTGACAAGCGTTGGCTTACTTGTTGTCTCTGGACAATCTTTGTTTATCCCAGGATCTAATTTATGGATTAAAAATTATATTGTAGCTGCTTTGTAAAAAAAAATAATAATAAGACTCAAAAGAGAATGAGTAAAGCACTCTGATTGCCAATTAATCAATCTGCAATCCATTTTTACCAAGTAATCATACATGTTCCACTCATTGTGGAAGACACCACAGTGGAGATCCCCGAATGGGATTTGGGAGACATGAGAAACCCCCTTTTTTTTGAGTTTTGGACATTTTTGTCTTGAAATGATTTCAAACTTAAAGTTGCAGGAAGAATACAAATATCCTGTTTGCTCTTCCTCCAGATCCCCCAAGTGTTAACAATCACCTACACATTTTGTCATTCTGTCGTTGTGTGTGTGTGTGTGTGTGTGTGTGTGTGTGTGTGTGTGTGGGCGCGTACACTATTTTTTTCTGAACCATTGGAGAATAAGTTCAGACATGATGCTCCTTTACTCCCAAATACTGCAGAATATATTTCCCAAGAATGAAGACGTTATCTTACGGTACAGTCTTCATATTTGGAAGTTAAAACTGATACCACATTATTTTCTAATGTATGGTCCTTATTGGAATTTCACCCGTTGTCCCAATAATTTACTTTGTAGCAAAACCAATTTGTTTTTCTGCTCCCGATCCAGTCCAGGGTGGCCAGGCACATTCAGTTACCATGTTTCTTTAGTGTCCTTTAATCTATAAGTGTTCCTCAGATTCTGTGTCATGGCCTTGACATTTTTTAAGAGTACTGACCAGTTACTTTGTAGAAGGTTCATCAATTCCGCTTTGTCTGAGATTCCTCATGATTAGATTCAAGTAATGTATCTTTGGCAAGAATACCACAGAAGTAATTCTGTTTCTTTTCACTGCATATTAGGAGACAGGTCATGTCAATTCCATTCCCTGTGATATTAACTTTGATGGTGAAGATGGTGTCTGCCAAATTTGTCTATTGTAAAAAAAATATTTTTCTCTTTGTAATTAATAAGTAATCTGTGGTAGATGCTTTCTCATCAAACTTTTACGGATTAATTTTAGAATCCAACTGATGATTCTTTCCCAACTAATAACTATGACGGTTTCTAAATGATGGTAATGGACAAATAAAAATTGTATATATTTAGAGTGTATAATATGATGTTTTGTTTTTTTTTATTAGGTTGCTTTATTTACTTTAGAGACAGAGAGGAGGAATAGAGGGAAGGGCAAAGAGAAAGGGAGACAAGCAGACTTCCCCTAAGCAGGAGCCCAAGACGGGGCTTGATCCCAGGCCCTGAGATCATTCACGAGTTAGACGCCCAACCAACTGAGCCACCCAGGCTCCCCAACTTGATGTTATATATATGTGCATTATGAAATAATTATTATAATCAGGCTAATTAACATATATGTCACCTCACATTGTTGCCATTTGTGTGTGTGTGTGAGAGAGAGAGAGAGAGAGAGAGAACATTTGAGATCCACTCTCTTAACAATTATATAATATGTTATTATTAACTGTAGTCACCATGCTGTACATTGGATCTCCAGAACTTATTCATTCATCATATAACTGAAAATTTGTGCCCTTTGACCAACATCTCACTCCCCTCAACCCCCCAGCCCCTGGTAACCACTATTCTGTTCTCTGTGATTATGGGTTCAATTTTTTCCTTTCTTTTTCTCTTTTTTCTTTCTTTTCCATTTTAAGATTTCACACAGAAGTGAAATCATGCAGTATTTATCTTTTGGTGTCTGCTTAACATAATGTCCTCCAGGGTCATTCATGCTGTTACAAATAAAAGTATTTACTTCAAGGAATAATATTCCACTATATATATATGTGTGTATCTAAACACCCCATTTTCTTTATCCATTCATCTGTCAAGGGACACTTAGGTTGTTTCCATGTTGGCTATTATGAATAATTCTGTGATGAACATGGTAATGCAAATATGTCTTCAAGATAGTGATTTTATTTCATTTGGATATACACCTAGATGCAGATTGCTTGGTCATATGGTATTTCTCTTTAATCACTGATGATCAGATGAAAAGGCAATCCATAGATTAACAGAAAATATTTTCAAATTATACATCTGATATGGGTCAAATATCTACAAAATATTAAAAAACTCTCACAACTGAACAACATAAAGACAAACAACCCAATTACAAAATGGATCTGGACAAACCTTTCTCAAAAAGTTATACATGGGACGCCTGGGTGGCTCAGTCATTAAATGCCTGCCTTCAACTCAGATCATGATCCCAGGGTCCTGGGATCGAGTCCTGCATTGGGCTATTTGCTCAGTGAGGAGCCTTTTTCTTCCTCTGCCTGCTGCTCCCCCTGCCTGTGTGCACTCTCTTTCTGACAAATAAATAAATCTTAAAAAAAAAAAAAATTTATACAAATGGCCAAAAGGTGCACAACCTTGTTAGCCATCACGGAAACTCAAAGTGAAACCTCAGCGATTTCACACCAACTATAACAACAACAACAAAAACAACAACAGATAATAAGTGTTGATAAGGATATGGAGAAATTGCAACCCCCGTATATTGGTTGCTGGTGGGACTATAAAATGTAGTCACTTTGGAAAAGAGTCTGGCAGTTTCTCAAAATATTAAACCTAGAGTTATCATACAATCCAGAAATTCTAATCCTAGGTGTTCATCTAGAAGAACTGAAGATATATGTCCCCACGAGAAAGTTTACACAAATGTTCACTGCAACATTATTTATAATAGCCAAGAAGTAGAAACAATCAAACTGCCTATTAACTGATAAATGGATAAACAGAATGTACATCCATATAACAGAATATTCTATCCATATAATAGAATATTATTCAGCTATAAAAAGGAATAAAGTACTGACAGATACTACAACATGAATGAAACTTGAAAACATCATGCCAAGTGAGGGAAGCCAGACATAAAAGGCCAGATGCTCTATAATTCCCTTTACATGAAATACCCGGAGTGGGCAAATTTATAAAGATAGAAAGTAGATTAGTGGTCGCCTAGTGCTGTGGGGCCAACAGAGAGCAAATGCTAATGGACACAATTTCTTTTCAGGGTGATGAATGGGTTTTAAAATTGATTGTGCTGCTGGTGGCACAACTCTGTGAGTAGACTCAAAACCATTCAATTGTACACTTGGCATAGGTGAATTGTATGATGTGTGAATTATATCTCAATAAAACTGTCATATACAAAGAGAAAAGAGAGAGAGGAGGGAGAGACGGGAGGAATGAAAGGAGGAAGAAAGGGAAGGAGACAGAGAAGGAGGGAGAGAAGAAGGCGGGCAGGCAGGCTAAACCATGGATGGACTGTGGACGGGGGTGGAGGGGATGAGGCCGTGATGGCAGACAGTCGGGAGTGACAGAACCAGAAGCAGTCATCATGTTGTGGAAGGTCTATGGGCCATAATATAGAGTCTGGCTTTTATCTTCATTGTAATGGTGGTGGTGGTGGGGGGGATTGGAGGGTTTTAAGCAAAAGGGTGATATGATCTGATTATAAAAAGTAACTCTGGCTCTTGTGTAGAGATTCTGCTTCAGGTTGGGTGGCAAGCCTGGATGTGGGGAACTCCAGTGAAAGGTTCTGTGTTAGGGACTGGGCCACAGGAATGGGGGATTACACATTTTCGTTGCTGACTCCTCCGTCTACGACAGGTAGGTTTCATCCTTCTTTCTGCCTTTGGCCCGTCCTCACTTCCTCCTCCACCCCCTCCGGCTTCTTTTCCAAGGAAAGGGAATATGATAAAATTAGCAAAGATCATCACCCGATCTCCAGCCTGTTCACTATGCTTGGTTTAGAAACTGGAGTGTTCTAGCGCATTCGACAGCTCCTTATGGAGCAAGAGCACAATACAAGGGCATGTAGACAATGGGATCATGGCTTTTCCCAGACGGGGTCAGAAGGAAGTTCATGGTCACTGTGTTCAGTGCAATAGAGTGTGGCCAACTGGGGTTCTGAGGACAGAAAGGCCAAAAACGAAAGAAGATATTTTCTTGACTTTTTAGTTACAGTTACACAGGAAGTATGGGTGCACATTCACGACATTTAGAGAACTGCAAAGGGTCAAAAAGACCCTCTTTAAAGAAGAGTACAGAATTATAAGTACAAATCTAGGGAGGAAATGAGGATTGCCAAAATTTAAAATGTTGACACGAACCACAAACACCACAAAATCTATTAAAATAATAATATTTTATTTAATAATGGACCGCCTGGGATACCTTGACAGTATTATCTTTCTGCACAGTTTTGATTGAATACACTTTTACCTCTCCATAAGACAACGGTGTTGTAAAATGGCCATCTATAGAGAATAGAAACTTTATCCTGTCTTTCCTTTTGCACGGTTATTATTTTTTTTCTTAATGTTCATGGTTTGGAAAAGTTCCTTTGCGTTTCAGAATCTTTTGTTGGCAATGTTTCTCCTGCAATGTCCTCTTACTCTTGCTCCAACGGTGCCTTTGATAGCAGCTGGCACAGCAGCTGGTCCAACTTGGCCATGTCCTTGCCACGCCCATGCCCCTACCAGTCCTGAGGAAGCCATGAAACCTGGTCACAATAGCTTCTGAGCGGAGAGCAGAGTAGCATCTAGTTCAAACCTTTCTTCTAAGGATCCAACATAGCATGGGAATGTTCAGTGAGGTCCACCGTGGCCAGGTGAGACCTGGGTGCTGGGTGGATATGAATATGGTTCAAGCGGCCGCTAACCCTGCCTGAAACCCCAGCAGCACACCAGGACAAGGGGTGACCTCTCATCTGGGGTCAGCTCTGGGCTCCCTATGTCAGGAGCCTGCAAGCTTAGAGGGCAACCATGGAGGCTTAGCAAGGGCCTGACCAAATGCAGGTTCGACTCCATTCATTTCTCAGTAAACCTGCCTCTCCAAGCCCCAGTTGTCACCAGGAGAAATAGCTGTGGCCACTGGAGAGGAGAATAATTACAACCTCTCTGCAGCGAAGAGAATCCAGATTAAATGGATCCAGGGAGAGAGATAGAGGGCTGCAACTAGGTTGCAATCGTTCAAGTCCTATCGTTCAAGTCTCCTTTAGAGATCAATTTACAGAAATAGAGTGAGACCGTAGTCCATAGAGTACCTGGCCCGTGTGCATGAACGAAGATTGGGACTCACTCTTTCAAGGCAAGAAATAAACATTTTGGATCAGATGTTGTGGATAAGACCATGTGCAAAACATACAAGTAGGTCAAGAGCAATCTAGAACTGTTCTCTTAGCCACATTTGTTTAGTGTTATCACTGGCCGATCAGTGAAGAGGAACTAAGAATTAAGGCAGTAGTGGAAATGTATTCAGTGCTTACGTGCCAGTCAGGATTCTAAGCACTTAAGCTGTGCGATCTCCTGTGGTCCTCACAACATCCCAAAGATGTAGAAACAATTATTACCCCTTTTATACAGAAGGAGTAACCTGGACACTTATAGATTACGCCTGATTGTTCAGCTGGGCTCACAGAGCATGTGTTCTTCACCACTTCACTAGAAGGCTCATTTCCATTCATTTTCTGTCTGTTAGTTCGTTATATATATGTAAACATAAAGCTCATTGTATATAGGTCACATTGCAGAGTGTGGGGTGAGTTATTTACAAACAGTCCTTTGGGGGTCTTCATGAAGTTCCTAGTTAATACATTTCAAGTAGTGTGTGTGTGTGTGTGTGTGTATAATGTTTATCTATGTATCCCAAACTGTATTTTTCACTGAATGCAAAAATACTTAAACTATTAAGTTTCTGGTGCCCAAAGATTTAGGGTTAGGATACCAGTTTGGTTACTCTTACAAAAGTCAAAATAATAGTAGCTTAAACAAAATGAAGTTTCTTTTTCTTTCCTGTAACAGTCAAAGTGGAAATAGTCTAAGGCTAATGTGGTGGCTCCATGATAATGGAAATCTGAGTTTCTTCCATCCTGATTCACCTTTATCCTCAACGGAGGACTTCTATCTCATGGTTGAAGATGGCTGCTCTGGGTCCTGCCATCACATCTGCATTCCAGCCTACAGGAAGGGCAGAAGGAAGATGTAACGGTGATGTTATCCTTTCCCTTTATGTCATGGACCAGAAATGGCACACATCACATCTGCCCAAATCACTTCTGCCCACATTCCATCAGTTGAGAATTCTTTATCTCATTTAGGTGCAAGGGATGCTGGAAAACGTATTCTTTAGTGAAATAGTCAAGCATCTGGCTAGAACTCAGAGACTGTATTATCAAAGAATGAAGGGAGGATTGGCTATTAGGGGACAGCCCAAAATCCTGCCCCAGGGAAAAATGCCAGATGGACAAGACTTGGTGTAGAATTCTGCCTTGACTTATTTCTCACTGAATGTATCATGTTGTATCCACATCAGTGATTTTGCTAGTGGTCTCTACCTTTTAAGAACACAAGGAAGCTACTGGTCACTAGTGCTTCTAATGTGAACATTTGCAGAGTGATGTTTTTTTTTTAGCAGAGAAGCTAAAAACTCAGTGGATAACAAAGCCAGTCTACATTCCTGCTCCCACTTTGGGTGTAAGCGTAAGAAAGTTAAGTATATGCAGAAGAGAGCCCAAAGACACACGCTAAATAAAGGCATGCTCCTACAGTCCATGACATGAGACTTTAATGGACTGAATCCTTTTCTATCAGCAAGTCCGTAAATTCACTTGAAAATGGAATGGATTCATTTCTGTACAATGCCAGAAACAGCAGGATCACATCTTCATTTCCAGCCCCCTACCTGCCACATTCAAACTCAGATGTTTGGCTTCAACATTAACACAGTGATACATTCTGGATACAGAGAACACAGCCCCTGAGCAAATTGCAACTTTGGGGCTACTTCCTCACCTTGTTTACTCTGATCTGAATGGCTGGTTCACATTATGTGGATTTTGTGTATCGGTATCCGCCTTGTAGAAGCCAGTGACCCCCAGAACTGAGCCCCAAACATTGTGATGAATGCGAAGCCAACCTGATGATCCACAAGCATAATATAATTTATGGGTTCATGTCCACGCTCAATGAGTAAAATGTTACGACATTACAGGCTGTGTCAAAATGACTCTAAAACCACTGATCAATTTAATGATATAATCAATCAAAATCCATCAGATGGGTGGTTTAGGAAACCAGCTTACCTAGGCCGTGTAACCAAACGACCGAATTTGTCACCCATCATTGAATTAGCTGTGCCTTGTGAAGACACAGGTGAAAAGAAATGGTAAAACCAGGGGGCTCAAGAAGGCATCCTGTACAGCCCCCCCATCTGGGGTCAGGTCAATCCTTAACCTATTTTTAGCAAACCTGAGTAATGAGAATTGAACTGTCTTCCTCTGAAGTCTGTTCCAGGGTCCAATTAGGAAATGCTTTCGTATTCACAGCCACCATTGTGCTGCAATCTCAGCCCATTTCCTATAATTTGCTCCTCCATGGAGATGGAAAACAGCTGGCCATTTTCCCCCTTGTGATAATCTTTCTTGTTCAAAACCACGCACCCTCAGTTCTCTCTTTTCCACGTTAAAAAACCCAGACTCCTTTGCCTGTTTTCAGACCCCTCTTTTGATTTTCCAGCAATTGTTGTGGCTTTTCTATGGGTTTCTCCATATCTCTTTTAAAATGCAAAGTCCTACGCTGAGGGGTAGAGGAACGTGGGATTGTCTCAATCTCAGTATCTTACAGTCCTGACCAGAGGCGGTGTGTAAATTTTAGTCCTCAGGGGCTTTCAGGTCATTACCATGACCTGTAAGCCTCACTAATTTTTCCCCAATAAGGATTCCTTTCTGCTTCTAGAAAACTACCTCTCTTGTTTGTCAAGGTGACCTAGGGTGTGAGCTCCCTTCTCGAAAATGTGAATACAACCACCAAACTTGATGTCCTCTGTGACTAATAAACACATTCTAAATGAATTACTCCAGCTTCGGACAAAGATTGTTAACAGCCCTGAACTAGCACATTTAAGTCACCACCAAATATTTCTCTCCATGGGCTGCTTCTGAGCATGAACAACTCCACAAAGGCAGTTGGGTTTGCTTGGCTTATGGTCTAGATACTGTGGAAAGAGTGAGAAAGACCCAGCTTTGCGCCAGACTGGTGTTTCTCGATGTTGGCACTATTGATAGTTGGAGGCGAAGAATTCTTTATTCCAAGAGGCTGTCCTGCTCATTGTAGGATGCTTAGCCGCATCCTTGGACTCTACCCAATAGATGCCAGTAGAGATCCCCTGCTCAATTAAGATGATCAAAAATGTCTCCAGACATTGCCAAATGTCCCCTAGGGGGGTGGGGAAGGCAAAATCAACTCCAAGTTGAAAACCACTGTTCCAGATGTTTGACTTCCCTTTCCAGACAGAAAGCAAATTGATTCGAGAAAATTTGCTCCCAACCAAGCCTCCTTATCCACTGCCCAGCATCCCAGGAATGGCAGGACTGAGCCCTCTTCATAATGCTGAGGAGCTTCTCTGTACTAGTTTCATCCTCCGGGATGAAGTTGATCAGCCCCACTTCTTAGATATAGAGTGGTTGAACCATGCACGCAGTAGCCCATTGCCACCAAGAGGCTTATTGGAACCCGGATTAGCCAGGATCCAAAGCCTCTGCTCTTCTGCTCTCTGGATGAGTGGATGATCTGCAGTTCCTGGATTCATCCTTTCTCTTTATATAAGACAGAGATTTCATCTTGCAAGAACTCCAGAGTTTTCTTTAAATAAAATCTACCACTGGTCTGGGGTAGCCAAAGAAGGAAATCTGGGTGAAGAATCCCCTACCAGGGCTGACCTTGAAAAGATTTGGGTTTATCTTATTAGTGGAGATGGCAGTTCCCTTAAAAAGCTGTGTCTCCACTTCCCCCCATGAATTAAGAGTTTCACTTCCACCTGGGATGGCTCTACTCAGCCCATCCTCATATTCAGAGCACGTGGCCCCATCTGGCGCGGTGCTGTGGCTTGTTTGGAGTGTTCTTCACCAGTTTTTGCCCCTTTTCAGCATATTGGCTTCCATTGGCATGAGACCCTGTCATTCCCAAAGCACCTGCTCATGCGCGGTCAGGGTTGATTCCCGCCACACCTGTTAGGGAGCCTGAGCGGCCCAATTTTCTGGGAGAAGAAAACAGAGATGGAGGCTCTAGATCCCCCAGCTGATATATGGCTGGGGAGGGCCTGTGAGTAGGTGTAAGCCTCCTGGCCCCACCTCCAGAGCTCGGATGAGGGGACACCTGTCTTGGTTAGATGGCCGTGGCGTTCTTTTTATAAAGTCTGTGCTCTTGTATTTGTTCACATTGCTGTTCTGTTTCAGCATTTCTCCAAGGGGGCTGGTTTCCTGGGCCCTCCCTTCTGAATCCCCTAGGCTGAGGATGAGTTTTGCACTGGGTTGTCACACGAACCGTTAATGGTGGCATCATTTTCCTCCTTCAATAGCCCCCCGTGGCTTACCTTAAAGATGAATTTATTTCTTTATACAGTCACTCTCAGGTCTGGGTAGGCTGCAACCATGCAAGTGATCTCTCCTGCCCCTGCTGCCCCAGCACCTCCCCGGGTTCACCCCCACCTCTGCAGCCTCTAGAGATTTCCTTCCCCTTCTTTCTGGTGCATATCCGGCCCCACCCCTCCCCACTCAGTGCCAGCAGCTCCCAGAGCCCCCCAGCCCCTGCTCACCCGCTCCGTCTCACCCATGCCTATCTCACTGCACTGAGTGAGAATTGGATAAAACACTGCATGTGAGCTATGGAGCCCTCTACACAAGAAGGGTATTATGACGAATTTAGTATATGATGTGAAAAGGGCATCCTGTTCGCTCAGACCCTTTGTCCCTCAGATTTCGTTCCCATTGGCTTTTTCTTGCCAAAACCCTGAGCTCGAAGAACTGTACCTTCCTGCAGCCCGTTTTCTTTATCTCGCTGATTTCTCTCCTTCCTTCCTCAGAACCCTGAATGTTATCATTCTGTAGTCATTTCCACCGAAGTTCCTGGGCATTCTCTTCCAAGATGGGAGAAATGTGGATATGTTTAGGGTCTGAACAAGACTCAGGGGAGAGGGAAAAGTTGAGATACAGGAAGGCTTAGTGAAAGAACAAGTCGCAGAGGGGATAAGAGAAGATGGGGTCCCAGGAATACGAGAACGGACTGAGTTAGGAGGGACAGAAATAAGATGGGTGGATACATAGACAAGTTGAAGGCATGGTAGGGAGAACATTTCATGGTCCTAATCTCATGTAGTAGGAGGCTTAGTGAAGTTAGGTGTTGGGCAAGGTGCTGGCTGACTTAGTGCTCGGTGACCCCAGTGTAGGGTGGAGAGGGGTATGGGGTAAGTGAAGATTGGCAGTTTGGAGGGCAGGTATTGGAAGAAAAAGTTGTGAAGGAGCAGAGCACCCAAGGTCAACCTGATAACTGGTAGAATCCAGGCTTGGCAGGAAGGAATTAAAGCAAAGAGGGTTAGTAGGCTTTGAGTTCTCAACAAGAGAGGTGAAAGGCTAAACATTTGTGGTTTGAAGCCTGGGGGTCAAAGATGGCTGACAGAGAACACTTTGAGGTGATGACAAGGCCCAGATGGTGATACACGTTGGTTGCCCAAGGACAGTGGAAGTGAGGGCCACCCCACACAACCCCGGGGACATGCTCTGCTCCCATGACCTTGCCAGTGTCACATAAAATGGTGAAAACCTCACATGTCCTGTCCCAGGAACGAGTTCAGAATGACCGGAGCTGTGCCTTGCTTCATCCTGGCCCCACTAACCCTCTCAGCTGTCAGTTCCTCCCTTTCACCTTTGCTTTGGCCTCTCCCCTCAGATACCTTGCCTGTGTTTTATTCCACTTCCACAAAAGGCTGTCACGATTCCCACAATGATCCCACCTTTCCATCCTGGCATTCAGATCCCCTTGGGGGGTACCCTCTCCTCAAGAGTCTTCCTTCTTTGACACCACCCTGGGGCAGGCTGCTTTCATCCGCTGGCCTTGGCCCCAGGTGGGATAGGCCTCCTGGATATCGAAATCACCTGGACCATGGCAGCCATCTAGGTGGACAGGAAGATTCTAAGGCAAGTTTTCAGTGAATGTGGGGAGCTGAGGGCATATGTTTTCCCCCACCTCGGACTTAAATTTCTACTGGACTCAGGCAGGTAAATAAACAAGTGATGCCATCCAGTGTCCTCTGATAGAAATCAGTGGGGCCCAAGGCCACCTGGTAGACACGTGTTCCACCCATGTGGAGAGGAGTGCTCTACTCCCAAATTACTTCCACACAGGAGCTCAGGGCCACTGTTGCTAGAGCTTTCCATCATTCAAGAGAAGCCACAAACCTAGGTTTGTATGTAAAATCCACCCCCCCCTTTTTTTTTTTTTTTTGCAAATGGTGATATCTCATTCAAAAGAAAATTTTAAGCCCCTTTCTGGCCAAACCACCTCTGATGGTTGAACTTAGCTGAAGGCTTCCCAGTGTGCCTGGGTGATGCCGCAGACAGAGCAGAGGGAAATGAGGAGGAAGCTTGTTTCCAGCCTGGAAACCAGGGGCCAGCCTGGGGCTGGGGTATGCCAAGGAGGGAGTTCCCCATGAAGAAGAGTATATTGCCCTGAGTTTGGACTCAAGAAACAGAGTTAACAGCAAATTTGAAGGTTTGATTTTTCTCTCGATGTTTTATTTCTTATTTTTAACCCTTCAGAAAAGCCTGTTAACCACGCACACAGCCTTTGGTTGGTGCCGTCTTGGGCGACCGAGAGGTGGACAAGAAAAGGAAGTCAGACTTCCCCGACTGGGCCCTCCTTTGGGGGTAGCTACACTACAGTAAGGGGCCAGGAGGCCAGGGGAACTTGCAGGGCAGCACGTGAGTGATTGGAGGTGCCGGGCATGGCTGGGAGAGTGAGAAGGAGCGGGAGATGGGAAGCAGCAGCTAGAACTGCGACCGACCCTGTTGAGAACCTCGGGAACTCCCCAGAGAGGAGGATTATCATCCCTGAAGTCGGTGGGGGCTGACCAATGGAAAGACACTCATCAAGGGCCATGAGGTGGAAAAGCGGATCCTAAGAAACTATTACAGAATGATTCCCTTTATGAGAAACAAATGAATATTTACAGGACTGTGTGTGTATGGAAAGAGGTCGGAAGAATTCATACAAAATAGTAAGTGTGGCCATTACTGGATAGAAGGGCAGTGCGTGAGTGGGTAATGTTTGCACAATCCTGGGATTGCTTTCGAGGTGGGGTATGCGTGGGCGAAGACCCTACGGCTGCTATGTTTCTCCTAAGAGCCTCACACTTATTCACTGAATCAGTCCTTGCTTCAGCCCTATGCATGTGGTACTATTGTTACCCCCCACTTTACTCTTGATGGGGAAATGAAGGTGCAAGGAAGTTTAATAACTTGGCCCTAGGTCATGCAGTCGGTAAGTGGCACAGCCTTTTCTGGAATGGTCTTAAGAACGTTATAATGTTTTTATAAAGAAAGAAATTATCTGCATCCTCCAACACTTACTTGAAAATTTGTGCCCTCACCTTCTTTTTTCCTTCCAGGTGGTAGTTAGGAGATTCAAAATTTCTTACCTGATCCAAATCTAATATAAACCAAAAGTTTCCTCAGTGGAAGCATCCAAGACAACTACATCTGCTTTCTTCTTGGTCACTGATGGTCCAGACCCTGTTCTTAGTCTTCGCTTCTTTCCCATTCATTTGTTGGTTGGCATTTTATTATGTGTATAAAATTGGTGCTTACCATTGTCCTCTTTTATTCTTCTGCTGTTTACCTCAATATATACTTAATTATGAAAAAGAGTAGGTTAAGATCGAGCACCCTCCAAAACACATCTTATTTAATTCTCATACCACCTTATCAGTTACGTGCTCTGATGAGCCTACAAGATGAAGATTGTGAGGCACAGAGAGGTTAAGTCATTTTGTCAATACCATACAGCAAGTAAATGGTGGAGGCAGGATTTGAACTCCGGTCTGTCTGATTCCAAATTTTGTGCTTTTAAAGGTTACACTCTACTGCTAGCTCTACTCATGGTTCAATGTAGTAGGGAATGAACAAGACTCCTTTGTCCTGCACCTCAGAGTATGTGTGGACATCCTTGAAACATAAGGCTGCCTGCTTTCCCTGCCTGGTTCTATTACTTTTGGCTAAAAACCATGGCAACCTGGAATAACCTAGGCCCCTTCAGCCCACATTCTTGGCATGTTTGCCAGGCCACTATGTCTCATTTATGCTGATTACATCACTGCCCTGGTCCTGAGCTGAGAAGTCAGAATCTCCTTCTCTTCACATTTATATATAAAACTTTTCAGTTAGTCTGCCAACATGAGTTTTCCTTTTGCTTTCTTTTCCCTTTGCTCCCATTCTGGCCCTGTCCTAACTTCCCATGTCTCTTCTGGGGCTTAGTTTTCCTTGGGGCATGGAAAACCTGGGGTTGACTTTGACTCGAAACCGTCTGCTCACTTGGTCTGTGAAACTGCCTTTGAAGACACTCTTCCCTTTCTTTGGGACACAGAACCCTTCTCTCAGATCCCACTCCTCTAGACAAATTAGAAACATTCTCCTCCAAACCACTTATACAAAGAGACACGTAGGGTCTGCACACCCCTTCTCCTTTCTGCTCAAAGATCCGAAGTTCCTCCTGGTGTGCTGGTTCGAATAAGACTGGTCTGCGTCATTTAGGCAACTATGGGATGGGAGGCAGATAATATCCTAGAGGAATAAGCGGAGATAACATGAAGGTGGGTGTTTAATCAGTAGCCTTCCAGATGCGTTGAGTGATTGGACCACCTCTTTTCCTCCCAAGTCGCCTAGTTTTCTGTTCCTCTTCCCTGGTAGGAAAAGATATGCTCTTAAAAAAGGCTCCTTTGAATGGGCCAGGAACCTTTCTTTTTAGCCACACTCTTTTAGATCCTAAAGACCCCATCCCTAAGCTGAGAACCACTTGCTGCAGTGGGAAGAGTAAGGATCAGGACACCAGAGTGGGACAGCTGGGTTTGCTGGCTAGTTCTGTGTTTGAGCAGTCACTTAAACCCTCTGCGCCTGGATCTCCTTTTATGGGAAATGCTAGTGATAGTGCATACACTGTTGCAAGGTGAAGTGAGTGCATATACTGTTGCAAGGTGAAGTGATTTAGTCAGCATCCATGGCGACACAGCTGTAAAGTCCTGTTGTTCCATCGGGTTTCCAGTCTTGAAGGCCTATGCTGTAAGACCTTCAAAACTGATACCTAGACTTCCAGAAGGGAAGACATAGTCCTTAAGCAGTTGGTTTTAGGGGTGAGAGGTATACTAGTAACAAGGGGCCAATGCAGGTGCTTGAGACTGCCTTAGCTCCATCTGTTTCGTGATATGGACAGTCACCTTTCAATCTTTTTTTTTTCTTAAAGATTTTATTTATTTATTTGACACAGAGAGAGAGAGAGATCACAAGCAGGCAGAGAGACAGAGGGGGGAGGGCGGGAGGGGGGAAAGCAAGCTTCCCGCCAAGCAGAGAGCCCGATGTGGGGCTCAATCCCAGGACCCTGAGATCATGACCTGAGCCGAAGGCAGAGGCTTTAACCCACTGAGCCACCCAGGTGCCCCTTCCCTTTCAATCTTAAAAGTGCAACGCAAATGCGCTTTCAAGACCCCACCCTCCACTTCCCTTTTAATCGCCACTTTTAAGCCCCTTCCCTATAGAAGTTCTAACATTACCACAGGTTGGAGTCCATTAAATTGTGATGTGAAATTGACAAAAAATTTAGGTAACATCTTTTTACATGTAAGCTATCTGTATGAATAGTCATAGTATTCTTTCAAGTAGGTGTCCATAATAATCACTTCATAAGAAGTAAATATAAATCCTGAGAAGCATTTATAACAAAACACAGTGAAGTTTTAGGCTCTTCCTCAGACTTAACTCTCACACTAATGCTCAGTAAAACCTCCACTACTATACAACGGAAGCATCTCTAGTGTGATAAAGCCAACAAGTTAGCATTAAGATGAAGTCGGAGTTGTTTGTCACAGGTGTATGAGGGAGAAGTGCTTTCATCTGTGAGTTACAGGGGGCCTGACAAAGAGTGTTATTTACTTAAGTAATCCAGGGTCGATTTCTGTACTTCAACAGTGAAATCAAGGACTCAGGCTTTTGCTTTCTTCTGTTCAACCATGTTGTTCTTACATTTATCACTTCATATTAGCAAGATGGCTGCCACAGCTCCAACTATCATATCTCTACATGAAAGCATCCCCATCAAGAAGGAAGGAAGAATTTGTTATTAAAAAAAAAAAAAGAAGATGAGGAAGAAGTTAAGGAAGGAAGAATGAGGAAAAGCTACTAGGTACAAGAAACCCTTTTCCTCTCAAGGAGGAAAATCTTTCCAGAAGTCCCCAATAGAATTTACATTTTTCTCATGGCCCAGATTTGGGTTTACACGTTACCTCGAGTCCAATTATGGGTAAAAAAGTAAGGGGCTTCCCTTAGGATTCATCCGTAGGACTGGGTGGATTGCAGCCCTCTGTGGATGTTGGGTAGACAACTAATAGTATTAGTTACAACAAAGTGATCCAAATGTGGGTTTACAGAAACAAGGACTTTCGGTTAAGTGAAAGCACACATTTTTCAGATGTAGAGTAGATGTATGTTTTATTCATGAGCTAAAAAATCAAGAAATGTATGAAAAGATATACCAGGATATGCCAAGCAGAAAGTACATAGATTGTGTTAGCAGAGTGAGTCTGCCTATCTCCTTTTAGCAGGTGAGACTTCTGAGGGGGTAAGACCTACCTAGATGGAGCCCATGGAGATGGGAGAAGTGATAATTGGCAAATAAGTTATTATGGAGATATCATTAGGGAATAGAATTGCCATTATCAACTGACAGGTCTCGAAGAAAAATGATCACTGTGGTCGAAGGTAATGGATGTCTGCCTGGTAACCATTTCTTTGAGGATCTGCCCTTTTCTCTTCCATGTGAGGCTCTGCTGTGCAACCAATACCAAGACTCCAATATCACAGACTCTAGGGTGGTCCTGTGATCCTACTTGGGCCACCCAAATTCTCTATCCTACCCATGTGAACCTAGAGCAGAAACATGGAGAGAAAAATGCAGCTGGAGTTAAGTTACTCATGGTAATACCTACAAAACAAGTACAGAGGTTCCTGCTACTGGTCATCCCATCTCCAGTCAATCCTAGGGCTTAATTTTTCAGTTCTTTCTACTCATTTTTTTTCACCCCACAAATCTTTCTGAGCATACCGTGTATCCTGGGCATGGTCCTAGGTTTTGGAGATGGAGCTACAAACAGTAATAACAATGTCCCTGCCCTCACGGATCAAACAGTCTAATGAGGAAGACCAGTGACAAACGGGTAAAGAAGATAATTTCACACTAGACAATGGCTATGAAAGAAATAGGTAGGGTAATGAGGTGGAGACCAGCTGGGGAGATTGCTTCAGACTCATGGTCAGGGAAGACAGGATCCTCTCAATTATCTTCTTTCTTGCTTTATGCAACCCATGTCAGTTTCTGTTGCTTGCAATCAAATGCACTTGGAACAAAAGGAATTCATCAGGTCCTATCACGGCCTGGAAAAACTAGACTCTAGACCATGAGTTTTTCTTATTCTGAATCCCTATGTCCAGACAATCTCTTGATAACTAATTTTACTTACCAGGGGAAAAAAAAATCTAGCTAATATATTAACATGCGTGTACCATTAATTTAGGGAGAAGATGTTCTGAAGAGCAGATGGAAGTTTTCTTGCAACTGCATATTCATAAAGGAACTTTCTGGTACAAATCTGAGTTGTCTGAGGCTGCAGTATGAGTCAGTGCTCCCTTGGTCTGATCTCATCCCTAAATGGGATGATGGCTGCAGACAGAACTGGGAGGCCAGAGCTAGTACCTGGACCATGCAGCCAAGGTACCAGAGCCCATGAAGTCTGGCTCGGAGGGTCTGCACATCTTCTCCATCATCTTCATTATTGAAAGTAGTAAACTCTGAAGTCACCTGGGCTTCATGGCATTATTGAGGGAACCTAGACCTGAAGAAATGAGTGCTGGCCAAAGGTCCCCCAGCTAGTTAGTATTAGGGGCCTGGCAATGTCCAAGATGAGCAACTCTGAGCACTCATGCCTCAGTGTTTACCTGGGTCAGGAGCCAATGTATTTTCAATTTGGAGCCCTGGCCATGATCCCCAGCTGCTACAATTATGCGACACAACATCTGAAGACAAAACATTTTTCATTCTATGCAGTGACCGAAGACCTAGCATGTGGTGGGAGAGGTGGTTTTGAGAAAAGTGGTTTTGAGCCTATGGTGAAGAGCCTGAATGTCAGGCTGTTGGATATGGACTTGCCCTTAGGAACAGGGCACCATTGAAGATTTTTGAATAAGGAAAGTGGTAAGATGTGTGTTTTGGAGAGTTGAGTCTGGTGGGAACGGGAAGGAACTGAAGGTCCTGGAGAAGGATCAGGGGATATGAAAACAGTTCAGGATCGTGAGAGATGATCAGGTCTTGAAGCAGGGCAAGGAGAACAGAGAGGAAGAATCATATTTAAGAAGTGTTGCAGTTGATATCAACAGGCCTTGGGGAGAAGGAGGAGAGGGAGAGATCTGATTTGGGGGTACCCAGGCAGGTGAGGAGAAGGAGGAGCAGACAAGCCCTAGAGGAGGTGTGAAGAGGAGGGATGGAGGTGATGGATTTCATCTCAGCCTGGGTGTCAGGGAAACATTTCCCTGGATGTGTAACTGGTGAGCTTACTAAACTACAATTTGTACAGTAGCCTCTGATGTTACACACAGGGACGAGATGCTGATTCTCAAAATCCCACTGGGGATAAATGCTAGAAACGGAAGAAGTGGAACACACGTGGTTTAAAGAAAACTCCCGTTGATTTGGAGGGAATGGTTGGGGGAGAGCAGAAGGAGGAGGAAGGAGGAAGGACTGCAGGAGGGTGCAGGTTCAAGCGAGCCAGAAATAGACACGGGGCCAGAGCAACCACACAGGAAGGAAGGGTGAAGGCGTGAATGTATAGAGGGAGAGTAGAAAGGTGGCAAATGGGAGCCTGGAGTGTGGAAGGACTTCTCTGTTGGAACGGCTATAGGACACAACTCTTCTCCGAGTTTCTTTCCCTGGCTCTTCAAACTACTTGCCTTAGTTAGAGCTGTGCATGAGAGTTTTAGAACAAGGATCCTGCCTGCATGGAAAAGGGAGGGTGTCTCAGGGCTCACTTGGTGCTCATCAACAGTCCTTTATTTTTTTATTAAAGATTTTATTTATTTGACAGTGAGAAACACAGGGAGACAGGGAACACAAGCAGAGGGAATGGTAGCAGGAGAAGGAGGCTTCCTGCTGAGCAGAGAACCCGATGCGGGGCTTGATCCCAGGACACTGGGATCATGACCTGAGCTGAAGGCAGCCGCTTAACGACTGAGCCACCCAGGCGCCCCTCATCAATAGTCTTTTAAAAGACTACCTCTACCTTAAACAATTTTGTTGGGAAAACGTAGAAGTTCTATCTGTAAGAGGCGCAGATATCAGACCTCCTCCTGGTCTTTTTCTTTATCGTCTTCCTCCTCACTTTCCTCTTGGTTTCCCAGGTCAGAAGGGCAGAACTTCCTGTCTGAATTTTAAAGCCTCTGTCGCCTTGATTTTGTTCCTGGCTCAGTGGAGACGGATTCCAAGTTGAAGACAAACAATTGTGCCTTGTGAACAGTCACCGTGTGCTGAAAAGACCCCAAGTGCTTTTTTGCAAACCTGTCTCGGGGAAAATTCCCAGTGGGGGAGGGCAGGAGGGTCAAATCCATCCTGGAAGGAGGAACTCCAATTGCTCTGAGAATGTAATTTGCTAAGTAAATTCATAAAAGTCAAAAACGTCTAAGAAGAAAAGGGAAGCAACGTTGATTGCAAAGGGAGAAAGAGCATTCCACAAAACAAAAACTCCCTGAGCTGCAATATTTCTTGATATTAGAAAAGTTGCTCACATACACCCATGAGCACTGCTGGCCAGAGCAGTGGTCTCTTCTGAATTACGAGAGGCACAGCCTGAGGGCTTTCTGGGTAAACTGAGGTCCAGTGTTGTACCGACACACTGTGTGCCCATCTTGTTCCTCTCACCTGGGTGAAAACCCACCTCGGCTTCCAATCTCCTGGTTCTTGAATTACTGTAGAAAAGTGGAGGTCCTGGATCTTGGGAACGGAAAAAAACAGTCTCTTGAAATTCCATTCTTAGGATAGAGTCTCTCTCTGCTACCATAAGGACCGACCCTCCACGAGGAACATTCATTCAGTGTCGGTTATGTTGAGACCAGCCTTCTGTGTTCCTCTTGCCAAGTCTCTGCAGAAATTATTTTCCAGAAACGGATCCTCTCTTCTCCTCTGTTGCTGCTCAAAACAGACCCAAAATAACATATTTATCATCAACCACAAATACTTCATGAGGGCCTATTGGATGCCATCCAACTGTGCTAGGCACTGAGGCAAAATTATTTTTCAAAAATCAAAAGTGATTTGACATTAATTTTCTTCCAGCTATTTGATGTCACCTAGAAGTGTTGTCATTTCAAGGACAGATGCCACTGTTACAGGGAGGTCTGTTCTTTTTACTTTTTCAGGTAAAACTGTTTTAAATATTCTCTCTCCATGATATTATTTGGGGAGTCCTCTGTTAAAATATTTAGTTGATCCAAGAGATGTTTGAAAGGTACATTATTTATCAGGCACTAATCCAGATGCTGACTAATTCAGTTTGTAAGTAATAATCATAGTTAGCATGTACTGAGTACTTTCTATGTATTCACTGTTTTAAGCATTATGTTAAAGGTTTATACATATTCATAAATTTACTCCTAAAACACTATAATGTAGATACTATTAATTTACATTATTACATATTCTATATGTAATTCATATATTACATATTCTATATTAATATACATTTTTAAATGAGGAAATATTACATATTATATATGAATATACGTTTTTAAAAATGAGGCACAGAGAGGTTATGGTACTTGTCCCAAGTCACACAGCTAACTAATGGAAGAGCTGAATCCAGCAATCTAGGTTCAGAGCCCTGACTTTTAACCGCTGAGCAAACCCTTGCCTTCATGGAATTTACATTGCTAGTAAGTCCAGCATATGCTGTTATAGATTCCTTTGCAAGCACACAAAGGCCTCCGAGGAGTCCACGCTCCAGACTGGGGCAACCAAGTTGCTATTCTAATAGCAAAATACGAGCACCAGACTTTGAATCACTCTGCAGATCTGGGCTCGAACCTTCAACAAATTATTTAACCTTTTGATACTCAGTTTGTATATGAGCTGACGTATGTGAATTTTTTTTGTGGACTCTGAAGCACTAAATATCGATAAGGCATTGTGTCATTAATTGCTTCCATCTGTGGGTGGAGTCACCCGTTATGCTGACTATCAGCCTGCATGAGCCTCTGGCGTTTGGAGAATCACTACAAGGGGTTAGAATGGCAATGCCAAGCTGAGCTCCCAAAGTCCTTCTTCATCCAAGTTTTAGCTGTGTGACTAAAGAACACTTTCTGCCCACATGCTAATGCTTTTCAATGGGAAGAGAAGTTAGGCTCAAATATGCACAAAATTTTAAAATAATTAAAGCTGAACTCTCAGGTTCACCGTAGTTGACACCACGTTAGTAACAGGACGTTTCTGGACACTCTCTGTGTGGGACTAGGAACTGATTCTGTCAGTACTAACAGTATGACATTCACCATAGTTGGTAGGACAAACCCTTGTCACCAATCAATAAGGACTCAGAGAGCTTTCAAAGAACCCATAAACTTTTATTCGTAAACCTTTATAAACTAATCCTTGTTCTCCTCTTTCTAGTTGTGTGCTTTGGACAAGTTACATATCTACCTGAGCCTCAGCTTTTCATCTGTGAAATGGGGAAATAATATTTTCATTGCAAAATTGTTAGGAGGATTTGAGGATATAACAAAATATGATAGACTGAGTGGTTTAAATTTCTCCCAATTCTGGAACCTGGTAAGTCCAAGATCAAGATGGCAGCAGATTCAGTTTTTAGTGAGGATACTCTTCTTGGCTTGCAGACAGCTGCCTTCTTGCTGTGTCTTCACATGGCTCAGAGAGAGAGGGCAGAGGGGGGCAAGCTTTCTGGTGTTTCTTCCTAATAGGACATTAATCTTATCACAAGGGACCACCCTCATGACCTCATCTAAACCTAATTATCTCTGAGTCCTCATCTCCAAATACCATCATATTACGGCTTTAACATATTATTTGGGGAGACATAATTCATTCCATAGCATATGTAAAAAATCTCAGCATAGTGACTAATAGGTTCTCAATAAATAACAAGTATTTCCAGCTTTGGGGGGAAACAAGATTTTCCCCTTTCCTGAGACATCCCTAGTTAAATCTGGCTGCCTCTGTTGGGTTCCTGTTGCAAGCACTTCATACCATGGTTTGTAGCATACAGCACAAGCATTTCCTGCACTTGTTTAATTCCTGAATACATTTTAGAGAGAAAAACACTTAAAGAGTTGGTTTAAATAATATTTTGACCAAAACTAAGCATAAAACTATATTTAAACTCTGATGCAACTATAAAACAAACTGAATTTAAAAAACCAAAACTGCTGGGATGCCTGGGTATCTCAGCCGGTTAAGCTGCTGCCTTCGGCTCGGGTCGTGATCCCGGGGTCCTGGGATTGAGTCCCGCATCGGGCTCCTTGCTCGACGGGGAGCCTGCTTCTCTCTCTGCCTCTGCGTGCTACTCTGTCTGCTTGTGCTCTCCCTGACAAATGAATAAATAAAATCTTTAAAAAATAAAAAAACCCCAAAACTGCTACTAAACAGTACAATTCAGAATAACATTAGTGTAAGCGATGGTGTATGCATTAACCTAAATCACTGACCATGAGGAGACACTGGCTCTGACCCCCTGGTGCCAGTTCTTTTGTGTGTGCCCCACCCCTCTTTTTCTTGCCTTTACAGTATTTCATGACGTCATTCGACATTTATAGGCATCACTTATGAATCACTTAGGAATTAAGTCCACCCATGTTCCTTTCTCATTAGCCGAAGATAATTACAATAGTACCATTTTGTGCCACTATGACAGTGAATGCAAACACAGACTCGGGCACTGAAATCTCTTAACATTCTCTGCTTATGGGACAGGTGATCCAGGATATGCTAATATTTACTGGTTAAGGCTATCACTGAAATGAATATACAAAATCACCAAATTTGAGAATTATCTTGGCAAAGTATTAGATTATATGCATCTATAGACCTTGATTTAGGAACATTGTTGTGATCTTTAGGCCTGCAAACTTTGCCATTAGGCAGTCTGAACTCAGATCCCACACTACCACCTGATACTTGTGTGTTCTTGAAGTTCACTCATTCAGTCATTCAACAAACATACAGTCAGCACCAACTACATTCCAGGCATTTTTCTAGGCACTGGGGACATAGGTGGATATAAGACAAACATAGTTACTGCCCATATGGAGCTTATATTCTAGCTCTAGTGAGACAAAAACCCTTAACCTCTTCCCTAAGCCTAAACTTTTATATCTATAAGTAGGGATAACAGTTGGGTTTAACCAGAAGCTCACTGGACGACTAGATGAAATGATGCACATTTAGAAAGTGTGCTGGATTGTCTTGTTTGCTCTTTTAGTTTCTCTGTCGATCCTTCTCACCCTACTCCGGGCTTCTGGCTGGGCACCGCTCTGAGGACTCTTATGATAGAGGTCAGAGGGTGGGAGAATGGGGTTGGCGACTTAATCCCCCAGCTCCTTGCTTGCTAGGCTTCTGCTGGATAATGGCTGCTCGACAGGCAAAGGCTCCTGCCATGTGACCCTCTTCTTGAGCTTCCGCCCTTCCTGAAACTGCTCCGTCTGCACACCCGTCAGGTGCTGGGGAGTGACCACTCCAGCTGACACTAGCCCCAGGTTGCCTCATAGTCTCTGGCTGGTTTCTCTGAACCCTGCCTCATCTTGCAAATCATCCTATTTCATCCCTCCCTAGTTACTACATTTGAGCATGCCGGCAGTTTCCTGCTGGAAGCCTGCTTCTGAATCATATATAAAGTATGAATGTTATTTCACAAAGCTAAATGTGCAAGAAGGGCCACATCATCTCTTTCTGTTGAACGATATCAACTTTGCTTCCCATCTCCTGTTGCGTTTGGGTTGGTAGGAAATCTCACGGCCATGCTCTGCTCTAGGGTCTCGCGAGAAGATGCAACTCCAGTCGCTTGGGCCGCCAGCTTCTCAGTGCTGCTGCTGGTTTCATCCTGGTCCGCTCCCGTCTGCGGGTCAGGCAGAGCACGACACAGCAGTGTCTCCTCTACGGTCGCCGTTCCGTCTGGGACCCCTGTGAAGGTCTGTGGCAGTGGGTAGGTGGACGTGGAGATTCCAGCGTCCTCGCGGAGTCCCGGAGCAGTAAGGTAGCCCCCGCGATGCGCACGCGCAGTACGTCACTCAGAGGGCCTCTCGGGCAGGCGGGCCGCACCCTGCCCCACCTCATTCCAGCAGTGGCTTCTTTTCCCCACCCACAGCCCTACGAGGCCCTGCAAGGACTGTGTGTCCTATGTGTCCCTTCCTCTGAACTTGGCCGGCTGTCTTCACGGACCGGCAGCACCTGTCCCAGTGTACAGTGTGGACATGCGCAGTGTGAGCCCGCAGTCAGGGCAGCACGGGCTCGGGAAAGACGAAGCAGGGAGAGCTCTTCAGACTGCGTAGTAATTGTCTTGGTCTGCTGGGGCGGCCATCACAAAGTACCACAGGCTGGGTGGCATAAGCAACAGAAATTTATTTTCTCACAGCTCTGGAGGCTGGAAGGCCAAGATCAAGGTCTGGCGGCGTTGGTTTCCTCTGGGGTCTCACTCCTTGCCTTGCAGATGGCCACCCCCTAACTGCCCTGGCTCATGGTCTTTCTGTGCCTGCGCGTTCCTTTCGTCTTTTTGTGTCTGAATTTCCTGTTCTTAAAAGGACATCAGTCTGATTGGATGAGGTCCCACTTACAGCCTCATTTTAACTTAATCACCTTTTAAAGGCCCTATCTGCAAATACAGACATTCTGAGGTACTGGAGGTTAGGACTTCAACATGTGAATCGTGGGAGGTGCAATTCAGCCTCTATCAGTAGTAACTAACTTAGCGATAAATTATTCTGTATGAGGGAGAGAGTGTCTTTTTCTGGTAAGCACAAAGGCACCATAGGGATTAGTGGTGGTCCAGCTGGATGTCCCTTAAAGCTCAGTAATGTCAGGGCTGCTGTGTCATGCTTGTGGCATAGAAGCTTTGCAAGGGCTGGGAACCTAGGGCCTAGGTCCAGCCTCCCCAGAGACATGGACAGCTGCTCCCCTCAGGGAATCATACCAGTAGCCCAGCTCCAGGGCGTGGGGCTCTGTTTCCACCCCAAAGAAGGACTTTCTGACCTTTATCTTCTTAGGGTAAAGGGGCATTGGGCCTCATCCTCCCTCCCTCCCACTTCTTCCTCCCTCCCCTCTTTTTCCCTTCCAGGGGACCTAACACAATCTCTTCCGTAAGCTCAGCTTTCTTGCAAAAGACAAGCAGGTATGTTGTCTTTAGTCATCTTTGGCTTTTGGCTTCTGCAACAGCATCCTATCCTTATACAGGGGCCAATGGCCACTATCCTCTTGGATTTTGGGATGGGGAGGGGGGGAAAGCAATGAAAAAAATCAGCTTCTCAGCAGATTAACCTGGCAAACATAGAAAGAGTCTATCTAGCACAGGTCCCGATAGAGAGCTCAACAATGTGAATCATCATCATTATTATTAATGTAATAGTTGCTCTCATCACAACCGTATATGAAGCAGCAGTCAGAGTCTGTGGCCTGAGAAAAAAGCACCATGAAGCTCATATCTAAAACAGCACTGTGCAATAGAACTTTCCACCACTATGGAAATGTTCTCAGTCTGCTCTGTTCAGTAGGATAGACATTAGCTACATATGGCTATCGAGCACTTGAAATGTGGGTAACCCAAGTTTAAGTTCGAATAGCACTGGAGTTAGCTGCTATCCTACTGGGCAATGCAGATTTATAAGATTTTTATAGCAGCCAGCGATAGAGAATGTTTGAGTATTTCCATTCCAAATAATATAATGATTCCCACTTCATTTCCTAGCCATGCCCTGAGCTCCGTTGTGCCTCCCTACCCACTACAAAGACCAGGGCTGCACCCCTACGGTTTCTATAAGCAAGCCAAAAAGCCAACAACAACATTTGGAAGGCTCAGGGGCATTTTTCCATGTCGAAACCTTGACATTCCCAGTTCATTCAGCACAGTAGGAATGGCAGAGTGATGCCATCCTCTCGAGACTGCAGTTTGCAGCACCCCCTTTCCCAAGTTTTATGTAGCATCTTAAGAAAAGGATATCAAAGTAGGTTTCAAGTTAATTTTGGTTCTGTGCATTTGTGCAGACTTTTGGGCCCCCTCTTGAGACCCTCTGAGATGCTGTGAGGCACCACTCTCAGCCAGGCCTGGAAGCTGCACATTCCACACCCAGGGCCAGGCTGCCAAGGTCTCTGAAAGTCCTCTGAGCACAATTAGGATTTTTTACTAGATGCCTTAATGGTGTGCCCACTAGAAATGTGTACCTTGGCACCCCTAGGCCTCCCGGCTCCTGTCACTTTCTTGCTGCAACTGGAATTGGCATCGCAGCCCCTGGAAAATGGGCACCTCTCATCTTTACATTCTGCATGAATTGCCCCGTTCTGTGGAGAAGCAGGGCTTGCCTCAGACGCCTGCAGACATAACAGACGGGCTGCTTTTCCCGCGTCGGACTTTTCCCAGGGGCTGGAAAGGGGCCGAGAATCTCTCCTTGAGCCCCTGGAATTTTTCCTCTCCTCATTCTCTGCCCTTTCCAAATTATATAATTTCCTTGAAGCCACATGTTTTTAAAGTCTTTCCTTCGCACACCTTTGCGAATATTCTCAAATGAAGTGTGCGTCTGTGTGTGTTTCAAAGATACACTTGTCAAATGCGTAGAGTTGAATGAAATCTGATGGCGTCTCCCTGTGTGAAACATTTTTCTGCCTCCCCGTCACTAACAGAATATAGTACAGGCTCGTTCCTCATAATAAGTGAGGCCCTCTGTGATCTAGGTCCTACTTCTATTGACAGCATGCCTCCCTCTGTTGTTATGTTAGCTCCAGCAAGACCGAGGGGCCTGCAGTTCCCCCAAATAAACACTGCTGTTTTGCTCCTGCATTTATCTGCCTGTGCTGTTCCCTGACCCGGGGCACCAAGGACACCAAGGAACAGTCCTGCCCTGACACTCAGGCCAGGAGTTACCGGCTCCAGAAAGCTTTCTCCTGTTCCTCTCTCAGAGGGTTGCCCTTTCCCCCTTAATGGTTTGGGTGTCCTGTACCTTACATGTTTTTGGGTTTCACTTGTCTCACGTATCATATTTTATTTCCTTGCTCATCTGTCCCCGTTACTGAACTTGAGACTGTTGAGGGCTAGATCTGCATCTTTTTTACCTCAGCTTCCGGAACCAAAGATGGTACCCAGCTCATAAACGCCAGTCACAACCCATTGTTGAACTGAAGTGAGCAGAAAAAGCACCTGATGTGAAGAGGTTGTATGTTTTCAGTGCTCAACAAAGTTTTGTTGGATTGATTGGAATTGACCTGTCTTTGGATATAATTATCATCTGTGCATTAAAAAAAAGATGTAAATTACCTAAGAAATACTTTATGCCAAAAACTCAACAAGTAAAATGAAGTAGGGTACTTGCAAGGGAGAAAGGGAGGAAAGGAAGAAAAGTAACCCCATGTGGAAACATTTGTTCAGGGTTTACTCCATGGGATCTGACTCCAAAGGACAAGCCGGATCAAGAATCTCCAGCTAGCTTTGCCCATCCTGGTCAGGGTCCCCCACCTCTCACCCAGACCACTGAGCAGCTGCCTCTCACTTCCATTGGCCCTGTTATGGGTGCATGTCTGTCTCCCCTGAAAGGCGCACGTTGAAGCCCTAACCCCCAGTGCGATGGTGTTTGGACATGGGGCCTTTGGGAGGTAATCAGGGTTACATGAGGTCAAGGGGGTGGATCACTTGAGGTGGGATTAATGTCCTTATAAGAAGAGGCAGAGAGACCAGAGCTCACATTCTGTGTTGTCATGTGAGGACATGTCAGGATGGATCTGCAAGCCAGGAAGGGGGCCACCAAGAACTGAATCTGCTGTCACCTTGATCTTGGGCTTCCCAGTCTCTGGAACCATAAGGGTAAATGTCTGTTGTTTAAGACACTCAGTCTGTGGTATTTTGTGACAGCAGTCTGAGCTAAGACTCCCGTTATCCTCCATTTTCTGCCCAACAGCCAGAATCAGTTCTGACCAAGATGACAGATCAAGCCATTCTTCCTTAATCACCTATTCACACTTGAGTATGACCCACACTCCTTTCCCGAACCCATTACCTTCTTCAGTCCCTCCTAGGCTACTCCCATGTGTGCTGCCCCCTAAATTCTTGCAGCCATTGGCATGGCTGGCCCTTCAAAGAAAAGCATGTTGTCCCCGAGACCTTTTCTGACCACTGTATGCTAAAGTCATTCATAGCCATTTTCCATCATGTTACCTGTTTCATTTTCTTTACAGTACTTTTCAAGACCCAATATACCTTCTTGTTCACGTACTCGTTCATTCCCTGTCTTCCCCAGCTAGGCTCGCAGGGACAGGAGCCTCACCTGTTTTGTTCGCTGCTCTATTCCCAGCACCCAGAGCAAAGCCCAGCCTGGGTGGTGCTCAGAAATGATCGGTTACTGAAAGACCAGTGCGGGCCTGGCACTGTGCTAGATACTTCTACACACAGTGTTTCATGTAATCAGATCCAGAAGGGTTTCTTGCAAAAGTCAGCGGGGAATTGTCAATGATTTCCAGTTTTTTGACATACTTGGTGAGTTCATTCCTAATTAGTTTCTTTGAAGTAGAAGTGAGTCAGAGAGTGTGACTTCATACCCAAGTCCATCCACATCAAAGTGTTTATGGATGAATGCAAGGGCAGCAAAATGAGTGCGGCCCAGCAAGGAAGGTGCGGGCAGCTCCAGCCTAACATGATGTGGTGGGCAGAGGCAGCACCCTGCCAGGCTTGCGCTCGGCTCCTGACCACTCGGCTCCAATCACCATTAAACTGTGCTGGGGTTTATCCCCCTGGAAAGCAGGTTTCATCCCACCTGCCCACCCTTTCAGTGCTGAAAAGATGAACACAGTTTCTGAAACTGAGATACACAGAAGCCACATTTAATGTGAAGGTTAGGTGGTGAGAGCATGGTCATAAGGAATCATGGAATTTTCTTCAACTTAAAAAAAAATAAGCACTAGACTTAAAATTGAATATGTAGATTTGAACCCAAATTCTAGTCCTTAGGAGCTTTGTGACTTGGGGCACTTACTCTCACCTCTTCTCTCTTCTCTGGAAAAAGTAGTACTCGCTCTACGTGCCTCGGAAGTTTGTTCGAAAGGTCAGAATGAGAATGGCTCCCTGCAGGAAGCTTAGAACTGCGAAGTGCCACTCACTGCAGTTTGTTACTCTAATTGTTACCAAGATCTCCCTATGGAATCAGAGAATGACAGATATTAGAAATTATCAATTCAAACCCTTTTACATGCTGTATGTGTGCAGGTGTGTTTATATGTTTCATGCATTATAGAAACGACGTGCTTTGGGCCCTCCTGGGTGGCTCAGTCAGTTAGGCATTGGACTCTTGATTTCAGCTCAGGTCATGATCTCGGAGTTGTGAGCTTGAGCCCTGGGCTGGGCTCTGTGCTCAGCGGGGAGTCTGCTTGAGATTCTCTCTCCTTCTCCTTCTGCCCCGCCCCCCACCCCATGCACATACGCAAACGCGCTCTGTCTCTCTTTCTCAAATAAATAAGTCTTTATTTAAAAAAAGAGAAAAAATATGCTTTTTATTGTTTCTTATGCCCTTGAGAACATAACATTCATATGTTAAACTCATAAAAGGATGAAGGACCGAATGAGTACTTTGGGGAAAAATGCTGTCGGAGTTTGGGTGGGTGGCCTGGAGTTTGGTAATGGCCTCCTAACCAGCTGGCCTGCCCTTTGAGGTTCTCTACTCCCCAAGACACCCCATGTAGTGGCCCCAGAGATATTTCTCCAACAAAAGGTTGTGTAAGAAAGTAGTTAGGGGTGCTTGGTTGACAGTCAGTTAAGCATCTGACTCTTGGTTTCAGCTCAGGTCATGATCTCGGGGTCATTTGATTGAGTGTTGCATCAGTCTGCACACCCAGTAGGGAGTCTGCTTGCGATTCTCTCTCTTTCCCCTTCTGTCCCCCCCTCCTGCTCTCTCTCTTTCTGTCTCTAAAATAAATAAATAGGGGCTCCTGGGTGACTCAATCATTAAGTGTCTGCCTGTGGCTCAGGCATGATCCCATAAGCCTGGGATCTAGCCCTGCATCAGGTTCCCTGCTCCATGGGAAGTCTGCTTCTCCCTTTCCCACCCCCACCCCCTGCTTGCATTCCCTCTCTAGTTGTCTCTCTCTGTCCAATAAATAAATAAAATCTTAAAAAATAATAATAAAATAAATAAATAGATCTGAAAGAAAGAAAGAGGTTAAATAAAGACCCAGACTTCAGACCTAGACTGCTTGGGTTTATTTCCCAGCTGTGCTGCCCAACGAGCCAGTTATTTTAGCTCCCTATGAAGTTGGGAAAGTATCAATATCTTTCTCTCAAGGTTGTTTTGAAGGTGAAATGAGGGAGTATATATAAAAATACTTAGCACCCTATCTAGCACTTAATAAATATTTACTGGTATCATTAGGTTGTTCTTCTGACCCTATCACTGGGCTAATAAGAATTTTCTCATGGGATCTCGTTTCCTACCAAACAGAGCCCACGGCCCTCAGCACGGTGTCCTCTCACCCCATCTCTGCAGCCTGCAGCATCGGCTGTTACTCCTCTGCACTCCAGCCAAACAAATGAGTGGCTCCCCGTGAAGCCCTGTTGTCTTCAGGCTTGCCTCCACTTCCTGGAGTTGTGAGTACCTCCCCTTTTCTCCGAATTCATAGAACTTCGTCGCAGCCTCACAGCAGCCCCTGTTCCAGGTTTCAAGCTCTCTTTATCTTCCTCATAAATTCTTGCATGACAAGGATTGTGACTTCTTGACTTGTAAACTTTATGTACTTTGCCCTTTGACTATAGATTTACTAAATGTTTGTTGAATGGATGAACAGCCTGATGTGATCGGAGGTGGCATCACAGAAGTGAAAATTCCCCTGAAGGGAGAACAGACGTAAATAATTGTTATTATTATTGTTTTTTTAAAGATGATTTATTTGAGAGAGAACAAGTGCACACAAGTGCGGGTGGGGTGAGGGGCACAGAGAGGGGAAGAGTCTCAAGCAGACTGCCCACTGATCGTGGAGCACAATGCAGGGTTCGATCTCATGACCCTTAGATCGTGACCTGAATAGAAACAAAGAGCTGGATGGGGCGCCTGGGTGGCTCAGTGGGTTAAAGCCTCTGCCTTTGGCTCGGGTCATGATCTCAGGGTCCTGGGATCGAGCCCCATGTCAGGCTTTCTGCTCAGCAGGGAGTCTGCCTCCCCCCCCCCCGCCCCGCCTGTCTCTCTGCCTGCTTGTGATCTCTCTCTCTCTGTCAAATAAATAAATAAAATAT
>CM053611.1:88975566-89011700 GCA_028646535.1 Procyon lotor
CTTCAGTTTTCTTGTCCATTGGGTAAGGATAATAAAAATACTTCATGATGTTTTATCAGGATGAACCTAGTGGCATCCTGCCCCCCAGTAAGTGCTCAGTGAACCATAGTAGTATAACTATCATCATAAAAGTAATAAAGCCTTCTTGTAAGAGGTCCAGGAATACAGTAAAAAGTGAGCTCCTCACTTCACCCCAGCAGTCTTACCCCACAGACTTAGCCACTGCTACTTACCCCACAGACTTAGCCACTGCTACTTACCCCACAGACTTAGCCACTGCTACTGGCTTGGTGAATATCCTTCCGGAGATTTTATGAACATAAAATATATTTAGCAACATAAAATCACACCACATATAGTGTTCTCTTCAAGTTGCTTTGTTTCCACAGCACATATCAGGCTTGTCTTTCTATGTCAATACGTATTATTCTACTTCACTCCTTTTAACACCTGCCCAGCGAATCCGTTCATGGATCTATGATAATTATTTAATCAGTGTCATATTGGTGGCCACTGAGGTTTTCCCAGTTTCTCACCATGATAAACACTGTGCAGCAAATATCTCAGAAGTGCAATTTTGTACACCTGTGATAGTGCAGCTGCAGGATAAAGTCCTGAGAGTGACACTGCGGCCGATAGAGAATGTCCATGCTGATGTGCCAGGCCCTCAGTTGCACAGCGTAATCCTTGGTCCGTCTCCTGTTGTTGTCATTGGTCCTTGCATGACCTTCTTGTATTTTATGTGTCGATCTATGTTTACTAATGATAATGAACACAGTTGTCACGTTCTAAAGTTTCACAGTCATTTCTTCACTGCTATCCGGGAAGAGAATAGCAATTACAATCAAAGGATTGGATTTAAGTAGGCACAGAATAGTAGTTATTACTGTTCTTCTTAAGCAAACAGTATGAGTACTCCGGGTGGTAGGAATAAATAAGGCTTGTTGAGGGTCCCTGGCAAAGAGTGGACTCTAATTTGAGAAGAAGCCTTCTTTACTAAAGCTGTGGGACAGAAAGTCAGATTAGGGGAGCAGAGCCAAGGAGCTGGGATGTTATACCAGGCCAAAGGATGAATCTTGTAACACAAGAGGTATTTTACAAAGATTTACCTGGGGAGGGTAATCAGGATGGACTTTCACTATTGTAGTTCACTGTTTAGTGTGCAAGGAGATTTTCACACTAAAGATATCAGTCATGATGTATCAGTCATGAGAGATTGGGTTATGCTGCAGTAACAAATAATCCCCTAAATAGTGGCTTCCGATAACAGAAGTTTATTTCTCACTCATGCTACCTGTTCACTGGGGATTGGTTGGAAGGGTGGTGGCAATGGTGGTACTGTTCATCATTTGTTAGAGTCATTGCAGGATGCAGACAGTGAACAGTCACACTGTCTCTAGGGTTGCTGGCTTCCAAGCCAGAGGGATTGGTAGGTCTTATATTGGCTCTTAAATGCTTCAGCCTGGAAGTGACCCATTTCACTGCCTTTCTCAACTTGCTGACCAAACTAGCCACTGGACCCCCATCATGCCCCAAGGGGCCCAGAACTATAATCCCAATCTTCAATAGGAAGAGAGCTAAAAATAATTTACAAACATCATTACTAACCATCTCCTTTCCATTATTTAAAATGTCATAACCACTAAGAGGGAAGGGCCAAATGATGCTGTTGTATCTAATGTTGCTTCAAAATGCTGCGCCAAAGACGAGGTTTGAATATATTTGGAACAGTGGTTCTACGGGTCAAATATTATTTTGAGAATGGCTTCAGATGAAGTGGAATAGTGTGAAAAAAATTTTGGAATATGTGAAACCTGTTCAAGAAAACCTTCATGGCAGATCCACTCTCCTTCACCTGGTGACTTTTCTTCTCAATTTTCTCTTCCCTGGATCCTTAGACCTCATCCAGGGCTTCTGTGGGGCACATGCAGTCTCTAACACAGTCCCTGTTCAAGATGTTTCCAAGGGCAGAGTCAAGTTATAACAATGACCATCATCATAATGGCAGTAAACTCTTTAGTAGTACTTTCCACGTGCCAGTGCTTTTCCAACGTTAACTCATTTTTCTTCACACCAACCCTAATAGAATTTTCACTGTTTCCTTTTTACAAATGAGGAAACCAAAGCACAAAAGTCTTACATAACTTGCTCCAAGGTCACAAAAGATAAGAAGTCAGGCAGTGAACCTCCTAAGATGGATATGATAGCTAGGGCAATTGGTAGAAGGACTCTAAAGCACTGCCCACTCCCAACCGCAAACCCCGAGCTACCATAATTTACCACAAAAATTCTGTATTTTAATAAGAACTTTTCACCCCCACACCCCACCCAGGCCCATGTCCCATTAATTTCCGCTAGTATTCAATCTGGAGAAATGGCACCATGATGAACACTCATGGAGCCAAGCCAACAGTTCCTTTAATAGACTTGGTCTAAAAATCTTACATAAAAATCAGTTATGCTGTCATCTTGGTTGAAGACCTGTGCTTTTGCTAACTGATCTGCTTTCATGGTCACTCATAATAATCCCTTGATGTTTGCTTCTTTCCAGTTTTGTTTTGTTTTGTTTTTGTTTTTTTTAAAATTCTGAATGCTTTTATAACTTCACTGTGAAAATGATTGCCTTTTGTGGTACATTTTTTGCCCCCTAGATGGTGGTGGCCTTTGAAACACACATTAACATTCCTATACCTTTAACCTTTAAATCTACTTAATACTCATTTGACTTCAGGCTAGTTCGTATCAGTGATGGTGCTCATTCTTGTACTTCTATAATAACTTTCATGGGAGACCTGTAGAACCCTTTATCAACATTAGGTCTCACAACATGTCTGTGAGGCAGGAAAGGGCAAGGGGAAAATGCAAAGATGAAAATATATATGTGCCATAAATCAGAAGTGACACTTTCATTCTATGTTTTCCATTGTCATCTTTCAGTGTAGACACGATCCAAGAACTTTCACATTGAGGACTTACCTGGTATCCTTGTACCCTTCCTTCTCTAGTTTCAAACCTCAGCTATTGGCACTTGCCCCTTGGGCCCACTTCATGACACTTTGGGATCTTACATCTAGACTAAAAGAGAAGGATTTCCTTAGGGTCTGGAGCCACCCTACTATGCTTCTTCAAGTGAAGAGGAGAGTGGGGTTGTCCTCAGGATGGTCTAATGGCACATGGTTACGTGGGAGGAAAGAGAGTGATGAGAAGGGATCCAGACCAGCTACTGGGTCAACCTGTTTCTATTGGTCTAATACCTTGACTCATCCCAAGTACAACCTCCACCTTCCAGTACTTATGGTATGGCCCTGAAGACTCCATTTTATCTGTAACTCACTCTGTCTTACAGAAGACGGGGCAGAAGTTGAGTATCTTTGTAGTTGGGGAACCTCTGGGTGTGTGATTGATGAGCTCATGAGAAGGAGGGTGGCTTGTGTGTTGGAACTGACACTCTAGTTTAGCTGGAGAGATGAACGGCTATGCTAACTCTCCTGGCTTGGGAGCATGAGAACCTGGAGAACCAGGCAATTACCCAAGATTAAGATCAAGGTCAAGTTTTGGTCAGAGGCTAGGAATGCAAGACAGGGTAGAATCACCCAAATAGACCACTGGACAAGTTCTGTGGAAACAGTTCAGAGATGTTCAACATTGAAGAGTAATGCAGTTCCCTTGAGAAGGCCAGAGGTAGCATATACTTAGGAGAGCTTGGAGGCCTAACCATGATTTTTGAAAATCTCAAACTGGTTCCATTCAGCTTTTAACTGTGAACACAGGGCCTTTTCCTCCCACTGCAAAACCTTGTCAGGTGCCCAAGGGCCCCACCATCCTTGTTGGGGGCCTACAAGTGCCCTGAGATATTGTCTCTTGGGTTGGTCACATGGGGTAAGTCCAGCTGTGTGACATCACAGCCAAGTTGGGGCCACAGATAGCTGTTATTCCTGCTAAGCAGTCAGTGAGAAACCCTCACTGGATGGCAGCGAGTCTAGCCCCTGGGCGTGGGTGATGCAGAGGGTCATGTGAGTGGATTACGGGAGGTCTGCGGATGCTGCTTCTGCCCACGTCCATGTGGACCCTTCAGATCTGGCCCTCTTGTCCCAGACTTCACCGATTTTTTCTCTTCCTTCTGGCTCTCCAATTCTTGAAGCTCGGGGTGTAAGGCTGGTAGGCATTTTGTTCTAACTCATGACATTGCTGCCAAATGTTTTGTCCTTTCTGTGGGTCTTTTCCATTTCCCTAATGGCCTAGGCTTTTGAAACTCAGAAGTCAGGAAGAGTCTTTTCCCGGCTGTTTTCCATTGTAACATCCTTTCTCTGAGGCAGTCAGCACAGAATTGCCCAACTGCTTCAAAGGGAGTTAGGGGCATGGGGGAAGCACCAAGGAGAGAAAGGAAATGTTGGGATTGAGGGAAAGCATTGGTTAATACAATACAAGGATGTCAAATATTTTTCTCCCACAAATGTAATCCCTTAGAGACTGACCTAAAGTTGGTTGTCTCATTGGGTGGAAAAACTCTCTGGGGTGGCTCTTGGCAGACCTATGGAGCTTTTGTATCTGAAACAGCAGTTGGGTACCCCAGGATGAGCACAGGGGGTAAGGATAGCTCTGACCAAACAGCCAAGGAGGGGGAGGGGCAGGCGGGTCTGGGGTCAGCAGCCACTCCGTGGGCCACCTAGGACCCACAGGAGGAGAGTCTAGAGAGTTCCTTCCTGACTGCCAATATCCTCATGCAGCAGAAGAGCCACGGATGACTATAGGCCTGAGCAGTGCGTGCGAGGAGCTAGAAGCTCCATGCTAAGACTGCGTGGGGGCAGAGGCAGGGTCCTCTATTGAGGATGATGTGGTCCTGGAAAACCGAGACCTCCATAGAGTAGAATCAAATAGCTTTTTCTAGTTCTTGCGCTCCCGAGGATAGTTCAGACTGGATTGCTCCATGATTCCATCCAATAACCGTCCAGGCTCTATGTCTTACCTCCAAAGTGAAGTGCTGACATTGAAAGGGAAGATTCTTCTGTCTGTGGAATACTGTGGTTTATGGAATGCCTATGTTTTGACTTTATCTATAGACACTAATGCAACCAAGCCCCCCAAAATAAAGTCATCTGAGGTTGATTTTATATGAAATGAAGCATCTAGATGGACCTTGATTCTTATCCAAATTGACTGAATCAGCTGAACTTGGTTAAATGGGAAATCCTGGGTCAATCGTAGACACACTAGGATTCTTGAGGAACTGACTTACCTTCTCCTGAGTTCTGCACTGCCCATCTGTAACATATGCTCCCAGGCAGCTGTTAACGTGCACTGTCCTGATTCGTGTGAAACTCTGTGTGAAGGACTTTGATTCTCTCTGAGCGTCTGTGCCAGTGATTCTGTAGACACACACACATACACACACTCTCTCTCTCTCTCTCTCTCATGCATGCACACACACTCATGTGTGCACACACACTTATGTGCGCACACACACTCATGCACGCACACACACACACTTGCTGAAGTCAGCCAAAGTCCACAGCCCCCAAAGGCACTTTACAAAGGGGTGAATTAGAAGATAAAACAAAGCTGAGATTCTCTGAGGCAATTTATGGCAATCACCAATATCAAAGCTCCCCATTTAAATTTGACTCATTTCCAATTTTGAAAGATGTCATTTGTGTAAATGCAGGACACATTTGCTTTAGGGTGAGCAGAAATGTCCCCAACTCCTGGCGGTAGCGGATACATCTGAAAAATGGAATCAAATCAATTTTACTCCCAAGAGGGACAGGTAGAGGACTCCCATTTCCTGCCAAATCAGTTGGAAACAATGAGGAGAGAGAAAAAAAAATGGAGCCCTCCCTTCTCTTTCTGGCCTTAGACATGAACTCTTGATAAGATCCTGGAAAACAAGCAGCATTTTTAACAGCCGTTTGCCCTCTTCAGCTGAGAAAACAGCACGAGCCAAAACTAGGAACTGGGGCCACCTCTATTGTGAATGTGGCCAGGCTGACTTATTGTGGCCAAACAGCAAATCACGAAATGACTGAGATAAGGAATATAATAACATTTTCACATGAACCTTACATTCTTACCTCTTCTATAGGAAAGGATATCCCTGCAGGAAGGAGGAAGGTGGGGCCCTGCCCATGTCCTACAGCAGTGCTGGGACTGCATTGTCCAGGCCTTTTGTAGGGACACAGGAAGAGGGTACGGAAGTTTCTACAGGAAAACAGAGAAAAGTTCAAACATAAACAGCATCCAAAAAAATTTACCAACAGTGAACTAGATTTCCTCTTTGGGCCTTCCATGCTTCCATGCACCACTGGGCTGGCAGATTTTAATCTTGGGTTCTTTTCACCTTGGTAACCTCCAGCGTGTGTGATCGTGCTGTTTCCCTACTTAATAAGTTAAGAGGATGTGTTTTCTGTGGCATTGGAGACAAAAACAACCTCTTTCCAGAGACTGTATCCTGGCCTGGCTGGAGTCCGTTCTGTCTTTTCCATTTGTCATTTCTGGGGAGGGCACAGCTTCCCTGAAGTCCCGGGTGGGACAGGGCGGCTCCCTTTTAGGAGGCTTTGAACAAAAGCTGAAAGTGGCCAAATCTCTGCTTCCCACAGCAAGGCAAGGGTTTGGGTTTGGCTCCCCCGATTTGGCCAGAGATGTGCCTGGATAAACTCACTCGTGAGGGATGTGAGAAAAGTTGTGTCCCCACTCTAGTGAGGGCTGGAATTTTACCCTCCCCACACTTCTCCCTTCTGCTCCCTAGGGCTCTGAAGAAGTGGCTAGGAGAATGTCTGCTGCCCTCCATGAGGCCACACAGCTCCCTGGTTTTAGGACCGAGTTGTGAAAACCAGTTCTAACAGGGAGCAGTAGTTCCATGGTTATACCTGAAAGAAAAAAGCCAAAATGAAACAAGAGAGTGTTTCTGTGAGTGGCTTTGGAAGAGTCCCCTCCCCCTCTTCCTGGTCCTTATATAGGAAACCAAAATGGCTCCCATGGCCTCAAGCTGCAGAGATGGGTGAATGGTAGAGAAAATGTTACCAGATCTCCGATGGGAAGCTTGACAGAGTCTTTTCAAGGACAACCTCTGAAATGCAAGGGGTTGCCTGCCACTTTTCCCACTGATTGAAATGCCTTTAACTCTGGCTAGGAATTGTGGAAACCACTTCTAAACTGGTTTCACCAGAGGCCTCCAGGAACTAAAAGGAGCATCTGTTACTTTTCAGACCGGAGGGGGGCGGGGGGCAGTTATGCCCCAAAGGAGCAAATGGTTACAGTGAGTAGACTGACTTCCTAGACGAGGCCATTATGGGAAATTAAAACACTCCTTACCCTCGAAAAATAGCGCTTAAGCCCAAGAATCTTTCACAGTCCAGCAGAGGAGAGAGTTCTGAGTGGACTGCTCTAGCTTTTTAGGTGATATCTTTTTCTGAATGGCTTTTTCCAGAACAAATGACTTCCATTATGTTCAGCCAGGGACCAATTCTTCACTTAAGTATGTAAAGCAAAATACCACTTGTGCCCTGGATGTGTTCCTCACAATAGAGAGCTTTTCTGACAGTTGCCCCGGACGGGTGATTGAGGCGTGTTATATAAAAGCCCAGACACAAGTGAGAGGGTGACCTTGATTTCTGAAACGAGCTGGAAGCGCTGATTAAGATGTCTTCAGGATGTTCTGCTGCGTGTGAGGGATTCCTGTCTTTTCAGGAAACAGTGGGCAGAGAGAACTCATTCATGCAACGTCAATGTATGGAACAACTGTTGCCTGCTTTTGGTGGTTCGTTCGTTCGTGTATTCATTCATTTATATAATAAGGTGCCAAGGATTGGGATTGGGTTGTATTTTAAGGACAATCAGTGGTGGTTTTCAGTACATTTCGCAGCAAGGCTTTGGTTCTTGGAGAAGTTGCTGGACTTTTGTTGGAGGTCCTCCATCTCTGTGCCTGGTGTTAACCCTCCAGCTGCTGAGTTTATTTCAGTGTTTTAGTAACCACTACAGGTATGCATGGCAGCCATAGAACAGCCCTGAATAGGGTGAACTACTAAATGGAACTACTAAATGTAGTTAGAGGAACTACTAAATGTAGTTCCTCGTCTCTAGCAACCGACAGCGCAAGGCCAGTTGCTCTAAATTGAGATCAGCTCCCAGAGAGACACGTCACAAGGATCTCTTAGTCTCAAGCTGACCTGAGCCTAAGGTCCTCGTAGGCTGCACTGAAGGACCTTAATTCCCACTAAAGGGTAGCAGCAGGAGTGTGGAAAGGCCCTTCTGATTAAAGGCCAGTGTGAGATGGAGCTAGGACAAACAGGGGAATTATGTTAAGGATGTTGAACCTGGGGAGGGACTGCCCAGCTATCTGTTGGTCCTCTGTTTCCCACCTGGCCCGGTAGGGGTGGAACTGCCTAAGGCACCAGGCCCACCAACTCCAAGACCAGCAGATGCCTGAATAGGGGGTGGGGGCTAAGGGGTCTCTAAAAAAAACCCAGCCAAGCAGGACCACTCAGTTCCAAGTTTCCACCTCAATGCTGTGGATGTTGTTCTCATTGGACATTGAGATTCTGTTTTGTTCTATTCCCATGTGCACTCCTGGACCTTGACTCCCCATCCTTCTTCTCCACTCTACCTTCCCAGAAATCGAATTCTGTTCTATGGCATCTGCCAGCCAACTCCTGGTTAGCAAAAACCACGCCTGGGTCTCCCCTGGGCTCTAATGTTCTATACCTGCTTTCTTCTCCTTCTTTCCTTCATTCAGCATTTGTGCATTCATTGAATAAATAATTATTGAGTGCCAGTCATAGCCATATACTCTGTAGGTGCTAGAGATATAGCAGTAACCAAGATGGACATGACCCTGCCCTCAGGGGGCTGTTAGTCTGGCCAGGTGACAGAAAGGTGTCAAATTGTACTTGATTCACTTGAAAATTTCTTCTTACGTAATCCTATTTAAATGTGCTATGTAGAAGCTGGTGTTCTAGATTGGTGAGATGTTAGATTTTCCCCTCATTTTCTTTGTCCAAATTATAATGTGTTGCTATGCTTCTGTAATTTACAATAATAAATAAAATAGAATTTTTATATATAGTTATAGATATATATAACTATAAATCATAGGCCTTGACTAGCAAGCCCATCTGATTGAGATTAAGCCCTCCTGAGGCTACAGGGGATTCAAGGCATGACCTTCAGCTGGTAAAATAGTACCTAAGTTAATACCAATGACAGCATTTACGGAGAGAGGGCTAGCATGTTTCAGGCACTGCTAAATGCTTTACCTAGATTCTCTCTTATACCAACTGGTATGGAGTGGACACTAACCGATCAGGACAGATGTCATGGAGCAGGGTCTGAGGGCCAGGGGCACTGGGGGAGAGGCTGGGGTGGCTGGGCTAGCCCAGTCCGGGAGGGGGTCGGCAAGGAAAGCATCTGTTTATGGATCAGTATGGCGGTGTTTCATTCAATATGTTGACTTATGTTAACAGCTCAGCCTGCCGTACCTCTAAAGCCCTGCCCAGGTGAAATGGAAAGCCACCCAGCACCACACCACAGCCCCCCACCCCCAGCCCCGTAGCCTTCTCCGTGGTGCGGGTCAGCTGACTGACTACTGTGTTCAGAATATTGGAGAGTTACTAAGGGTCAGATTGACTTTTACAGCCTATTTTAAACTCTTGATGTGCTTTGGGGTTTGCTGAGATAGTGATTATAATTTTATACAAAGCTCTCTTAGGCTACCAAAAGCTTTCTTTCCTGTTTCTAGACCATAATGCCCAAACTGGAAATCTGTGAGCTGAATTCAGCCTGCAGGTGTGCTTTATTTAGCCCGCACAATGACTTCTCAGATTAAAGAACAAGAGCTAACATTTCTGTAGCACTAACTATAGACCAGGCATATATATATATATTTTTTATGTATCAACTCATTTTATCTTCACATCAGACCTACAAGTTGGTACTATATGCCTGTCCTCATTTTACAGATGAGGAAACTAAGGCCCAGAGAGGTTGAGTAACTTGCCTAAAGTGGCACAGTTAATCGGTGGCAGAGGTGGAATTTGAACCCAAGCAGTCTGGCTCCAGAATACAAGTTCTTGACCATAGGCTCCTCTGCCTCTCTGGTGTGCTTGAATTATTGGTTGACATTTAAACATCAAGAGAAGTAAGATAAGGATTCAGCTTGTCAAAAGGAAAGCTCAAAAGTTCTAATAACCTGGAGTTCACTCCCCTGGGGTAAAAATTAACCTCCTTTGCACGGGGCTGTGTCCTTTGACTTCCCCAGTCTCCGCCATTCCTAGTTGCCTTCCAACACTGAGGCTGCCTGTCATCCATCTGGCAGTGTTCTTAGCGACACCCTCTTCACTCAGCGGACGTGACCAGCCTGGTCCCCGGAGACATCTGTGCCCCTACAAGTGAAGCCAGGATGCATTTTTGCTGATACTATGTACCCTAGGAAGTGCAGAGGTACATGAGAGGCTCACTTCTCTTGTGAATTGTTACTAAGTACCAGAAAATTAAAGACGGACATTGAGAAGAGAAGCAAAGAGATAATGAACAAATTCGAAGGAGCTACTGGGAGAAAGCTTGTGGCAGCCAGGGAGAAACTCCGTGATCAGGGAAGCCCAGATCGTGGAAGACCTAAAAAGGTTTACTAAAAATCAAAACCAAACAAACTTATTATTAAGCTAGATTCCCTACAACCAGTTTTCTGTAAGTGTCTGATATTGTACAAAAATATTACTGTAAACCAATCTGATTATCTTTTAACAGCCACCTACTGGAATTTTTACATTCAGATGCAAATCATCATGTTCTAAGTGGTCCCCTTGGAGGATAGGTACTCTTTCCTGTGATGCCCCTAAAGAAACATTTTGGGATGCCTTGTGGGGGGCTCATCTTCAAAGCAATTTATGAGCAGATGTATGGCAAATGTCAATCTCATTGTTTTATATTCACATCTTGCTTTTTATCCAAACAGTAACACCCACCTTTTTCGCCATTATTCTAATGATACTCCTGTTCCAAATAAAATCCATCAAAGGATGAATGTTTGTTCATACTAAAAATAAAATAACTAGCAACAATCTTGGAAGACCATTCCATATGTGTATTAGCAACAGTAACATCATTGAAATAAGAATATTGTCTCCCCAGGTGACTTCCTTGAATGAGCCACTACTTATTTGAATCTGCTTTGCTGTGTTTAAGGAATCTGGTAAGAGAAAAATAAGTATCTAATCCTGTTTTTATTATATATGTACAAATAGAAAGCACCTATACTGAATAATTATTTCTGGGCAGCACAGTTATGCATGACTTTTTTTTTGTTTAAGATTTTATTTATTTGACAGAGATCTCGAGAGAGATCACAAGTAGGCAGAGAGGCAGGCAGAGAGAGTGGGGGAAGCAGGCTCCCTACTGAGCAGAGAGCCCGATGCGGGGCTTGATGTGGGGCTCGATCTCAGGACCCTGAGATCATGACCTGAGCCGAAGGCAAAGGCTTTAACCCACTGAGCCACCCAGGTGCCCCTCTTATTTTCTTTACTAATATTCCACACAATTCATGCTTACCAACACTATGTTAAATGCTAGAAACACAGTGTAAAGATTGCTTTACAGTTATTTATTTTTTTTTATTACAATGAGAATGTATCAGCTTTGGTAATCATGAAAAAATAAACTATTTCCATTCTGAAAATGACCTATCTATATAGGCTGGATGAAGACAAAGAGAAGGGGAAAGTTCTGTCTCCATAAACCAGTCTATCGAGGCAACTAGTTCTCTATGAAACCACCTAGTTTGGGTTTGGAGAAGCAGGCAAACGAAATGCCATGCGGAGGCAGTTGGCTGAATTGGGAAACAGTAAGAACTTAGGGGTAAAAAAATGAGAGGTTCCAGACCCACATGGGCCATTATGTGTGTGACTTCAAACAGTATGTTTAATCACTCAGACCTTAGGTTTCTTCTCCCAAAATAAAAGGATTGAACTAAATGATATCAATGGTCCCTGACAATTTTGACATTTTATCATTATTATAAAGCTACATCAGTTGGCTTAAATCATATAACAAAATCTATGTTAATCACACGTGTATGTATTAGTCACGAAGAAGACAGTACTGAGCAAGAGATTGTAGAGGGAGACCTTTAGCAAAGACTCATACAAATTACCATAAAAAGATCTTTTTTCGGACACCTGGATGGCTCAGTTGGTGAAGTGCCTGCCTTTCACTCAGGTCATAGGGTCCTCGGAGGGAGTCCTGTGTCAGGATCCCTGCTCAGGGGGGAGCCTGCTTCTCCCTCTGCCTGCCACTCCCCCCTGCTTGTGCGCTCTCTCTCTCTCTGACAAATATATAAAATCTTAAAAAAAAAAAGTTCTTTTTTTAAAGATATTAAGTTGAGGTTGCTTTCTGTTTCCTGAAAACCAGGTGGTCCCTGCCCGTGAATGGAGGGACTCGGTGAGGGTGGATGAGTTAGGAGAAAGAGGCCACTGCTCAGCTGTGGGAATCAGGCTTCGTTTTTAAATCCACGGAAAGTAATCCTAAAAGGCAAACTTTGTGGGAGAAAGGAAAAGTAAGGGGCGTAGCAGCCAGGGGGAAGGTGGTTTGTTTCCAAAGCTTGCTTTTCCATAGAGAGAGGCAAACCTGGATCATGGGCCTCATGCAGCCTGAGCCAGGCATAATCGGCAGAGACCGCGTCGGGGTCACAGGGGCCCCTGAGACTGGAAGGGAAGGGAAGACCCTGCTCCACTAGCGAGAGTGGAGGGGAAAGACTTGGGTCCCTCCCTCCTGAGCAAACATCAGCGCAGGGGTGCAGAACTGTCCAGGTGGCGGAGGGGAGTCAGATCGCAGGAGACTGGGCTCTGCCTTCTGCTTGGGTATTAGAGGAAATTCTCTCTCTGGCCCCCCCATAAACCACGGGGCAGCCACAGCGGAGTCGAAATGGTGATGGGCGTGTTTCCACGGAGAGGGGCCTGGGATTGCTCCCCACTTCCTCTTGGCCTGTGGGTGGTGTGTAGGGGATATGGAAGTTCCTCAAGACATACTCCCAAGCCAGCTGTGAATGCCGGCTTGTGAGCTCGCCCCAGCGAGCCCGAGAGGCGGGTCTTGCCATCAAGGGCTGGAGGGCGGAGCCGACCCCCACGTTGCAGACAGGCAGGCAATGGCAGCCCGAGGCGTCCTGATAGTACCCAAGGCCGGCAACCTTCAGCCTTAAAGTAATTGACTGTTTGGGGGAAACAGATTATTCTAACCTGGAAGAGGCTGTTACTTTTCACTGGCACATTGAAGGTCCCCTCTGCACCCCAACCATCAGCAGGAGTGGAGGCAAATGAGACCATGTACAGAAGTAAAAAAAAATTAGCAAATCATTTAAAAAAAACAAAAACAAACCCTGAGCCATGGTGTATATTTTTCTGCCCTGGGAGAGTCATTAGCATTACTGTGAATCCTATGAAGAAAAAGTCCCTAGTGCTTTGAATGCATTTAATCCTCGTATCTACCCTAGACTGGCAGGCGGCCCTCAGGGACAGGCTCTAGAAGGAAGTGATATTAGAGCCCGGCACCTGAAGGAGAAGTTAGATCAGCAGGGGAGAGCACCGGGTCTGCAGGAGGAAGGTGGGCTGGTCCACGGCAGGAGGGGGAGTGGCAGCAGGGGGAGAAGTAGGCAGGGCCCAGTGCCTCTGGGCCCCTTGCGGCTCCTCTCAACAGCTGGCGAATTCACTTCAACTCAGTTTAATGAATGTGAAGCGCTTCTCTATTTGGTGGGGGAAAATAACAACGGTAACAAACTATGTGTGAGCCGTCAGGGCAATCGTGAAGCGCTTACAGAGTCTGAGAGTAAATCAAGGTAGGCACAGCAGGCCCAGGTCAATGGCGTGGGGCTCTCCAGGTAAGGCGGCAGGTAGGGGCCAAGACCACGGCTGCCGCCCACACCTGCTCCATCCAGAAGTCGTCTCAGCTTTCAGGCCTTCCCGTGCCCTGCCAATCTCTCCAGACCTCCGAAGGGCTGGCACCGAAGCAGAGCTTTCCTTCTTGTGGGGCTGAGCCAGAAGGAAAGGGGCCGAGGAGACGGAGACAAGAGGATGTGGGCTGTTGGCCAACTCTGGATATTTCTCGCCCACAACACATGGGTTTCTCCTGGGCATGCGGTGCCATCGCTGAGCACCCTTCTGGCTGCGTGATGGTTCCGAATGGTAGTGAGAGCTGATGGAATGGAGCCAGGCCCCTCCTGGAGCCGCCTTCTTTCCGAAGCCTGCACCTGCTCTCGGCCCCCAGTGAACTGGCCCGGACCATTGCAACAATCCTGGAACTGGCCTTTTGGCTCATCCTCCACCCTCTGTGCGTCCTTTTTAGAGAGCTATTTTTACAAAAGAAATCATATTTGGTCTCTTCTGTGTATAATAACTCCTTATTTTGCTTTTAATAAAATCAAAAGTCCCTCCTTGCCTGCGGGATTGCACATGCCCGGCCCTTGCTCTCCTCGCCACTGCCGTCTTGCTCCACACCTTCGTTCCACCCGATGCGCATTGGGTTCCTTTTCATTTCTCAGACATGCCCCTTGTGTTCCCTGCATCGTGTTTGTTACCCTTCCTGTTCCCCTCCTGGAATTCCTTTTGGAACTTTGTGCCTGGTTTCTTCTATCAGGCCTGCTAAAATGGCACCCCTCCTTCTGACCATCTGTTTTTCTCACTACCTTGTGTATTCCTTTTGTAGCACCTATCAGTCTGATATTTTCTTGTTTATGTATTTGCTCGTTTATCGTCTGTGTCCTTCATTAGAATTTAAATTTCTTGAGGGCAGGGTTTTGCCTTGAATAATGGCTGGCACAGAGAAGGCACTCAGTACTCATGAAATAAGTAATGAATGACCCTTTGACCAAGGATGGACCAAGGTAGTGAAATGACTCTGGACCACAAACATTTTCATTAATTGTTTGGTAGTGGAGGATATTCGTAGATAAAAGACAAATGTGTGTGTGGAGGGGGGTTGCCTGCAAAGAGATTGTTTGCCTATCGTCTTGTGACTGAGACAGGCACCCTCGGCTAACTCTAACAGGAATGTTGAAAGATTCATTGTGGTCTCATTCAAAAGTACAGCTTTCATCTCGGGAATTGAAAAAGTTTCCTAGATCCAAATTGAATCCAACAGCTCAAAAATGATATCTGGGCATTTTCTGCTGTGCAAACCACAGGCTGGGTAATGATGAACAGGACCGGTCCCTGCCTTTGGGGAGCACACAGAGTAGCCGACCCAGACAAAGCTGTTTATTGTAAAAGGCGATAGGTGGGGGAGGAGAGCAGGAGGGAAAGAGAAGAGCCCAGGTCAGAGGAAGAAGTCAGCTCCACCTGAAGGGTGCAGCGGACCTTCCCAAGGAGCCGAGCCCACTGTTCCCTGTGCCTTGAAGGTGAATGGTGGTGTTGATAGCCCGCTGAAAAGGCAAGAGTTGATGAAGGCAGAAAGGAAAAACAAGAACAAGGGGGTGCGAATGGCCATGGCCAGATTCTGGATGTGGGGATCACAACATCCTGCGGGGAGCTGGAGATCAGGTTTGGGAACCCTCTGCAGATGCTGAAGCCACAGAGCGCAGGAGAGTGCCCGGGGAAGCATGAGGAACCAGAAGGGAAGAAGGCAAGATCCAGAGCCGGGGCAGAACAGGGGTGATGGCCGAAGCAGGACTGTTGAGTCCGCCAGTGGACAGAGAGGAAAGAAAGAGCTAGGAGGAAACATCCGCAGAGAATGCCAGGTTTTAAAGGGCTCGTGGAGGAAAAGGAACCAGTGAAGGAGTGGTCAGAGAAATAAGAACTAGAATCTGGAGAGTTTCGGTTCCCAGAAACCAAGGGAAGGAAGACTCACCTTTCAGAGGGCTCAGTCCTGGGACCCTGAGATCATGACCTGAGCCAAAACCGAGAGTCAGAGCTTAACTGAGGAAGCCCCCCAACCCCCCCACCTCCCTCTTATTCAGTGCCGATCCATCTCCCCGGACAGAAGGTCCCTGAGGGCAAGAGGCGTTTTTGACTTGTTTACTGCAATTATCACCTACCTAGACCTGGTCACCCAACAGAGTGAACAGGTGGATAAATGACTGAATACATATTTTCAAATTATGCAGAGTTGAAAAGGCGAAAGGCTGTGAATAAGACCTTGAATTTGGCAATTGGACACAAAGGTGACATTTAAGGAAGCAGTTTCATGTATGGGGTAGCAGTGATACCTATGTCATGTGGTGGTCCAGAGAATTGATGAGCTCGTACGTGTCAATGCCGAGCCGTGCCTGGATGTAGTTAAAGCTTGATGAATATTAAATGATGGTGACCATTCCCTCAGCCTTCATTTTCAGAAGCTGTTCTGGGGAACTAAGTCTTGCTAGTCACATTGTGTCTAACAGATTGGTTTGCTGCCTTTCCAAGATGTTCTACTGCTTTAAAAACTGTAACTACAAAGTGCTATTTCATTAAATGACTGTCACAGAGTCCAGTGAAATGGCTTTTGCAGTCAACTCTACCTGTGGCTTGGGGGCCCGAGTGGCTCCCAAAGGACCAGAAGATGGACTGGATCTCCTTTTCTATCAAGGAGATTCATGGCACAAATGCAGCTGTAGCCTTGGAAAAGGACTCTGTTTCTGCATCTGCTGCGGGATTGGTCTGCAGATCTGAAGCAGGAAGGCAGAGAAGTGGGGAGCTTCTGAAGATTGGCTCTGTCAGCAGCTTTGGATAAAGATTAGGCTGCAGATGGAAATGTTCTTTTTTCTTAAATTAACATATAATGTATTATTTGTCTTAAGGGTACAGGTCTGTGACTCATCAGTCCTACACAACTCACAGCACTACCCGTAGCACATACCCTGCCCAGTGTCCATCCCCCAGCCACCCCATCCCTCCCGCCCTCCCCCATCTAGCAACTCTGTTTCCTGAGACCAAGAGTCTCTTATGGTTTGTCTCCCTCTCTGGTTTCATCTTGTTTCATTTTCCTCCCTTCCCCTATGATCCTCTGTCTTATTTCTGAAATTCCTCAAATCAAATGAGATCATATGATAATTGTCCCTCTCTGATTGACTTATTTCACTTAGCATGATACTCTCTAGTTCTGGCCACGTCATATCAAATGGCAAGATTTTGGTGGTTTTTTTTGATGGCTGTGTAGTATTCCATTACACACACACACACACACACACACACACCCCACATCTTCTTTATCCATTCACCTGTCAATGGACATCTGGGCTCTTTCCATAGTTTGGCTATTGTGGACATTGCTGCTATAAACGTTCGGGTGCATGTGCCCCTTTGGATCACTTCATTTGTATCTTTGGGGTAAATACCCAGTAGTGTGATTGCTGGGTCGTAGGGTAGGGTAGGGTAGCTCTATTTTCAACTTTTTGAGGAACCTCCATACTGTTTTCCAGGGTGGCTGCACCAGCTTGCATTCCAACCAACAGTGTAGGGGGGTTCTCTTTTCTCCACATCCTCGCCAAAACCTGTCGTTTCCTGACTTGTTAATTTTAGCCATTCTGACTGGCGTGAGGTAGTATCTCACTGTGGTTTTGATGTGTATTTTTCTGATGCCAAGTGATGTTGACCACTTTTTCATGTATCTGTTGGCCATTTGGATATCCTCTTTGCAGAAATGTCTGTTGATGTCTCCTGCCCATTTCTTGATTGAATTATTTGTTCTTTGGGTGTTGAGTTTGATAAGTTCTTTATAGATTTTGGATACTAGCCTTTTATCTGATATGTCATTTGCAAATACCTTCTTACATTCTGTCAGTTGTCTTTTTGTTTTGTTGACTGTTTCCTTTGCTGTGCAAAAGCTTTTTATCTTTTTTTTTTTTTTAAAGGTTTTATTTATTTGACACAGAGACAGAGAGTTACAAGTAGGCCGAGCAGCCGGCAGAGGGAGAGGGGGAAGCAGGCTCTCCGCTGAGCAGGGAGCCTGACTCGGGGCTCGATCCCAGGACCCTAGGATAATGACCCGAGCCGAAGACAGCTGCTCGACCGACTGAGCCACCCAGGTGCCCCCAAAAGCTTTTTGTCTTAATGAAGTCCCAATAGTTCATTTTTGCCCTTGCTTTCCTTGCCTCTGGCTATGTTTCTAGGAAGAAGATGCTGTGGCTGAGATCAAAGAGGTTGCTGCCTATGTTCTCCTCAAGGATTTTGATGGATTCCTGTCTCACTTTGAGGTCTTTCATCCATTTTGAGTCTGTTTTCGTGCATGGTGTAAGGAAATGTTGCAGTTTCATTCTTCTGCATGTGGCTGTCCAATTTTCCCAACACTATTTGTTGACGAGGCTGTCTTTTTTTTTCCATTGGACAGTCTTTCCTGCCTTGTCAAAGATTAGTTAACCATAGAGTTGAGGGTCCATTTCTGGGCTCTCTATTCTGTTCCATTGATCTATGTGTCTGTTTTTGTGCTAGTACCACACTGTCTTGATGATGGCAACTTTGTAATAGAGCTTGAAGTCTGGAATTGTGATGCCGCCAACTTTGGTTTTCTTTTCCAACAGTCCTCTGGCTATTTGGGGTCTTTTCTGGTTCCATATAAATTTTAGGATTATTTGTTACAGTTCTTTGAAAAAAGTTGATGGTATTTTGATAGGGATTGCATTAAATGTGTAGATTGCTCTAGGTAGCATAGACATTTTCACAGTAGTTATTCTTCCAATGGAAGAGGTTCTTGAAGGCATGGAACACTGGACGGAGACACAGGTCCCCACTCTGTATGTGGCGCTAACTCTCTGAACTTGACCAAGTCACAGCACCTGTGTGTGTGTGTGTGATGAGATCCCTACGTGAGCCTTGAGGCATCTGCAGTCCATTGTTGGCAGAAACAGCCACAGTTTCTTCTACCCCTACATGTTTGTCTCCCTTGCAATGTAAGTTTGCTCCTTCTCCTATCAAGAGGTAGTGTCTGTCTCCCCACCTCCCCTTGACTCTGGGCTTGTCCTGTGACTTGCTCTGAATATCAGAATGGAGCACAAGGGACACTCTGGTTGGGTTGCAGCAACCAGCGGACATGGAGTTAGGCCCTCCAACCCCAGTTAAGTCGCCAGATGAACACAGTCAAGTGAGCGCGATCATCCCAGGCGAGAGCACAGGGGAACCGCTCCACTGAGCCTAGCCTAAACTGCTGACCCATGCAACTGTGAGCAATAAAATGGCTGTTGCTTTCATCAATGCAGGGGTGCTTTGTTACACAAGACCAGATAGCTGATACAGCTCCTTTTAGAGCTGACATTCTAGAAACTGACTTGATTGCTCTGAAAAAGGAATCGGGCTATATGACCTTTTAGCTGTATGTTAGGGTGGGCTGCTCAAAACTCAAAGAAAGGTTAAGTGACTGTTTTGTTTCCTCCCCCACTCCCCACACCCTTGACCCTGAGGGCCTTCTCTGTATGGGACTGTTGTGCGTAGACCTACGCGAGCTTAAACTCTTTGCCACCTTCCCACCCTGTGAGGACTTGGCTTGGAAGACACTGAGCAAGACAGGAAGTGGCTTGGTGACTCAGTGGTCCTTTCTTCTGAGTCACTGAGTCGTCAGTTCCCTCTCTCTGTGGTTCCATTCATTCACTCAGTATCTTGTGAGCGGCTACCTCATGCCAGGCCCCGTCTGGGAAGGAGTTCCCTCGGGAAGGGCTGGTGGCCCGAGTGGACCTGAGTGGGTGCGCACTGGGAGGCATCCCCTCATCGTTCCCTTCTCAGCTGCTTCCTTGTGGCAGCTCATGCAAGTACTTTTCTGGGCTTCCACACAAGGGGCCTGATCCTAAAGGCACAAGGTTAGAGAACTTCTAAGGCCAACTAGTTCTGAACTTTTCTTTATTATACATCTGAAGAAATTAAGGCCTGAGGAGTTAAGGATTGGGGTAGCTTGTGGTAATATTAGGTAGTATTGCGACCTCTTAGCTTAAAACCCATCACTCTCCTTATGGCGTTGAAAGGCCCCCTCCAGGCCCACACTCTCCTTCCTACCAATTTCTGAGTTTCCCACTAGTCTTCCTCAGCTTTGTGTTTCGGGCATAATACTGGTTTCCTCCTCCAGCTCAAGATTCAGACATTATCTGAGGGATCTTTCCTCAGATAAATTATAGCCTTTAATGATAATGGTAATAATTATAACAACATAAATTTTAAAAAATACTTATTGAGCACCTATTATGTGCCAGACATTGCCTCTGTTTTGGGGATACAGTGAATAAAACAAGGAATTTACCTATGGGGAATTTATATTCTTGAGGGAGACAAGGTGGATAAATACTCCAGGAAGCAAATAAGAGAATTTAGGGCTGGTGTTACAGAAACAAAACAGAAAAATGTGATAGAGGTGACAGGACTGAGGGGTGTAGGGCCACAAAAGGCCTCCTTGACCTAATGACCTTTGAGCTGAAATCTGATTGGTGAGGAACCAATAATTCTTTAGGAAATGAAAAGAACAAAGGCCCTGAGGTAAACTTAACTTATCGGAGAGCAAAACAGAGGCATATGATCTCTTGGAGGGAGTGGTGACGGGTGGAGGGAGGTAGAGGCCAGATCACATGGGGCCCCGTAGGCTGCCATATGCCGAGCTGGGAACCCACAGGCCTGGGTGGGCACATGGGAGTGTTCTAAGTGATGTGATACAGTTTACATTTTTAAGATCAATCAGAAAATCAATCTGGCAGCCTGGATGCAGAATGGATGTTGAGAGTCAAGAGTGAAATTGGGAGAGGCGGTTCGTTGAATGCTCAGGATGTGAGGGGCACTTTGTGTATTTAGCTCTAATCCTCCCAGTGCTTCAGAGTAGACCTTATTACACCCAGGTCATGGAACCAAATTTGAACCCAGGACCATCTGACTCTATGGTGGGCACCCTTCCCATGTAGCATGTGCCCTTACTAAGCTGGTCAGACTACCCTGAGCTAATAAATTTCTCTGATTATCATCATATTTTGTAAGCATGAAATTTTAGAGCTGGAAGCTATAAATGGTAAGTCCTTTGGAGGCAGGAATCCTACCTTCCTCATCTTGCTGTTTAGTGGAGGCACAGCTCCTGACACATAAGAGGCACTAATCGTATCTGATGAATGAATGAGTTCTAGTCATGAGAAATTTTCTGAACCACCTCCCACCTTAGGACCATTTTCAAGACAGGAGGCTAAGCATCTTCCCCCAAATCACAAGGCAGGGCTGGAAGGAAAGCCTAGGCTGTTGACTCCTCGGGTCTCTCCACCAAAACATGCTGCCTCCAGTTTATCTGTTTAGGACAAATTTCTTGGTTGAACCTCCCATTTTAGCTTGGTAAAGCCTCAAGGTCAGGCATGGTGTCTGTTTTGTACCATGTCTTGTTGGGAGCGTGTGGTGCCTACAGGGAGGTCAGACCTGGGGCTTGGAAGTGAGATTTCTCTTGGAAAATTAAACTAAACAAATTAACTCTACATGTGAGGGGAAGAAAACGGACATCTTCCAGGTCTTCTAGAACAGCTGCTTGACTAGAGTTTAATGTCTGAAGGAAGAATGTTCAGTCCAAATGTGATGTGATCAAGAATGGAGCACAAAGAGAAAGGCCATCTTTGGCCTGATGTCCAGCAGAGTGTAGAGTTGGGACAATATATTTGGGAAATGAGTGTTTTCTGGTTACCAGAGAGCACCCTCTATGATAAGATGTTCACTTCAGGTGGTTTTATTGTGGCTCACTGAGCAACAGAGTCTCAAATGTTAATTTGGCTTTCTGGTTACTGAGGGGGCCTCCTGGGCAGGAGAGACAAGCATTTCAGTCACTCTGAGAAAGGAATATTCTCTATTCTAAGTGAATTCACTTGAAGATATACCAAGAAAACTGTGTCACCAAAAATCTGGTCTTCTCTGTGGGTGGAGCCACTCAAAGTTGAGAAAGGCATAGACCATGAATATTTTTTGAGGTTCTGGGTATATTATAAATTGAACAAATGCTAAAAAATAGTTATAAAGCTTGTGGTGTATTTCAGTTGTTTGCCTTGAACCAGTTGTTGGCTTTTTACAAAGAAAACACAATGCAATAATACTGTGCCAGCAAGATATAAATTAGGGACCCACAAAAATATTAGTGCACCTTAAATGGTGTAGTTGGAGACTAGGGTGGAAATTTAAGGATGTGTGATGAATGCCTTCTATTGATTTTGTCGGGCTATCTCTGTAACCGTGTAAGTAAGATCATTTGGTGATGATATCAGAGCCATGTCTGAGGCCCTGTGTGGTGAGGCCCAAGAGCAAAGGGCCATGCTCAGAAGTATAGGCCTACTTTCTCCACTTGCCAGCTCAGGCTCAGACCGCCACCAAGGAGATGCCGTCCATGACCACTAGCTAAATCAGCCTTTAACCTGGTGATCTCTTGGCCACATCACGCACTACCCCCTTAAAATACCACCACGATAGGGACAGCAGCCTGCAAAGTATACCAGCAAGTGCTCCTCGAGCAACTTGTTGACTGACCAGCTCCTGAGCCAGTGATGAACCAAGCCAGGGTTTTCAAAAGTGCCCTTTAAATATTGCATTCGGGGAAGATACCTTCATGACAGGGGTGGGAAAGTGCTTAGGGAGACAGAAGACAGTGTGAAAGCATGAGGAGATGTTAGAAGGACCCTGACTCACACTCACCCAGGCACACACTTTCCCTCGGCATGGCCGCCAGTTCTCCGAGTTGCCCTCTCTGGCCTCTTCAAGCCTGCCTTTCCGTGATCTGTCCCACCACCCCCTCTGTTTTCAGCTTTCCAATCTGGGTGTCTCATACCATTCATGCATCATAAGATCAAATTGGTGGGCGACAACCAACATTTGCTAAACAAAGAGGATAGAAAATATCAGACGGTGTCACACAGGAAAATGTTTTTTAAAAAGTTAAAAAAGAATTGTTTTCTGAAACCTGTTTCAAGTCCATGTATGTGTGCATTGGGTTCAGATGTAAAGTTAATTTCCTACTGTAGGTTGGAGTGAACATTTTCAATCCACTACTCTAAGTGGCAGATGAAAATGACCCCCCACCCCCCCACCTGCTTGCTTCCCTGAGCGGATCATGTGCTCGGGCTTCCAAAGCAGAATAACTTTGAATTATTGAGACGGGGGGGTGAGCTAAGGCTAAGAACCATGAGGACCGTCACTGCATGTCAGGGTCTTAGACACTGTCTGTTCCAATGCTCTCAGTTCACTGTTTACCAGGGGAAGGGGCTGAATCTAAGGAAGGTGGGAAGACAAGTTAGTGGGAGAACCTGTGCTTCCATGGTCTCTCTGCCCCCCCTTCCTGGGCTCCTTTTCTTTAGGTACTGTAGTCCTCTGTTGTAACACAGTGAAGATTAGCAGAAAGGATTTAGATTTTTGCCAGCAAATCTGGATTTTATTTGCTGTCCATCGTTTACTCCGTGACCTTGAACTAGATCACTGACTATCTGTACTCCTCAGGTTGTATCAACTATAACACAGGATGGGGCGCCTGGGTGGCTCAGTGGGTTAAAGCCTCTGCCTTTGGCTCAGGTCATGATCTCAGGGTCCTGGGATCGAGCCCCCACATCGGGCTCTCTGCTCGGCGGGGAGCCTGCTTCCCCCCACTCTGCCTGCCTCTCTGCCTACTTGTGACCTCTCTCTCTCTCTCTGTCAAATAAATAAATAAACAATCTTTTAAAAAACCAAAAAAACCAAAACTATGACACAGGATTCATGCTGGCAGGGGCCAACTGAGTTCATCTATTCAGTGGTACTTTCTGGACCGAGGCATTGTATACATTTTCTAATAATAATTTTTCCTCCTTGAGTATCCATGGCATTTATTCAACAAATATATATTGCTTTGGGGCTGGCTGAAGGGGGATGGATGTAATATTATCAAGTCTCACCCCTTGTTAAGAGTATTCACTGACGTTTTCCAGGGAGAAGGTGCTATTCCCCTTCATCCCGCTCTAGCATCCATCCTCGGAGCCCTCACAGGGCCCTACAGAGGCTGCTTAATTTAAAGTTAGTTCAACAGCATGACATCGCCCTGCTTCCTTTACCTTCAGACCACGGCTCCTGCTTCTGGAGAGCAGCCTACAGGATGGCGTTTTTCTTCTCCTCCATCTTCGGATTACGTTCGGAGCCTCGTCGGCTTGTGGGGACCCATGAGGCCCCGTGACCGAGGATGCCTCATTTATGACCTGGTTTAACCTCCACCGACTCCTGTGGGACTCGCCCCTGCAGACGCAGTGTTCTCCAGTTACGGCTCAGACTTCCAAGGGTGGTGTCGTGTCTCGTGTCTGAGCCGGCTGGGTAAACCCCCAGCCCAATAAAGAACGCGTCTGTTGCCTGTCCCAGTTCAGAACCAACTCAGAGAGACCCCAGAGCCGGGTGGATGGAGATCCGAATGGTAGTCTTACTACTGACAAAAGCTAACCTGGAGGGTGAACCTCCCGTGAATGGGCACAGCTGGCTCGATGTTGTTTCATTCCCAGATTAAACTTACCTCCCTGGACCAAGCTGGAAAACCGCAGGCCTCCCCCAGCGTGGAGACCAGAGCCAGCATGTTCTTGGGACAAGTAGGACCCAAAGAGGAGGAAGGAAGGAGCTGGGCCAGGTGTTCCTGTGTTTCTCCTACACTCGCCAGTCAGACGCCGTCCCTCTGTCTTTTCTACTGGAGATCCTTCTGGACAGAAACACGAGGGAATCAGGGCATCCCCCCTGAGTCTTAGGAGCATGTCTGCTCACGTTCTTTATTCTCTGGCTTCCTTGTTCAGGGGCTTCCTCACGACAGCAAGGAGTACCAGGTTCATTGCCAACATGGGGACGACACCTTCTCCCCACCTCTGTGCTGATCCCCAAAGGGAGGAAGTGCTCGGTCTCGGAATATCCTGAAATTTCACATGAAACAATTTCATTTATTCTGATTTGATATCCAAACTCTCGCTGGGCTCCAGCCTTGCTGGACAAAGCCTATCCACCCATGCACACAGGCCCTCGAGAAGGGATTCGATCATTGAGCTTGGCCCAGAAGCTTCTAAGCGCTCCGAAGACTCCTACTTTACTATTATCTCTGGCAAACCTACTTGTGGCCCCCAGCCTTCCTTGACTGGTCTCAAATTACTATTCTCTTTTGAGTTTCAGGGATTTTTAAAAGGGGATAATCAACCTCTTAGCTTTTTCTACCAGTAAGGAGTTAGCCCTGAAGAGCTGCTTACCTATCTTGGCCATGACTGCCCAGCATGACGTCCTCTCCCCCTCACTGGGGGGCTCCTGGCCCTTCCTCTGACTGTCGGATGCTGCCTAAGAAGGCCTGCAGCTTCCTACCTAGTCTTGTGCAACACCTAGATCAAAACAAGAGATAAAATACCCTATTTTCTCCATCAACACATTTAAAATCCAAAGCAGTTGTTTACACAGGAACTCTGGGCATCACTGAAGAAGAAAAGGCTCAAGACCATTTGCCTCTTTCTGGACATGACATTTCTATTACGCAGGAAGTGATGTTGACCAGCAGCTGGTCAGGGCAGTGTCTCGCTGTATTCATCCTGGAAATGACAGCAGTGACTCGCAGTTCATGGAGTTGTGACATCCTAATGCTGTGTTTTATTCTCCTGTCCCCTCTACTGGTACAATGGACATCTGGGGTGAGTATGGAGGTTACAGGGTTAATGAATTTCAATTAGTTTTGAAATTAAAAAAATCTGAGGCTTGAAATCCATTTTAATGCCCTCCCAAAATCACTGATTGTTTTCTCTCCTGGTGATGGTTCACATCTCAGTCAGTACTGTCCAACATCACACAGTTTTTATGGTAGATTATTGCTTTTATTATCAGTAAGTTGAGTGATCCAACCAAAAATTATTATTGATTAATTGATTGATTTGACAACAACAATTTAGCATGTTTTGGCAGGCAGTGGTGAGCTAGGGATGGAATGTGGCAGGGGGACAACAGTCATATAAATAATGCTAAGCCATAAAAGTCAAACACTATGCTCTGGGGGTTTAGGAGAAATGGCACATATGCATCATCTGGTGGGTTTTGGAAGACTTCTCAGAGGAGATAGGGTTCGAGTTGACTGTAAAGGATGAGGAAGACATTTACAGGGGTTTCATGGGGAGAGAGGTGGCCTGGGAGGAGAAACATGGACCCTAGGCTCAATCTCAGACTCTCAGGGGAGCAGGGAGCCAGATGTGGGGCTCGATCCCAGGACCTTGAGATCATGACCTGAGCCAAAGGCAGATACTTAACCAACTGGGCCACCCACGTGCCCCATGTTTTTGACAGTTTAAAAATGTAAATTCTTATCATTCATGTTAGCCCAGGGGTGGAAGCCCTTGGAAGCCAAGGTGTTAAGGTCCATCAACAGATAATGGTTTTTTAAAAAGTGGTATCTACATATAGTGGAATATTATTCAGCCTTGAAAAGGAAGGAAATCCTGTCACATGATACAAATGGCTGAGCCTCAAGGACATTACGCTGAGGGAAATAAGCCAGTCACAAAAAGATAAATACTGTATGACTCCATTTACATGAGGTATCTAAAGTAGTCAGATTCATAGAAATAGAATGTAGAATGGTGGTTGCTGGGGGCTAGGGCAAGGGCAAGCGGGAAGCTGTTTGATGGATCTACAATTTCAGTTTTGCAACATGAAAAAGTTTTAGAGACTGGTTACTTAACAATGTGAATACACTGAACACTATCATGCTGTATACCTGGAAATGATTAAGATGGCACAGGAAGACCAAGGAGGAGGCTATTGCAATGATCCACGAGAGAGACAAGGGTGACTTGGATTTCCGTGATAACAGCGGAACTGGTAAGAAGTGATCAACTTTTTAAATATACATTGAAGGTAGAGCTCGCAGAATTTGTGGATGGGTCACACTGACATTCTGAAGGAAAGAAAGAGGAGAATCAAGGAGAGCTACAAGGGTTTTGGCTGGGGCACATGGGTAAATAGAATTGCCATTTACTGAGATGAGAAAGTCTATAAGAGGAGCAGATTTGGGGGAGGTTTGGGATGATTTTAGGACATATTACTTTAGAAATGCTTATCAGAAATGCAATTAATGACATAAAACAGGCACTGGATTTATAGGGATGGAGTTAATGGGAGGGATCCAAGCTTAAGTCATACATTTGAGAGATAGCAACAAGTAGAATGTGCTTAAAATCCTAAGACTGGATAAACTTACCAAAGAAGAGCATATTGACCAAGAAAAGGCAACCCATTACTGCTTCCTGAAGTCCTCCAGCAAGGGGGAATCAGGGAGAGGGGAAGGAGCACACAGAAACACCAGGAAGTGGTGGTTAGAAAGAAAGAATGGAAACCAGGTACGTGTGCTGTTCTAATGGCAAGTGGAGAAATTATTTCCAATCTTCTGTTGGGTTAAGGAAGTAAGGACTGAGAAACAGCTATATTGGCTTAACAACACTGAGGTCACTGAGACAGGGATAGGGTGGTGGGTTCAGGAGAGAATTAGAAGGCAGAACATAGTGGTAGCATGCGTAAACCTCCCTTTCAAAGAGAACTCAAAATAGAGTATCATGAGGGGGAACGAGGTCAAGGTATTTTTTTTGTTTTTTCAGATTGGAAAAATTATAACACGTTGGCATGCTGATGGGAACTGATGGTTTCTACCCTGTAGAAACCAACAATGTGGAAGTGAGAAAAGAGTACTGGGGCAATGCATTTGAGTAGATGGAGGCAATACAGTGTAGTAGACAAATGAAGGGGGCAGGTGTAGGTAGAAGTATGGGAAGTTAATCCAAGGGAAGGTAGCATATATGGCTACAATTGCAGGTAGGCAGGTAAGTGGGATCACTTGGGACTTTTCTTCTGATTGTTTTGATTTCTTTCAGTTAAATAGGATGCAAGATCAGGAATAGGATGGGATTAGAAGTATTAGAGGTTGAAGGAACAGAGAGCATTAAATACTTGTGATCACGAGTGGAAGAGTGACTGAATAAAAATTTGTAGCATTGAATAGTTATTGGGTAGGTTATACTAATGTAAAAACACTCTTCATCCTTTCGTCCTCACTGCTCCTTACCATGCATTACAGTTCCCATCCCAGTGATGCTACACTTGGCCTGATGACTTTCTCTGACCAATGAAATATATGAGTGGAAGTGGAATGTACCACTTCAGAAGGGACAAAAAGAAAGATTAAGATGGTAAATGTTATGCTGTTGTTCTTTTAACCACAATCAAAAACTTTTAAAAGAAGTCAATTCTTCTTCACTTCAAAGTCATACAGAAACAGGCAGCAGACCCCTTGGGCTATAATTTGCCAACCTCTTCCCAATGGATGGCCAGTCTGAGTGTAAAAAAGATGGTCCAAATCAATGCTTCTCAAATGTCCCCACCGAAAGACCTCTAACAACACAAAAGGAGGAATGTAGACTCCCACATGGGTCTGTCTACAAGTCTATAAAATTCTTTTTAAGTACTCTTTCAAATGAAGTTCATGACGTCTTTGAATCTTAGTCTATAACACATGTTGTTTTAATGTAAAATTGGCATTCACTGCAAAAATCTGTAAAAACTGATGCTCATGCAAGCTCAAAGAAGGTGAGTGACCTAGTCAAGTCACATCGCTAGAACAATTCAGGTATGGGACTGGATCCCAAAATTCCTGATTGGAAATGTATGCTTTCCACCTGAGCAGGCTGCCTTCCCATCAGGCTTTGGCTCTCCATTCCCAGCCCCTGGCCATGTTCCTCCATAACTGATGCAGTCTTCAAAGTAGTGATGGCAAAGCATTTTTGAGTTTTTTCCAAAATGTATCAATTCATGTTTAATACCATCGAGTCATAAGTTTTATATAAGATTTGTTCTGCTATATTGTAGAATATTTTAGTTGATATTTTCTAAAACTCATTTTCATCTCCTGCCCTAATTATGCTATCTATCTATCTATCTATCGATCTATCTATCTATCTTTTTACTTTTCATGGTATCCCATTCTGTTATACATTGTGAAATGTTAGATTATGAAGGACCTGACAGATTTGCTATTTTTGTATATCCAGCATCCATTTTTTTCTTGTGGTAGATTGTATTATTTGTTCAGAATTCTCCTTGTCCTCCCTGTCCTTCCCCCCAGTCCCACTGACTTTAGACTTGGCCATATGACTTGCTTTCCCCAATGAATTGTAGGTCAAAATGAGGGTGCGAGAATCTTAAGCAGAGGTTTTAAGAGGCCTCATGTGTCTCCACTCACCTTTTGAGCTCCTGCCTTCCTAGAGAACCACAGGTCTCAAGTTGAATCTATTCCTTTAGCCTAGGTCCCAGAATGAAAAGATGTGTGAAACAGACCAGAAGCCAGCCAACCCAGACCCATTTGTTGTAAGTCACTGAGTCTTGGGGTTGTTTGTTACACTGCATTATCCCAGCAAAAGCTGACTAATACATCCCTTCTCCTAGAACAAGGGCTTCTGTTTTCTTCTGAAGACCCAGCCCTTCTCCACTTTTTATTATAAGGTTTGGTTGGGCTGGCCCTCCTCCACTGGGCCCCAGCCCCCTCCCATATACCATACTGTAACTCCCATCGCTGTGGAGATATCAGCTCTTCTTATCAAAGTGGAGAGAGCCTAACACTCTCTTGGCCAGTGGAAATGAATGAGCCTGGGCCTTGTTACCTGCTCAAAAGGGCTCCTAAAGAAATCTTAAAACCCATGCAGTCTTAACTCCTGTCTGTTTTACAACAAAAGCATAGAAAGAAGAGTGTGCATCATACAATACTAAATTCCACACCTCTTGGCTACTTTTTGATAGTGGGCAGGAAGGCATGGGAACAAAATAGCAGTTATTATGGACTTAAAGTCTATGACTCCCAAAAATGAACACTGAAGCCTTAACCCCCATTGTGACGGTATTCGTGGGTGGGGGCTTTGGGAGTTCATCAGGTTTAGACGAAGTCATGAGGGTGAAACTCCCATGTGGGGTTAGTGTCCTTATGAGAAGGGACATCAGAGGGTTTGCTTCCTTCCTGTCTACCCACAGGTATGTACTGAGGAAAGGCCATATGGGAACACAGCCAGAGGGGGCCATGCTAGGAGGAGGGCTCTCACCAAGCACCAAATCTGCAGGCACCTTGATCTTGAATTTCTCATCCTCCAGGACTATGAGAAATAAAGGTCTGTTATTTAAGCCATCCACTCTATGGCATTTGTTACAGCAGTCCGAGCTAAGACAGCAGTTTTCCCTTAGAATGCAAAGGACAGATGCTGGAGACACCTAAAAGTAAAAGTTATTCCCTGTGCCAGGAGGAAGAGCAGAGTCAGCTCTGAATTACTCATTCCTGTGGAGAGCTGGGAGCAGTGGTGTGGACAATCTCAAACACCAGGAAAACTTAAGAGGCCTTCATTTGACCAGAGAAACCCTAGGGCTGCCCATAAATGTTTCGGGAGTGCTTTGAACAGGGGTGTGTTTCCTCAAAACAAACTGCCTGATGAAAACGTACACCATCTCTCTCATACATATTAAGATTCTACAAAGATTGAGGAAAAAATACAATGAAAATCATGAAAGCCATTGGTTTAAAATATACTCGTGTTAGGCTTTGGCATATACTTTTCAAAATAAAGCAACATGGTGTTCTCAATTGTGTGTGTGGGATTTTTTTCCTCCCTGAGAAGGCTAATAAGTCTACATTCTCCTGGTCCACAGATCATTGGATCACATGGGGACACAAAGTGAGCTACCCTGAGTGTCGAGGGAAGCCAGCGAGGGATTATAAGGATAATCCCTAAAGTGTAAAATTAGCTGTAGAAAATCAGGGGTTGATAAACAAGCTCTCTTCCCCATACTTTCTCTTCCTCTGCTTTTTCTTGCCCCCACCTCTCATACCTCATGGCTTCCCACTCTTCTCAGAGATTTGGCAGGCCTCCTCCCACGTCTCACTAAACTATCCATACCAGCCAGGAAGCAAATGCTCTGAAATGGACTGTCCTATGACTCAGGTGCTCCGACAGGCACTGAGGGGTGGAGAGCTGGTACAAACTTGAGTAAAACACAATGGGTGCCCTTTAGAAACCTGCAGTTTAGTAGACGTGAGAAATTCATGAGCAAATAATCTTTAGAAAAGATTGTAGGGGTGCCTGGGTGGCTCAGTGAGTTAATGCCTCTGCCTTTGGCTCAGGTCATGATCTCAGGGTCCTGGGATCGAGCCCCACATCAGGCTCTCTGCTCAGCAGAGAGCCTGCCCCCCCCCCCACTTGTAATCTCTCTCTCAAATAAATAAATCAATCTTTAAAAAAATAAGAAAAAAGAAAGATTATAAAAATAAGAAACAAAGTCGGGTGGGGTGGGGGGCTCCTGGGTGCCTTAGTCTGTTAAGCGTCCAGCTTTGGCACAGATCATGGTCCCAGGGTCCTGGGATGAAGCCCCATGTCTGGCTCTTTGCTGGGGCGGGGGTTGGGGGTTTAGCAGGGTGGACTGCTTCTCCCCTTCCCTCTCGCTCTGCCTGCCACGCTGCCTGCTGTGCTCTCTCACTCTCTCTGTGTCAAATAAATAATTTAAAAAAAATCTTAAAGAAAAAGAAAAGAAACAAAGGGTGGAATCTGACTTGATTGGTTTGGGTTGCCTATTGAAGACCAGTGGTCTTCAAAAACGCTCCGCAGGTGATTCTCAACAGTGAACCTGGCCTAAGAACTGCCCCAGCTCAACCGAATCAGATATTCCGGCAGGTGAGACCCGGGCAACCAGTATTTTAACAAGCCCCCCACGTGATGCAGGCGCACACTCAAGTTTGAGAACCCGGGGCAGCCGGCTAGGGAGTGGAGGCACAGAAATGGAGGGTTCGGGAAGGTGAGCAGTCGGGGTTGGAGCACAGCGGTGGGGGTGAGGGACCCTTCCAAAGGCCCCCCTCCGCCTCAGGGCACTGGACAAGCTCTCCAGGGAGAGGCTGACCTGAGTCCTTGGGGTGGGCCATCCCCAAAGGATGTTGGGCTGTGTAGACCTGCCTTGCGACCACAGAGCCTCCTTCTGAAGCCTCAGTCCCCCCAGCCTCGTGTGGGCTGCTCACCAGAGGTTTCCAGGGAAACCCTCTGGAGCTCTTAGCAGGCAGGAAAGGTTGGGCCTGTGGTAGGCCATAGTGAGTGGTCAGAAAGGTCTCTTCCTGGCGAATCCCGGCTTCCAGTTTATGGCTCCTCATTCTTTTCCCCAAAGTAGGCCCCCTACTCTGAGCTCTGGCTTTTTTTTTTTTTTTAATCCCAGGCAGGAACTGTGCCCATCCCCAGACAGAAACCGTGCCTCCTTTTCAACATCTCCTCCTAAGCAGTCACGTCCCCACCCACGATAAAAGCAGCCCTGTGCCTAGAGCCACCTAACGCTGCACCCACTCCCCGTGCCCCACTGCCCCACAACTCAGCCACTGCAGCTAACAGAAAACAGCCTGTCTAGCCGCCTCCCCGCTTGGGCCTTCCAGCTCAGGCCAACTGGGCAAGGCACGACCCCACCGCAGCGCCGGCGCTGGGACCCGGAGGGCAGAGGAGGGATCCCCGGGTTCGCCGCAGCCCGGGGTCGCCACCCGCGCCCCGGTTGGGGGGTTTGGGCACTTCTCTGGGTTTCTGACCGAGCAGTCCCCCCCCCCCCGCCCCCGCTTTGGGGAGGGGCTGCGGCCGCCCGGAGTCGCAGAGGGTCCGGAGGCTCCTCCCCTGGGGTGGCCGAGCAGGAAGCGGGGCGCGCGGCGGGCGGGGGCGCGGCGCGGTGCGGGGCGAGCGCGCGGGGCGCAGGCGGCGGAGTATGCGCGGGCCTCGGCGGCCAGCCCCGGCGTACAGCCGCGGCCGGGGCGCGCGGCGCGGGGCGGAAAAGCCTGTTTACACAGACTGCACACCGCCTGGGGAATAATGCAGTAAAGGAAGTGAGCCGGCTCGGCCTGACTGCTCCAACTTCCTGCTCTCACACACACACCAGAGGAAAAAAAAAAAAAGAGGAGCGAGAGAAAGAAAAAAAAAAGGGGGAAAAATCAGGATCTCATTACAAGAGCAACAGACCGTCTGCAGACGCCTGTCAGCATGGAAAGTCGGGGGCTTTCGCCCGGTTCCTCCTAGAAATTCCCCCGAAGAAGGATCTTGAAAGCTCCCCCACATCTGGGTAGGTAGCAGGGTTTCTGCCTGTTGCTCGGACAGTTGCAAAGTTTCGTCGGGGTGCTTTTTCTTTCATTTCTTGGGCTTGGTGGGGGTGGGGCTGGTGGGCGCCGCGGGGTGGGCTGCGGCCCTGGGGAGGGGGCGCCGCCGAGATGCTCCAGCGCCCGCGCCGCCGGCCCTGCCGGAGCTCTGCGCCGCGTCCGACCCTGCGCCGGCGGCACCCTGTCTTGGAGCTGCAGCTCGGAGCAGGGGGAGCGCGGAGGGGAGGAGGGGACGGTGAGACTTCGGGTCCTCGGGAGGGACGGCGACGGGGCAGGCTAGGTGCCTGGATGCCGGGCTGCCGCCGACCTTCCAGCTGGGGCCGGGACTCCCCAGGGGTGGCAGTGGGCACCGATGCTCCCATTCGGGGAGAGGACGAGGGTGGAGGGGGAAGCAGAGGGCGTGGGGACCGAAGACGCGGGGCTGGGGGCCACGTCCCTTCTGGTTCGGCAGGTGACCCCCCCGCCCCCGGTCATTGCCCCCAGGCGCACGCCCAGGTGGATCTTTAAAAGCCAGCAGAGTCCTTACTGGACACGGTTTTGGCGAAGGACCGGGCAGCAGACTGTCTCGGAGCCCCCAGCTCTTTAGGAGGGGGCGCTTCAGCTGGCAACTGAACGTTGGCCTGTAATGCTACTGTAACTTTTGGGAGGAGGAATTAAAATTTTTGGAGAGTTAAAAAAGACAAGAGGTCTCTGTTTTGTTTTATTTTTCTGAACCAAATAATCCTGAGGACAAGCTACATTTAGGTGGCGGGTGGGGGTGGGAGTAAGAAATGTTATTTCAGAAACTGCAAAAGGGGCTTTTTAGAAAAAAAAAAAAAACGAGTGTCGGGAGAGTTTCTGGCTTGTCTGGAAACGGCAAGACTAATTGCCATGCGCTTCCGCTTTGAAACTGGCAGCAGACAGCATCTTGAAAATGACTCACTAGAGGAGCTCACAAAGAAACTGGTTTGCTCCTTCTCAGGTTTATGTATTTGTGCCTTTTACAGTTTCCTTTGTAGTGTTCGAGGGGTCCCCCGCCCCTTCCCCGCCGGCCCCCTCCTACCCTGCCGCTTTTGGAAGCCCCTGGCCGGTCTTTAACTAGCCCCAGCACCCCAGCCAGAGGGGGGCTGGGGGAGGCCGAGTCGTTGTTGGAGTTGGCTGGGGAGAGGGTTACAGGGATTCTGCTGCTGCAGGGGGAAAAAGTTCCCTGAATTTTCCACTGGCTGCTGCAGGAAGAGAGAGCCCCTTTAGTCACTGCTAAGTAATGTCTGCACACACACCAACTAATCTCATTAGGAGTTTCCGCTGCTCGGTACGGGGGTGGGGGGGGGGGTGGGGTTTGTGCAGCCACTGTCTGCGGGGAGCTCTGCGGTGCACAGGGGGACCAGTTACCGCTTTATTTACTAAGAGGTGCAGCTGCCCCCCACAACCTTTTTCAGGGCAGTATGTTGAAAACTTTGAAGTCACTTGGGCCCTTTTGGGTTTCAGACTTAACAGGTTTTTCGTTCTGAGTTGTCTGTAGGGTGTTTGTGTAGGGTGTGTGTGTGTGTGTTTGTGTGAAGTTTCTATGGCCCCAGTAGCTCAAACACCCCCATCCTCTCTCATTTGAGCTTGCGTCTTTGTTGGAAGGGGCTTCGGGGGCTGGGGAGCCACAGAAGATGAGAACCTCAGTGTTCCAGGCATCTATTAATGAGCTCAAATCGATTTCTGAGCCTTACTACTTTATTGCCAAACAAAATACCCTCTGATCTCTCTTCTTTTTTCTCTGTCTGTGGCACACATTTATTTGGGATAGGTCAGTTATGAGTTTCAATTTATGGGGATTATAAAACTACAGATTGTGTTAGGAGGGCATGTGGGTCAGACCGTGAGGAAGATTGTCCATAAGTGTTTTTAGAGTTTCCAGTAATGATCCTGCCTGCAAAAACCCCTGATGGGCTTTCTATGCCAAATATAGCAAAGGCCTTATGGCCCCACTGCCTTTTTAAGCCTTTAAATGTTGGAAATATATAGAGTTGCTTAAATGGGTAAAGAGTTTTAAGGAACATCATTGGAACTGTGGGGTTCCTTTATTGACAAGGACGTGCTGCTTGAGGACATACTCTTGAGGGGTTTTGAGGTGTTGGTACTTCTCTTCTGGTGGCAAAGCATGTCCTAAAAACAGCCCAACCAGGGTATGAGTCAGTGGGCATGAGTACAGGATGTCCCTAACACGGTGCCTGGCACAGAGTAGATGCTCAATAAATTGTTGCGTTGAAAGCTGTGAGTAGGATCACAACACTTAAAACAAATAGATAAGAAAAAAACTTCCCAGATTGTAGGAGAGGCCCCTTTGAGTGAACGACAAACCAGTCTGGATAAACAGACTTTCAGGAGTAATTTTGGCCCCCAGGTGACATTTGGCAATATCTGGAGACGTTTTGGTTGTCATAACCAGAGGGGGTCCTCTTGGATCTAGTCCATAGAGGGTTAGGCATGCGAGCTACCCATCCTGCAAGGTACAGAACAGCCCCGCCCCCACGAATTTTCCAGCCCCAAATGTCAGTAGTGCGTATAGTGAATAGCTCTTATTTACACTAACAATGATGATGACTCTTTGACCTGTATCCATTCAATGAATAGTACATTTACAAGTTGTCAGTTATACTTTTCTGCCACATACATAACACTGCATTAATTTTCTCTCCCTTGCTCTCTTTTTGATCAATAATATGCCATAGAATGACATTGAAATGATGAATTGTGATGGTTTACCTTTTTGAGCTGAATTAGACCATCTCTGAACCTCACTTACTTGGTACTAATGCTTTTCAGACCAGATGGCAATAGCCCAGATAGGGGAGAGCAGTGATTTTTTTTTTTTCCAACCCTAGTTGAATTTTGAAGTTTTCTAAAACATTTATTAGAGATCTCCTCTTCTTCTTATTTAAATTAATAATTTAAAACTGCTAATATATAGTAGATGTAACTCTGAGATCACATTTTGATATTTATATTTGTAATAACTTTTGGAACTTGAATCTTTTCCTGAAATTGGTTTTAAAGTCCTTCCAGTCAGTGCATATAAATTAAAATATTCCTTTCTTAGCTGTCAGATACTGGGTTTTGTGTGCTCT
>CM053611.1:89011800-89034016 GCA_028646535.1 Procyon lotor
CCCCTTCCTAAGGGCCTGCACCTACCTACCTACCTACCTACCTACCTACCTACCTACACACACATACATCATTTGAATGAAAGAACCCAAGATTTTTCTGTATGTTTCAGGCAAGGGCTTTTTATGTCCCGGTTATCCATAGTTCCCTTTGTCTTTGTATGTTGACTTATAACATATTTGAAATTGCACTAGCGTGACAATGTTTTCTAAAGGTTAGGTAGGTTTTTTTCTGTTTTGAGAAAATATTAATGTGAATTATGTTAGGAAGATTCAGAAAACCACAAAGAAAAATATAAACATCTCCCATAATCCCACTGTTAATATTTTAGTGTATATTTTTTCAGTCTTCTAGAAAGTGTGTGTGTGTGTGTGTGTGTGTGTGTGTACACACACGCACACATAAAACTTTTCATTGCAGTCACACTATACTTTGTTTTGTAACTTATTTTTACTTAACATATCGTGTTACACATTTTTGTAACTGGTACCAAGACCAAAATTATTGCACACAGAGCATGCATTTATTGATCTAATACATGTGTTGACCCAACAGTGAGTCGACATACTTTTTTACATGGACTTGTTCATTGTTTTTGTCCCTGTGGCTCCAAGTAATGTTCTAAGAATGCTGACCTCTTAGAAGACTGAATTCATATGTGCTGTGAAATTTGGGATTTTGATGAGTTTCTGTATGATTTAAGAATGAGTCACGATTTGCAGCAGAATATCAAGATGTAGTAACAGCAAATCCAGGGCTCTGCACATCAAAATAGAATGTCAGATGATGAGAAAGAGAAGCTAGGTTAAACCGAAAATGTACTTTGAACTTTAAATACAAGGTGGGAGGAAGGTGCCTCTTGTACATTGTGACAATTCTTAGTGATTACTGTTTCGTTTTATATCCAGAGAGTTTCCAAACTTTGAAACTGATGTTTTCAATGGCTTTTCAGCTCAGGATGAATACTGCCCATGGCCAGATTGAATTAAGAGCATCCAACTTTTTCGTTGAAAACAGCAGCAGAGAGACAATGGTTTTGTGACACAAAACTCTTGGTTTTGCCACTTAAAACTGCAGCCCCAATAACTGGAATTTGTGTGTGTGTGTGTGTGTGTGTGTGTGTGTGTGTATGTATGTGTGTGTGTATGTGTATGTGTGTGTGTGTGTGTGTGTAAAACCTTCTGTTAACAAATCCAAAAGGCCTTCAGAAATGGTAGATCATTCAGTCTTTTAAGTAATTGTGGAAATTTGACTCCTACCTATAACCAAATAAAAATGGCCTTTCATCTATTACCGGAAACTTAACGTATGTGTCAGCAGTTTAAAAATAAACCTTGAATTGGTCATTTCAATAAGCTGTAGTTTGGTTTGAATTGCCACTAGGAATTATTAACTCATCGATTATGTGTTTTGATTTGCATTTCCTGGAAAGTAATTATTATTCTAAGAATTGAGATTATTTTATAATTTGTCTTCGAGACTTATTTGTATATTTTTAAAGAAATTAAGATGATTTTACTAATATATTCTAATTTGAGTTGGACTAAAATTAATTTATGCACCTGCTCTAAAAGGCTCTAAAGTACATAGTATCGTAAGTATTTTTAAAGCTACCATGTCTAAGAATAATTCCTAATTTTCCATGTGTAAATATGGAAATGATGGAGTAGGTATAAAACACACTTATCTTATGTCTTCTCTTAGACTGAGGTCAAGAATTCTTTACTCAAAGAAATAGAACAAGGAATCTGAGACCCTTGATGTCTTTTTTTTTTTTTAATTGAGGTATAATTTCATACATGGAAATGGATAGATCCTTGATGCTTTTGTATATACTCATGGAATCCTCACTTCTTACCATCAAACAGAGAATATGGCCATCACCAGAAACATTCCTTAGCTATTTCTTTTTATTATGGCAATTTCATGATTCTACCAGGTATGTTATTAAAGAGAACACTTTGATAAAATACTGCAGTATTTTTATTTAATCTGCTTGATTAAAAACAAATCATTACAATGTGGGGATTTCCTCAGCAATACCATAGGAGGAAAATCCCTTCTACATTATTTAATACTGCATAAGCTAACCAAAAATAATATGTGTGCTGCAGGAACGAACAGATTCCCTTAAAACCAGTTGTGTTGAGGAGTTATCTCTCAATCTCCCTGGACCTTGGTTTCTCCAGCTAGATGGTGAAACGATTGAAGTATAGGGGCTGAGATAATCCCTTTCAAGTCCAAAGTTACATTGTACTACTCTTTTGGAGTAAGGAATTTGAATTCTTCTAAGAGTCATGAAAATGTGATTTTTTTTTTTTCTCTCCTCCCCAGACAGCCAACTTTCAGGCGTACACAGTGATTTAAGCAGAGTATTTGGTGGTGGGAAAAGGGTTTCCCCATAAATTTCCCCTTCAATCCTATTCCGGCCCCTTGTTGAATAAGGAACCCTCGAGGGAAGGTTGCTCTTGCTGCTGTGCTTCATTTCCTCCTCTCTGTAGGGTTTGCGACAAGCATCACTCATTTCTAATGGCCCACAGTCGCCTCCTTCTTGGAGACACTCTGGATTGGATGCCGAGTAGGCCCAGATAAGATTTTGATCACCAGGTCCAGTCCCTGCTCCTTCCTTCCCATAGTGTTTGAAAAGACTCTCTGTCCCCCACTGCTGTGTCTGAGGGGTCCCTCATTCCCTCTGGCCGTCTTCATTCCCTCGTCTACCCACAAGCTAGAGTGGCCCTTAAAACACAGGTCCGACTGTGCCACACCTCCGCTTGAAAGCTCCCAGTGGCTTCGGCCAGGGTAGGGACCAAAATCCTTCATGAAGGCTGCAAGCTGTGATGTGGGGCATCCACCTTGGCTTTTCTTCCCTTCCTCACAGGCGTCCTGTGCCCTCTGGCTACTGGGCCTTTCCAAGTGCTCCTCTTTCTCCTGGGAATTCCCTTCCCCACCCCCACTCCCATCCAAGGCGCTCACTCTACTTTGCTACTTTGTGGCCATCCTCCAAGGCTCAGCCTTTGCTGGGCCCCCAGGCTGGCACTCCCACCAGCATCAGTCACCTGTCCCAGCTTCAGGGAGCCCTTGCCATGTTTATTAACAGGTTTCCTCAGTACCCTCTCCAAATTCTCCCCCTCTGGATTCTCACTATCCAAACACAGGTACTAAGCAGTTTGAGATCTTGGTTTCTGGAGATAGGGCTGGTGTCCCTCATTATTAATTAATACTCCTTATCCCAAACTCAGGAACCAAGGAGAGTTGATAGCCTAGCCTCCCTTGTCACCCAAAGCCTCTGCCAGACCCTTGAATCCATTAGACTTGGACAGCGAGAGAGGTAACTCATGATGTGTTTCACGTCTGTCTCAGCCCTCAGTCTGGAACCTCCCTCTGGGCCTGCTCTGTTTTTCTCATCCTCCTATTTATCCCAGCACGTTGTCCAGTACTTGGCATTCATTGAATTATAAACCATCTGAAGGGGGAAAGCTTGCCATTGGACTTGATAAAGCACTTTATTGCCACGCATAAATCCAACCCTTTGCTAGACGGTTGAGTTACTTGGATTAATAAGAGGCCCATCTCTTGGTTAAATCATAAAGGCAGCCGGGAAGAGCCTCTGCAGAGCATATGTCATCTTCCAGAGTTTTTGTCCAGACTTGCAAGAACGGTAGATGAACAGAAACATGTTTGTTAATATCCGAGAGGACCAACGTGAGCCTTGTTGTTGCTACCAGTGTTATACTGGCAATGGTTGGTTAACAGTTAAGTAATTCATAGGTCAGTGCAGCTTGAAAGGATCTTCGTATAAAATTCTTTCCGTGTTAAAACTGATCATTCTACAGCAACTATCATTGGTCTTTCAAGACACTGATTGACCAAGTTTTTGGTAGTTCCTTTGGGCTTTGTTCCATAATATTTGCAGTTAAAAATCCTTCTTCACTTAGACTAAAACCTGTGTGTAGCGTTTGTATCTTCTTGTAATTAATGATGTTTCTGATTGATTTCTGATTGGTTTTGAGAATAATGAAAGACTCTGCCTATGTATTTGAAAGGATGAATGACTAATATCTACATTGTTTTTGGGGAAGCAGGGCTAGGTCTGCTGTGCATTTCAGCTGGGTTTTGCCAAAGAGCAGTTTGTTGACTTACCTTGACTTCCCAGAATGTAGGATTAAGCAGATTTCTCTCCCTGCGTTTCACTGTCAGGAGAGAGAGAGATGAAAACCCAACAACAAAACAAGCCGCAGAATTATTCCAGGGTGTGCTCAGGAATTCTCTGTAGGAATTAAACAGCAAGGATTCTCTGACACTGTCTGCATCTATAAGTTCTCATCATCCTCAGAATAATGATCCTAAGGCCCAGAATGATCAGAATGCTCGGTTAAGTGAGAAAAGGGGTATTTGGTCAGTTTCCTAATACAGTCAAGAAGAGCACTTCCCTAGTTAATACTTAGTGAACTGGAAACATCCTCTTCCCACTCTCTCCTTATTGGAGTTTGGATGGTTTTCCTTTAGAGGCTAAGATATAAAAGCTATAGTTGTTGGAGTTCATTTGAAAGCAAAGAAGACAAGCATTGATAGGTGTGTGTGTATCTCCGCATACATAGGTGACAAGAGAAATGCCTGAGTAGAAGAGAGTGGGACAATATGATCTCACTTTTTGTTCCTCCTACATCCAGAGCCGCTGTTCTCACAGGGGATTCAAGCCCTAAGAGAGAGGATGGGAGCATAAGGGAACATTTGCTAAACTTCTCACCCAAAAGAACCATGATTTCACTGTGAGAACTCGGAGAAAACTTGGATTTTTAAAAAATACAATTCGTAGGAGAGGATGAAGTGGAGATTCCTAATTTCAGCAAGTCCCATTAAGAACATACAAGAAGGGAGCAAACCTTTTAGTATTATTTGCAAGAGCATGTCCGGAGGCAGGACCTCCATGTTCTCATATGGTTTTGCATTTTGAAATCTTCTGAATCTAGAATCCATGAGCGTTGGTAGGGAACTTATTTCTGCTAATGTCTCGGCCTGTTTTCCAAGATCTAGAAACTGATCACTTAGACTAGAAGGTGTTGGGTGGTAGAACATTACTTTTTATTTTTATTTCCTTTTTTTTTTTTTTTTTTTTTTAGTATTTTAGAACAGACATCTCCGGATTCTCCAAGTGACTTTCTGAGCTCAGGACTGGAACTGATTAAAGCCCAGGGAGAGCCCTGTTGTCACATCCGTGCTGAGCCCCTAGTGGAGGGCAGGAATGCCTGTCCATGGGCCAAACCCATCTTTGATGATCGAGGCCAAAAGGTCACTCTGTCAGCCCCTCGATAGTCCTATGACCTTTGCTTAGTTCACTTCTTTGGCTGCTTTAGTGCTGATTGTCAATTCTGCATTTATGATACTTGGATAAAATGAGCGACTTTGAAGAGTGCTAAAAATCCTTAAAACGAATTACTTTTATTACGAATGTATATGCTGTTGGAAGATGCCCGGAATCCAACAAATGTCCCAGGGATACTGGGGTTCTCCAAAGCTCAGAGTCACTGCCCTTAAATAAGAGCTCTTGGCCTGCTTTGATTTAAATCAGAGCTGAACCACAGGAACAGTGTCCTCTGCCAGCCTTTGCCACATCCTTTGCTTTTTTTTTTTTTTTTTCCTTTTAACCTAAATATTAAGACCTAATTTGTCTTTAAGACCTTGACATAAAAGATCATACAGGGTCTAGATAATGAAAATGTAAAATGGGTGACTTTCTTTAGCAAGAGGGACAAGATCTGGATCTAAAGTAGGGATCCAGCTGTTATTTTTATTTTTTTACAGTTAATATTGTGTTGTGGAACAGTTATTGGAAGAGTAGAGTATCATGTTGTATGTGGCATTTCAGGAAAGGGCCGAGCCACGCTAGTGGATGGCAGATTCCCGAAGGGGAAGGGAGGGCCATGAGGACGCTTTGGGGTATGCATATGGGCTGCGCGATGCTGAGGCACCAACAGCCAGTCTCTTCCACCAGACACTGTTGCAGGCTTCTTGAAGGACGTGGGTGTGCACGGTAGCTGGACACAATGAAGGAACCATCAGTCTCCCACCCGATGACCGTGTTCATGTTCTTTGGTTCATTTACTTAGTGCACGTGGGGGAGTTTAGTAAGTAGGTTTGAAATACAAGGCATTGGGAGAGTTTTGATATTACTCTGTTTTTGCAATTCTAATTCTTAGAAATAACAGTACTCACCGTGAACACCAAGATATTTTAAAATGTGCTCCCATTACTGTAGTGGGTCGACAAGTCAGGCTTGATTTTTCAGCAGACATTCAGTGGAAAACGAGATGCCTTTGTGTGCCACGTTATCCTTATGCCATTGTATTTTTGCCTCGGGTTAAAAAGAACTCTGAGAAGTTACTGAAGTTTAGAAGAAGCTCTGTGTTTGGTATCATAAGGCACAAAAATGTGAGAGAAACGTATGCATGTGGAAGACCATAGAACCGTAAAAGGGCTGGTCTACCTTCACGACTGGAGACGCAGCTAAAATCCCCCACAGGTGTCCGCCACATGAGGGGGTGATGACATCTGGAAGACTGCAGCGTCACTGTTTTTTATAGATCCCTTGCAAAGTGAGTGCATTATCATACCAGATTATGTAAAAATGTTGATGCCTCGCATTTGCATTTCCTAAACCGTGACAGAGTTTGGCTGAGAAGAGCACGGAAGGAAGGAAGGCAGGCACGGCTGCAGTGCCTACAGAATGTAGAAGCCCCTAGAAGCGCCTAGAAGTCCGGAGGAGTCCATTTCCTTGCTTAGCTAGCCATCCGTGCGAGGCGGCAGTATGGGGTAGAGCAGGACCCAAACTCAGGCTCGTCCATATAAGCCAGCTGAATCTTGACCTTTCCAGGAGCCACACCACATTTTGACATGTGTTAAATTTCAGAAAAAAGGAAAAGGTTTATCATAGTATGAGCCATTTGTAAATTATCAGCTGAGAAATGCTGTAGTTTAAAGTTTTTTTTTTTTTTTTAAGATCTTATTTATTTATTTGACAGAGGAGAAAGATCATAAGCAGGCAGAGAGAGAGAGGGAAGCAGACTCCTTGCTGAGCAGAGAGCCTGATGTGGGGCTGGATCCCAGGACCCTGAGATCATGACCTGAGCTGAAGGCAGAGGCTTTATCCCACTGAGCCACCCAGGCGCCCCTGAATTTTAAAGTTTTAACGCCACTCACATACTCCTGAAGAACATCAGGATCAGCTAACGAGTATCCTTTTCTCTTGTGTTCTCTTAAAAAGACCTCTAAAGTGGTTTCCGTAGGTTTACCTCAAGAAGAGGGGAAGCTAACTTTGCCAGGAGTGCTGATGTTGGGCACGGTTTTCTTCGGGGACTTAAGCATCCCGAAATGATGGAAGAAAAGAGGCTTTATTATTTGAAGTTCTGCAGAAGAGACAAGAGGAGTCTCTCCCTCTCCGGGCCGTTACTAGGGCGGTGAAGGGAAGCTGGAGGGAGAAGGTCAAGGTTCCTAAGATGAGTAGCCTGAAGCAGCCATGGGTGACGAGAGACGTGTTCTAATGCCAGGAAATGAGGTAGAGAGACTGAGCCACACGTGGGCAGCCTGGGGGCCCAGAGGAGGCTCCGGTAGGACAAGGTCCCACCCGAGAGAGATTTGGAGGGCCAGGAGATCTGGGCCAGGAGGAAAGGCTCTGCACCTTTCCCGGGGTGGCCCTGGGGAGGCAGGGTTGCGGTGCAGATGTTGGAGGCGGCCCAGACCAGGGGCGGGGGTGGAGGGCAGCCGGGGAGGGTGCACAGATGGTTACCTTTCTGACAGGAAGCGCCCGAAGCTGCAGCGGGGCTGGGCGGCCCAGCACAGCTGTGCAGATTTCCCGGTCCCCAGGGTCCCTTGGGAATCCTTCTGAGAGGAAGAGATGGTGTCGCAGCCCGCACCTGACCCCACCCGGGCCTCCTTCCTCCCCCACCCTGGTGTCCGCACAGTGTGTGTGCACACGTGGGACAGAGACAGGGAGAAGGGTGTCGGTGAGCCTGTGGGTGGCTGGGTGGGTGGCATTTGGGGGACCGGCCCGAGGAAGAAGGCACTAGGATTAAGTGGAATGTATGGCCAGTGGCCACTGATGGAGAAGAGCAGTGTCCCCATTTTTAATGAGAAGAGCGAAGATGTGAATTTTCTTCAACGAAACCTATTTTATCTTGCATTTTTTTTTTTTTTCTAATGTTTCCACTGGGTGGTGCTGCGGGAATTCCTACCTTTTGCCTTGGATCTACCCTTCCCAGAAAGACGCCACTGAAGCATAATAGGAGGAAGTCCTGATTTAGAAAGATTTTACGGTTTCAGCACAATGGAAGGGTCTGGAGGATGCTCTGACAGGAAATGTTTGAGTTTCTGGATGTGGAAAATCCACCATCATTCTGTATCATGCACACATTTTCTTACTATGCCGGGGATAGACTTTTTGGCCTTCACTAACTTATTATTTAGCACAGGAGAGCTTTCAGGCTTCTCTGAAAGACTACGGTTTCGTTGTAGTGGAGGCAGTTTGTAAGATTTCCTTTATTTTTGATTTTCTTAAAGCTAGCATAACAAAGTGAGCAAACAAACATTTCCTGATGTTAAGACAACTCTAGATTTAAAAAAAAAAAAAAAAAATCTCTCTGTGAAGTTTTGATTTGAAGCTGACAGCATCGTTCCATTCCTGTTTTAAAGAGCATTTGTGCAGGGCACTGACCAAAAGGGTAACTTGGATTTTTATTTTCCAAATAATCATACAGAGTCTTTTGGTCTGAGAGCACTCATGTGCGGAGGGGGAGAGGGTTCGCCTTATCCCTGTTTTACAGATAAAGAAGTTAGAACAGGGAGAAGTTGACTCCCTGCTTGAGATCATGCAACTCTTTAAGGCCACGGCTGTGACGGGATTTATGTTCCGATGTCCAACTTTTCCCGTTGCGCATAGGATCAGGTTTTTAAAATATGAATAGTACAGAAGTTTAGGTAAAAGATTTTTCATCCCAAGTCCTACGAAATTGAAGAATCAAGGGGAGTAGGGGAGGAAACAAAAATACCTGGGATTTAGGGAGCTCATTTAATGGAAGCTCACATGTAAGGATCCTTAGCAAGATTTTTAAGAAAGTTGTACTGCACACAAGACAGCATTTTATTTTCCTGTGCTCATCACGGTCCTCCACAAAATCCCAAGCCTTGCTTCCTTAGAACCTGGAACAGGGCCTTTCCCGGAGGTGTTTGTTTTTAAAGGAACGGTTCTGAGCTCCTGCCGCGTGCCAGGTGCTGTGCTAGGTACCCTCACGTAGTTTTAGTGGGGTTCCCGGTCTGCCCCTATTCGCAGGTGAAGTGTTGCCCGTGGTTCCCTCTGTTGTTAGGAGAAATGCACGCAGGTTTGGGACCGTGTCTCTGAGCCAGGCTAGGTCCCTCGCATTTCTTTTCTTGACTTCCATCCTCTTGTTCTGTGTGCCCACACCGAGCAGGATGGTCTGTCCTGCTGACGGGGGTCTAAGTGACAGAAGGAACCGCTTCTCATGTCTGGTCTTCATAATCAAGAGCCACCCTCATTTGTTTAGCGTGGAATGAATCTGCAGCGTGTCTCAGCCAACATACGGGTCTTTTTGAAAAGGGCCATTGGTTTGAAGCAATGATGGTGGCATGGGTTCCCAGTTTCTTTCTTAAAGCAGAGCCACTCGGGATAACTGGAGTCACAGATGAGGCAAAGTGAGAAATGAACAAGGAAACTCCCCGATCTGACTCGTAGGGGGAATGTTCCATCTCCCCCTGAGGAAAAAGGGGGCTTCTCCCTGAGCAGCAGTGAGGGGTGCATGTGGGAAGGGAGGCCGCTGCTGGAGGAGCTCTGTGTGGTGATCAAGGACCAGGACTTTGGAGCCAGATGCACCTGGATAGGAGTCTCTGTTCGTGTTACCCCCGGGGCCAGGAGTGTCTTACTCCAGCTCTCGAAGTCACGACTTCCCCGTGGAGTATTAAATGTAGGTGTGTGTGAAGCCCTGCGCACAATGCCCGTTACATCATAATGCTCACCAGATCTTCACGGTAAAAAAAAAAAAAAAAGCTCCTCCTTAAAGAAGTAGCAGTTTGAGGGAGGGCGGTATAAGCCCTGTTCTTGAGAATTCCATGGAATCTCAGTACAACTGGTCAGGGAGGATATACCTAACATTTCCTTGAGAATAGAGGTCTTAATCTGAGATTTATAAATGTAGTGTCTTACAAATCCTGTTGAAATGCTATGTGTTTTTTATGAGTTTACTGCCCCTGCCTCTAGAGAATTTCAGATTCTCAAAAGAGTCCATGGACCAAATATGGGAAGAAGATACTGTCCTGAGGATGTGTGTGTGTGTATGTCTAGTCTCTGAATGTCATTATATGCTTTAAGTTGACTCTATGAGATTGTGGGTATTTGGCTGTTTGGGGCCCATAAAAACAAGGTCCTATAGTTCAACCTAACGGTGATAATTGTTAAGAAATATAGTTGGAAAGAGTGTCATAATGAAAGATTATAATGAGGTGTGAGTATAGCTTCTTTTCGTTGGTTATTTATCAAAAGCTCACAAGATAAACTTTGTCAGGGAGCCTCGGACCACTGGTAATCCAATTTATCTAAAATAACTTTCGTGGACAGTACTATAAAATAGTCTTGATTTTCACTGGGGATTTATTGGTGGCTTTATCACATCTAATGAATCATTTTTCTAGCTCCATATGCTTTTGATCCAAATGCTACTGTGGAAGAACAATTTGCTTAGTATTTTTTTCCCTATTGAATTCATAGGGTTAATTCCTCTGGGGAGGAAACAAAAGTCTCAGTGAGTTTTCTTGGGCAAGAAGAATAGCAGTGTTCTTCCAGAGAGCAGAGTTCGGCCGTCATGTTGAGGGTTAAAACCAAGCTGACACACAAAGCAAAATGAAACCAGAGCTGCAATTACAAAGTGGGACAGATGTAGGAGGCCAGGTTTCCTGTGGCCCATTTTCCAGTTTCCTGCCTGCAACCTGCAGAAGGGGAAGCTGAATGTTACCACGTATGAGAACTGAAGGGGGACGTGCCTCAGGCCAGAATTAAGATAGGCACAAAGAACACGGGCAACAAAAACAATTGCAAAGAAAGTGAACGCTTGGGTTTTAGTCCAGAAATGTCCGGGAAGGAACAACCCGTCTGTTTCAAGAAAAGACATTGTAAAGCCTGTGCTTCCCCCACGGGACTCTGTGGAGGGGGACCTGGGGACGGGCCCAGGTTGGCGGAACCTCTGAGTTTGATAGTCCTACTCCTCTTTGAACCTGCGGTCTGCTCCTTAAATACAGGGGGTTACCTGAAAAGATTTTCCCTGCAGTGCCCAGGATTTCTAAATCAGCTTCCTGGGCATGTTGCTATACGAGGGAGGTGGATGTGGTTAACCGAGTGGCTATAATGAGCTACAGCCTCATTTTGGGAAGGCTGGGTGACCTGTTGGCTGCTTTGATCTAGCAGGCTTGTGTTCCTTTAACTGCCCAATAAAATTGCGTGTGATGTTTTGAAAGAAGAGATTAAATGGTGATGTGTATGTTGAAGACTGCAGAGTGCACACTCTGTGTGAGTGTGTGTGTGTGTGTCTACCTGACGAGCCACGTGGGGAGAGGCAGGGCGCCTGCAGTCAGAAGACACTGGAGAAGTGGACAAGTCCATCTTTCTCCGGAGATTAAAAAAAAAAAAAAAAAAAAGGTAATAAAATCATTCCATGTGTGGGCTATTAGCATATTCTAGAAGAGTCTCCGAAGTCAGATACTACAATCTTAAGGGTAAAGAAATTGAGAGTCAAAGAAACTTAGATGCACTGCACATCTTGCCTGTTGTGTGCCGGGTGCCATGTTGGAATCGCTGGGGGACGCTCCTGTAAGGTTGGCTAACGCTAAGTAGCCCCACTGGTGGGAGCCTTGTGGAAGACTCCGAGGAAGGCCCAGATGAAAACTGCAGTAAGCCTTGCTGAAGGCTCATAACGGCAGGCAGGGCACTGTGAGCTTTTCCCCATCCACCCTCTCATTCAAATGGACTTGACTCTTGGAGGTACAGAGAAATAGGTCTTTGCTTTTGGGGCAATCAATTATTTATGAACCCTCTGGATTGATTACAGTTTCTTTTTGAAGCCCAGAAAGGGCAAACTCTGTACCAGGAACATTAGAAAATTTGGGGATGTTGCCAAATTAGGGAACACACAGGTGCCCAGGTGAGGCAGCATAGAGGGAAAATAGGCCCTTTTCCATATCAGTGCAGGTCTACCTGAAAATGGGGAAGAGGGGTAAGACAGGGCAGAGTTGTCTAATCATGGGGTGGGATGGGAAATGGCATGAATATACAGATGTAGGAGGAAGTAGAATGGCTCAAACACGCCTTCCCAGCAGAGTTAATGGAGCCATCCATTTACTTTTCCAAAGGAAATTCACCCAGAGAGAAGTCACTGATGAACCAGTGGAATTGCTTCTAATTTTTCCGGAGACAACACAGTTTCGTGGGTCTCATTTGCCGTGCCCCATGCCCGCCTGTCCCAAGTCTCTTTACTCAGATGGAAGAGTTATTTGTAAAACTGTACTTGCAGAACAGTGCTAACTTGCTATAAACGGTAAATAAGTAGACTGAGCAATGGCTAATTTCCTTTTGTTTACCCTGCTCTTTACACATGGACAATCTGTAGATATTCACAGAATGAGAATACAAACTTTTTTTTTTTTTTTTTTTTACTGCAGTCCAAGTTGCTACCTATACAAACATTTTTTAATAAATAAAAAGAGCTTTAAGGGACTTGAACTTGGCTTCACGGATTTGCCTTTTTTTTTTTTTTTTTTTACAAGTAGCGGTTGATGATAATTAAAATGTCTTTTGAAAATAAATTTAAGTAGGGACACCTGGGTGGCTCAGTCAGCTAAGCATATGCCTCAGGCTCAGGTTATGAGGGTCCTGGGATGGAACCCTGGATGGGGTTCCCTGCTCGGGAGGGGGCCTGCTTCTCCCTCGCCCTCTGCCTGCTGCTCCCCCTGCTTGTGCTCTCTCTCTCTCTGTCCAATACATAAAATCTTAAAAAAAAAAAAAATATTTAATCTTTATTCCACCTTGTAAAAATAATAAAAAAGACTTCAGGTGGGGGCTGCATAGTTACAAATGCTGTCCTTGCTTAATGCTTTAAAGGTATTCTGTGCTGCGTTACTGCCAATCTCAAATAATACAAATTGTTGTTTTCTAATTCCTTGACTTAGGTGCTTAAGGTTTGTTTTATACAATGGAACGGTTTCTGCCTTTTCTCTTGGACATTGATAATATGACGGTACACATACACTTAGTAGGTGCTGCCCTGGACACAGTGGAAATTAAGAGAATTTGGAATGTTAACCAAGCATTAATATTGAGCCTTCTTTCTCTAACCATTCAAGTTATAGCAAGTGAAAGGACATACTTCTGGAGCACCTGCTTTGTTTGCTTTGCACACAGGAGTTTTCCTCCTCTCCTTGAGCCCTCTAATTTGTAACTAAAATTGCTTTTTTGTTTTGTTTTGTTTTTTTAGTTGGCCAATTTCTGTAGTTTCCACAATATGTAAGCTTTAGAAAATTTAATAATTCTGTCCCCTCAACTCCTATCTTAGTGTAACTTTAAAAATGAAACCAGGAACATGCAAAGAGAAGTCTTAGGTTGCCATCAATAGAAAGAAGAACAAGTAAGCTGGTATTTCAACTTCTAAGAATGGCAGCAAAAACCACCTCCTTTGCATAGAGTCTGGGCAGCCCCATCTCGCATCCAGATGTATGGCGCCACCTTGTGGCAGACAGGTAGAATGCCCACTTCCGAGAGGAGGGAAGGCAGCTTCTGGGAGTAGAGAGCCAGTGTGAAGAGAGGTTCCCCCAGGGGCACATCTAGGTTTTGTGGGGCTTGAAGCTTAAGCAGTTTGAAGAGAACCTCTTTATACCACCCCCTCCAAATCAGAAATACAAAATTACCAGGACCCCTAGCAAAGAGCAGGTCCCTGAGCATTCACTTCTATAAAGTTCAGTGTGACTTGGCCCTGGGCCGCAGGTTCTGGGGGCCCAGGCTGTGCTGGCTGTGGTGGGCAGAACTGAGCCTCCAGCAGCCTGGCAGCTGCCAGAGGGTTGGTGGGACAGAAGGGAGCACAGAACCCTTGCTCTTGGGTGACTTCTGTTCTTCAGGCACAAGTGGGGGAGGTTGCCTCTGGGTAAGTTGCAGGTGCATTTCCTTCCGGCCTCCCATCCTAATTCTTGCTTTAGCCTTTGCTGATGCTTCCAGGCCTGCCTGGGGGACTTCTGCCTCTCTGCCTTCACCCTTTTAAGATATTACCCACTCTGTAGTTTGAAGGGTGAGTGCTCTCCCTCCTTCCTTCAGAAAGCCTTCTCCAAAGAGCCTAATCCTGATGCTCATGCATGTTCCCTGCAGGATTCCAGAGCAGGTAAGGGCACAGGCTGTGGATGAGCTAACCGCAGTTGTATTTTTTCATTCACTAATGAGACAAATGTTTGTTGGGTGTCCAGGGTGACCCGTCACTGATCTAAACGGGGGTACGTCAGCAAGCAAAACAAAAGTCCATACTCACTGAGTCAGCCTTTGGGACCAATACTTCTTAAGACATCCATGGAAAGGGACTACTTTTTAAAAATTTCTGAGAAAATGTGGACTGGTAATTTGGGGACATACAAGAAAAATAAAGAGCAAAGATACCAAAAGAGCAGCCCAATTTTTAATGGTAGATTTCATGGGCACGAAATGACATTTCAATAAATAGAATAAGTGTAATGAGAAAAATTACAAAAACCTATGTAGCCATTGAAAGTGCATGCAAAGGTAATTAATATAGATTATTATTAATACTGGAAACTTTTTGCCATGTAGTAATTTTAAGCAAACAAAGTTTATAAGTGAGCTAGAGATTCCATGTATTAAATGTCTGTAAGCACACTTTGAACAAACACCATATTTGTCAACACTAAACTTTTCATGGAGTAAGAGTTTGCCTCTTGCCGACTAATGAATTTAATCTAGGTTGGATACAATAATGCTACTTGCAGGAGATGATGTATCTAAACTATTCTTGTGTTTTTTGGTTTTTTTTTTTCCAATTACACTGGAGAGAAGCCAGTCTAACAGAGGTATGTTGGGGGCACTAGAAAAGAGATTTTGAAACCCCATTTCCACAAACTTGGATTATTAATTTTTTTTAACGTATATCTAAAAGCAAGTGTTACTGCATTTAAAGTAACTCCTTGGTTAGTTGCCAATTCCCACAATTTTTCCTATAAAGTTATAGTTATATTTAACTTTTAATGAAATCAATGAATTCTAGATTTTTGTATACTTCTGGGTTACAGTTCAAAAACTCTGAATATCATACATTTTAGTGTGGTCCCACTTCACGGTTCTGACTCGTGCCTAGTGTGCGCCAGTAAGATGAACCTACCTCGATCACATATGTGGATTCAGTGATAATGACAAATGGCACTAGAAGTCTCTACACCCTGATTCTCGATTTCTGTATTCCTTTTATCCTGGGCCAGTGACCAACAGTTAGCACCGGTGTGTTGATCACACGCTGAATAGACTGTTCTAGGGGGCCCCTGCTCTTCCATGGCTGGTCCTCCATTTTCTCATTTACAGAGTGGGAACGGTCAGTGTATTTACCTCCTGGGGGTGTTGTACGAATTAAATGAGAAAATACAGGGAAAGGGCTTGATGGAGGTTGAGGGCTTAAGAAAAGTACCGGCTGTGTACAGAGAAGGCAAAGATGAGGCTCTTAGGATTAGAAGACAGGTGAGTGAGTGAATGAATGAATGAATGAATGGATGGATGAATGACTAACTCTGTGAGGCCGACTGAGAAATGCGGAAAAGATTTGTGGCATGAGTGTGTGTGCACCCTTGTGTATGTGTGTATATGTACCTTGCTTTCCTGTGGGAGGAGCCTGGTGAGCTTTCGGTCTTCTCGTGCCTATTGTTTGAGCCACCGGATTTAGCATCAGGTGATTGCTGCATTTTACTGCTCCCCCCGCAACTGCTCTCCTTCTGTTACTGCCCCCCCTCCCTTCCCGTTGGTGTTGGCGAGTTCAGGTCTTTCCCAGCCCTGGGGAGGGAGCAGCTGTCTCTTCTGTGCAGGGTGTTCATTAGACCCCCAGGGGCCAGAAGAAGTGGGGGTGGGGGAGGATGAGGGGGTTGGGGAAGGGAGCTGGAGGACTGGGCACTAGTGCCCTTGACTTGCAGGAGGGGTGTGGAGAGGCTGAACCCAGGGCAGTGCCACGAGGTCTGGCAGCTCTCAAGAAGGCAGAGGAGGGTGCCTGGGCTAGAGAGCATGATCGTTGTGTCCCGACTGTCGCATCCTTCTCTGTGTGGCTGCATCCAGATTCAAGAATGACTTGAGGATACAGTTGGCAGTCTTTAAAAACAAGAGTTGAGGACACAGAATAGGGGTGGAAAGTAACACTCAGTCTGCCTAGGTGTGTCTCCTGGGTCGGGGCCAGAACACAAGCCCTTTACTGGTGGCCAGCTCCACACTTGTGTCCGCATCCGATGCCCTGCCCGGCCTGGGGAACATACCTGTGTGGGCTCCAGCACCAGCGGTCGTAAGCGTGTCATCACAGATGTCCCTTGGAGTGTCACTTTAGAACACTTCTCTTTTTCTGACCCTTCTCTTTTTCTGACTTTCATCTGTGTGACTCCCTGCCCTACCACCTCCAGGAGCATGAGAAGTGGGGTGGAATTAGCCCCAAGGGAGGTGTGGGCACCCGTGGGTTCATGGCAGCTGGGAGGCCTCAGGCTGAGCATCCTGAACCAATGTTTCTTAAGCCGGAGTCAGCAAATATGTGCCCAGGGATCTGAGTTTTCTCAGAATTAAAAAAAAAAAATTTTTTTTGTCCTTTCATTGTTGATGGTAGTCTAAAAAAATATAACTATATTTCAAATCACTTTATAAATAGTCCCCAAAGAGTTGAAGATTCTCCTTGGATTCCAGTGACTTCACTGGGGTCATTGCCTAATGAACAAGACACCAAGGTGAGGGGTGCCTGGGTGGCTCAGTTAAGTGACTGCCTTTGGCTCAGGTCATGATCCTGGAGTCCCAGGATCAAGTCCCCCATCGGGCTCCCCGCTTGGCAGGGAGTCTGCTTCTCCCTCTGACCTCTCCCCTCTCATGCTCTCTCTCTCTCATTCTCTCTCTCAAATAAATAAAGTCTTAAACAAAAAGCAAGGTGATACAATAGCTAAGTGAAGCCTTTGAGTTAGGTGAGAGCCAAATGATCTCACAGAATGCTCTATGAAGAGGTTTCCTTGTTGCTTAAAAAAAAAATAATAGTAAACATTTCAGTAACACCACGTAGCAGGTGTAGTTCAAGTGCATTACGAGTGATCCTTAAAACAGCCTTGTAAAAGAGAGACTTTTATGATCACCGTCCCTATTCTACTTACAAGGATTATGAGGCACAGAAAGGTCAAGGAACTTAGGCAGCGTCCCACAGCCAGACAGGACAGGTGCTTGAATGGGAACCCAGAGGGGCTGGCTCTGACTCTGCCCTTACCCACCCTGTGACCTTCCAGACAGGCAGAGTGGCTCACTCCCGCACTGCTGCAGGTCGTACGGAATAATTGTGCTTCGGTGAAAAACTGCACCCTCTGGGTGATGTGGTTCTGATTTTCGGGAAGCTAATTTACAACTCTGTTAATTATAGATAAGTGACAGCAAAGTAGCTATTGTCTATAGACATGCAAATCCTATTCTCTCTCTCTCTCTCAGTTGACTTCTCTCCCACTCTCGGGTTTGCCCCATGTGTGCATTCATTTCAGTGTTTCTGATCTACAAATGTTTCTATCGTTTGGATATTTTTAAACTTGTTATAAGGTCTGCCTAGTTCCCTCCTTGATTAGTGAGTAAAATCAAATCTTTACCATGTCTTCATTTTTATATCTGTACGAGAGCAATGATTTTACTCGTTTTGAAAATTATGGTTTTTTTTTTTAAAAGATTTTATTTATTGACAGAGTGAGAGAGCACGAGCAAGGGGAGTGGCAGAGGGAGAGGGAGAAGCAGACTCCCTGCTGAGTGGGGTGCCCGGTGCAGGACTCAGACTGGAGCCCAGGACCCTGGGATCCTGACCTGAGCTGAAGGCAAACGCCCAACTGACTGAGCCACGCAGGTGTCCCCAAAAGTGTTTTAACAAAAGAATTTCTCAACCCATAGCTTCTCAGTGAAGTGCTCCGTGACCTTCTGCTCACCACCCGCCCCCTTAGCCTGCTCTGGCTGTGTTTTCCCATAGAGCTGTTCTTCCAAGACTATGGTTAATATTCCTGTGTTTGTTGTTGTTTATGGCCTGTCCTCTCCCACTGGGATGTGAGCTCAGCGACGACAGAGGTCTTCATCTCTTCTGTTCACTGATCCCTCCCAAATACTCAAACGGTGTCTTGGCATAATGTGGATGTTCAAACAATATATATATATATTTTTAAAGAAGTGGGGAGACAATTGAATCTTGATAGGGTATAGTGGTATAAACACATCTTACTCAAAAGGGCTGCATTGGCTCAGTCATTGCCATAACCTTTCCGTGATGAATTTGGGAAATCTTTCAACAAAACATCATCTGTCGTATGTAAAATTAATCAGTAATTTGGATGGGACTTGGGAGGCATCTACTTTGTAAACTTCATTTTATCATTATGTAAGAACTCTAAACCTTAAGGAGCTGATGTCTAGTTTTGTTTATAGTGAAGGGAGAACGTAATAAAAGTTTTAATGAAAATCATTTGTCGACATGGGGAACCTATTTTTTTCCCCTCACTCCTTTAAAAGGAAGTATGCGTGTCATTCAAATTGGACAAACCGTTTTAAATATCTAACGAAACTTCCGTGTGGCAAGATCAGGGGGAGGAGAGCTGGGACAGCCAGTGGGTGGTTTCATTCTGTGGCGAGGCCTGGAGGTGCGCAGGGCGAGACTGGCGTCTTTGAGGGGTGGCCAGCGGGAGGCCACCTGTCTGATGCTGGGGGGTGCCTCCTCTTGTGAGACCGGAAGTGGACCAATCCCCTAAATATTGAAGGGCAGAGTTTGATTTTTGCATAAAGAATGGCGTGATGAGACCAGACAAAGCTGTGTACATTCAAAATAAGGTCTGGGCAGGGGAAAGGGGAAAGAGAAGCATTTTCTAATGAGCAAAAATTTGATGTGGGGAATATTTTAATTTTTTAAATTTTTTATTTTTTTCCCTGATTTGGGGAATATTTTTAAAAGATCTGTCACAATGTCTTTCATGTGTTCTGTATGTTTTAAGCAGGGGATTGTGGGCGCTCGGCCGCAGGAGGTTAGGCTGGTGAAATATTTTTACTTAAAGCGGGTCTCCGTTTGCATAATCATGTATCAAACGTAAATCTCAAGTATCAACACTTTCCTGAACTTTTTGCCTAGTAAGAGCTACCGTCTGCAGTCTGAATTGCCCACTTTCCTTATGAGGGCAGCCAGAGAAATGGGACCATATTACTGTACGTGCATTTTAAGACCTAGTGCTTCACTAGAACAGAATTAATTTTAAAGCTTTTCTCTGGTGATAGGAATACTCATTTGGATAAACTTGCGGATACGTTCAGTGTTGGTCATTGTTGGAAGGGCACACTTCCCAGTCATGGTGTTAGAGTCATTTCCAGTGTCCCAGAGGGGGCAGAATTTGTCGCAGGCAGACAGGTGATAGAATGCGAAGTGTAACTGGATGTGGAAACAACTGTGTAAATGATGATTAAGGGTGTTGAATCGTAATTAAAATAAATTAGGATTGGTGCTGAAAGTGGCACAGCGAGTGCCCTTGAATGGAGAGAACCATTGCGGAAATGTCAGCTGGGGCCTCTGTCCCCCGTTGCCCACATGTGCTCTTGGGTTTTAATCACCTGGATGGCTCTGGCCAGAGGGCTGGGTGCCCCACGGGCCCCCCTGTGTCCAAGAATTACCTCTGCCCAGTGTAGAAGGGGGCGACCTGTTGGTAGGTGCCATTATAAACTCACGGGGACGGGTTTCTGGGGCCCTCTGAGTCACGTGTGGCTGGGATTTCCAACTGTAGAGACGTGTGTGCTTGACAGTCATCGAAACGTGGAAGACCAGTGAGGACAAAGGAGTGGCCAGCAGAGCCGGAGAATGCGAGCATGAGGACCCCAGCACCCGGCTCACTGTGCTTTAAGCAAGAGTGGCTTGATGCCAAGGTCCCTTCCTATAGAGTGGTGGCAGTCACACTTGTAAGGAATCCTCCAGTCCTCAGGGGTAGCCTGCCTGCGACACCTCTGTGTGGGAGAGGGAAGGGGGAGGGAAGGGAAGGTTCCAAGGCTCACCCTGCTGGTCTCTAAGTGCTGGTCAGGGGTAGCTCTGTGATGCCCAGTTCACAGCTCCGTGCTTTCCCTTGGCCCAGTTCCTCTATTCCAGAACTCCAGGGGGCCCCTGATGTGGGGCCCTACCCCCACCACTTGCTCCTTTACTCTTTTTCATCTCCCTTCTTTCCTTCCTTCCTTCTACCTTTCTCTGAGGCCGTGGCCATAGCCCACATGGTGGTCCCTTGGCTGACTGGCAGCCCTCGCGGTAAAGATCTGGTCAGCCAACCCCCCTGCGTCATGCAGCATGTTTTTTCATGCCTAGACGCGCCTCATGGTTGTGAATGTGAGCCCTGCAGTGTGAAGACAAAGGCACTCCAATGAAGAGAGAATTTTTTAAAGCAAAGATGTTGGACGTTGTCCTAGTCAACTTTTGCTGCCATCGTGCCGCCCGACAAACATCCCCACACATCCTTGGCATGCCCTGGCACTTATGTTTCTCACAGTGAGCTTCAGGGATGCTGCCTTAGCCTGGGGGTCGTGGGCCTGGGCTCCAGGCTTTGGGTTGAGGTCACGGTGGTTCCATGCATCACATTTTGGGGCAGCAGCCTCATAGCAGTGACAGGAGCAAGAGAGGAAAAGTGCAAATATGTGGAGCCTCTTAGACCTTGGCTTAGGATCGGCATGGTTATGTCTTCTAGTGAACATTGCGTTGGCCCAATGGAGTCATGGGGTTAAGGCCAAATTTCAGTGGGGTGGGGAGAAAGAACTGCATCCCCCCTCGTGCACGGCTGCGTGGTCACTTGAATGGGAGAAGGAGTGAAAGATGGAGAATGTTTCATCCTCCTGAGTTATGCCCAGAGACCATGGTCCCCATACCTGGGGTTGGGGTCCCATGAAGGGGGATTCCAGGCAGCACCAGAAGTTTTAGGAGTCCTAGTCGGTAGCAGTAAGTGTAAATACATTCAAATACACAGATAGGTTTCTCTTGTCCCACCTGGAACATGCTGGTTTGAGTCCTTTAACATGCAGGTGGCTGACCACCTTCCTCCCTGGTGCCTGAGCCAGAGGCCCAGCCACCCCTTCCCTCCAGACTTCCAGACCCACGGGCAGCCTTCTGCCCTTTGGAGCAGTCCCTCTGAGCATCTGCCTAAAGTTTCCAAGATATTTTAAAGCTTACTGTCTGAAGTGTTTGGCCAAAAGAATACGAAAAAATTTGAGACGCCTGTTAGCAATTTTTAGCGCCAACGACGAGAAGCAAGCTTGTGTCTCATCCACAAATAATCAGGAGGGTGGTTCATATTAGGAACCCGGGCCAGCAGCTGCCACACATCACGGCAGTTGTGCTTGCGGGACTCAGGAGGCGCAGGGGCGGTTTCGCTCTAACAGTGACATGATCTGCCATCCCACAGACCGAGTGGCCAAGGTCGCGAAGATTCATTTCTGGAAAGACTATCATCTCCTTTAAAGAGCCATAAATAAAATGCCTTATGGGTTTTTGGAGAGCATTCGCAATCTGCTTTCCTTCAACTGAAAAGCCCATGGCTGCTTAGAGAAAAAATAAAACGTGTTCTTTCGGCTAAACATGTGAAAAGGAAGAAGGAAGCGAATACTTGTTGGATGGCGACACATCCATCCCCATGTGGGAGAAAAGTAACTTGTGAGTCTGAAGGTTGCCCCTTTGAGAGGATGCACGGGAGGTCTTACGGAATTGACACAAATACTAGCCCAAAGGGGTCCCCGAAGGAAGTTATCCTGGCTCCCAGGTCTCCTGCACTCATGCCTCCTGCTCGGTCACCTCGGCTTCGGCGTCTCCTTGTTGCTCCCGTTGAAGGGGGGATCCCTAGTGCCGTCCAGTTCGGTCCCCACCCCCAGCTTGTCTGTGAAGCTTTCTCTAGCCAGAAGCCAACTGTCTACCCTCTGGT
>CM053611.1:89034116-89122002 GCA_028646535.1 Procyon lotor
AGCTTGTCTGTGAAGCTTTCTCTAGCCAGAAGCCAACTGTCTACCCTCTGGTCATCCCTGGCTTCCTCAACCCGGCACCCCTCAACTCTCCCCCATCCAGCCCAGATTGAAAGCCAGGGTACTTGGTGTGTCCGCCCGTGACAGGGGACCCGAGGCATCGCTTTTGAGATCAGCCCAACCACTTTGTTCCTCACGCAATGAACGTTTTTTTCCCCCCTTGGGGGAATGGGGATTTCAGAGGATTTATTTTTATTTTTTAAATTTTATTTTAATTCCACTATAGTTTAACATGCAGTGTTAGTTTTAGGTGTACAATACAGGGATTCGACAGTTGCAGACATCACTCGATGCTTATCATGATGAGTGTCCCCCTTCATCCCTGCCGCCTACTAGTTTAACAACTGTGGATACAATAAGTCCATTAGTAGTAGTAGAATCAGTACCTGTTGCCATGGAAGTCCTCAAATGTCTGGGGATAAGGAACTGCCTGGGGGAGTGGGGGAAAAATTTCCTCAAGAAGACCTGGGTCACCACAGGTAGGTAGGAGTTTACGAGGCTCCGAGACTAGGGAACAGCATTTTAGACAGAAGGAAGAGCACTTACAAAGCCCACACCAAAGGAAAAGAGAGTATTTTCTAATCCTCTCATAACAAGGAAAAGATGCTTTTTCCATTGGAAGCAGGTGTGGCCGTGGGTTTGATCTGCAATAGGACAAATATCTTGGGAATCCAAGGGCTCTTCACATGGCAGTGGTGAGCCTTCAGTTCACAAACCTTTGTCTGTTGGACCCCTGAGACATGTGGGCGCCATGCTCGGTTTCGAAGTCCGGGGGAGATGCCAAGTGACCCAAAAGAGACCCCTCTCTGGGCAGCGCAGCATGTAGTCATGCTGTCGGTTGGAGCCCAGCCCCCCACCTCCCTGCACTCATCCCGGGGTCTAGATTTCACAGCAGATCATGGACTCCGAGACTGACCAACAACGCAGTCAAGAGTCTGGGCGGGGACAGACTCCAGTGTTAAGAGGGGACTCGCTGGAATGGGGACTAACCGTTCGAGTGGGCAGCTCATGAATCACTCCTTCACGTTCCTCCCAACACTGCCCCATGGCCGGAGGGGACGCGTGTCATGACTGCAGGGATCATGGCTTCTCTGTATTTCTGAATCGGGGCTGTTTACAAAAATGCCTCCAGAAGGCACCTGGGTCCGAGTGGCCCGTGGGGTCGACGCCAAAGTGGCGTTTTGTCGGGTTCCCTGCGGGAAGGAAGGCAGGAGCCTGGCGTCCGGTCCGAGGCCCCCGCCCTGCTGTGGGGTGGGCACCTGTGCTGACGACTCTGACCTGGCCTCCTCCCCCCCAGGTATGGAGAGTGCAATCACACTGTGGCAGTTCCTGTTACAGTTGCTGCTCGACCAGAAACATGAGCATCTGATCTGCTGGACCTCCAACGATGGTGAATTCAAGCTCCTCAAAGCAGAAGAAGTGGCCAAACTGTGGGGCCTCCGGAAGAATAAGACGAACATGAACTACGATAAGCTGAGCAGAGCCCTTCGATACTATTATGACAAGGTAAACCCTCGAGCCTCCGGGAGACGGTCTTGGGTGGGTGGAGTGCCATCTGCACACTTTCCCGGTGAGAGCAGACAGTTGTGGACCGTGAAGCAAATTAGAAACCTCAGACGGAGGCAATTTATGCAGGTTTTTTTCTGGTGGAGGTTTCCCTTAGGGTTTTTTTTCCTGGGAGCCCTTTGGGTGTTCCTATGGGTCAGATTTTGTTCCGTCTGCATTTTCCCTTAGAGGTTGCTGCAAACGTTTGTTCACGACAGAAATTAGTTGTAGGGAAGTTCTCGGGCCTCCCTCATCGTCAGTTGCTTGAGTGACAGAACGAATGTCACTCAATCCCCGTCTGGGGATGGGTTCACTCAGAAGGTTCTTTCCTGGGACATCGGAAGCTTGGGGAAGTTATTTAACAGCTCGGGGCCTCGGTGTCCTTATTTATACGAGGGGGATCATTCTAGACCATCTCAGGATTGTTATGAAGATAAACGTGTTCGGTGCTTAGAATAATGCTTGCTACCACCGGCAGGGCTTTGCACCTTCGTGGGAAATTTCCCTAATTAAAAGGAAAGCCATTTTCCTTTTTAAGTCACAGAGAGGAGTCAGAGTGCTTTGTTAAGTGGTAACGTAGCCCAGCTGCCAAGCAAGGACAGTTGGGGTGAGTTTTAATGCATTTCTGGAAAAGCAGTTAATGTGCCTGTTAGGGCAAAATTATTGCTCTTTAGAGGTAATCATTTCAGGCCTGTAATTTTGGCCATCTCTGCGTGGATCTGTTGTTGCTGTATATTTAGCCTCTGAGACACAAAGACTTAGAGTCCTAATAAGGGTAAGCTTTTGTTCTGGATTTGCTGTTCATATTGAAAGGTGAATTAAAAGCTGATTTAAATATTAGTTGCTGATCTATATTTAGTGCCTGCCTTTTGCCAACGTCTTTGGAATTCAAGACAGAAGGATCACACATTTCAGGAAGTGGAGACATCATTAATTATAAAGTGTTCCTTTATATGATCGTAATTACATATGATTATGTCATTGAAATGTTAAAGGTGCTTTCCTTTAATGTAGCAATTAATTAGTCCTGGCTTAATGCAGAGTCCTACGAAGAAGTAAAAGCACTTCTTGCAAATTGCACGTCTGAAAGACTCGCAGTTTATTGCGAGTTTATTGTTTTGCATTTTTCCCCAGGTCCTAAGTCACACAATGGGACTTGGGGCCCTTTGAAGGAAAACAGTCATCTTGCCTGTTGGCACGGTGCCTAAAAGCCTGGCTTTGAGGCTAAAAAAATGTCATTGTTTTAAATCAAGGCGTCCAAGATAAGGGGCCCTGTCTCAGTACCTGTAACTCGGTTCCACCTCTCCTTATGGCCCGGGCACCGGGGCTAAGGGTGGTGGGTCTTCAGCATGAAGGAAGACCCTGGGCTGGAAATGACTCCTCAAAAGGCCAGTAGAGCCATTGCCGTGGAGACTACACCTGCTGTCCCTTGGGCAGACTTTCTAACTTTCTGGGGAGAGCAGTGCTGGGGCCTTCCGTCGCCCGTGCGTCTCGGTACAGCTCAGTGCGGCGGGCGCTTCCCGCCCTTGGCCTCATTTGAGCCACAACAGCCCCGGGAGCTGGACCTGCCGGCCTCTCAGGGAGGCGGGAGCCTCGGACTTGAACCTGGCCTGTCTGCCTGCATTCCTGGCCATTAGGCACATGCCCTACCTTCCGGGCTGTTGGTTTCCTTTGCCTCCCTGAACACCCTAGTTGCAGGTAGGCAGTCAGGTAGTGCGAAGGTGATTTTCATTTCTTACCAAGCCCTGCAGTACCGCAGGGCCCTGCTGTGCACTGTGACTCCGGGTGGGCCCAGGGTCCAAGTGGCCGCTGTGGCCTCCTCACCCCCTTGTCCCTTTCCTCTCTCACCAGCGCCGAGCCTGATGTTTGGCCACGTGACCTGTGAGCAGTCAGCTGGTGTGAACGGTGAGGGCAGGAGCAGCTCTTGTCCAGCATGTCACACAGGCGTGGCCACCGAGGGAGGACACTTTATGTCCTTCCTTCCATGTGTACACAGTACCCACATGTGTACACGGTATACTCACATGTACATAAGACACATGCATGAACACACCATATACACGTGTGCACTACATGCATGTATACATTGGACATGTGTGTTATACACACGTGTGCCATGCAGGCATGCGTGCACACCATATACACATGCGTGCGTGCAATATACATGCACACGTACATAACGTATGTGTGTACGTAATACACGTGCGGCCAGTATGTGTGTGCACAGATATATATGTGCATGTATACAGTACACATACCAACATGCACATGTGCACACACAACACACATCCACATGTATACCATATACACGTAAGTGCATGTAATATACATGCAAGTGTGTGCAGTACACATATGTACACGATATATGTGGGCCTGTGCACAATACATATGTGTGCACATGGGCATTTGAATCTTTCTCATGCAATGCTCTCAAGTGATGAGTAAGTGTGATCATTCAACTCCTGATCTGGCTTAAAACACAAAGGAGGAAAGAAGAGAAGGCAGAGGATGAAAGAGGAGAGGAAGGTGGGGGAGGGAGAGGGAAAGGGGAGAAATGCAAAGGTTACAAACATTGGAGTAGATTTTACATTTCATGATGAACACTTTTTAAAAAGATTTTTTTATTTTAGAGAGAGAGCCCACATAGGAGCAGGGGAAGGGGCAGAGGGAGAGGGAGAATCTCAGGCAGACTCCCTACTGAGCGTGGAGCCCAATGAGGGGCTCGATCCCAAGAGCCTGAGATACGACCTGAGCTGCCCAGGTGCCCCCATGCTCAGCACTTCCTTCAACTTTGCCAGTGTTGTGACTGTGACATGTGTAATGTATACATTGTATACATTGTATAGTCACAGACTATGTGTATACATTGAAGCCCAAGAAATTGCCAACATCTGACCATTTTTGACCCCACAAAAATGGCAGTCTCACATGGTTTGGTTTCTGACCCGAGAGGCGGAATGGAGGAGGGTCTGTGAACAGGAAGCTGTGGCCACGTGCTCCTCCTTGTGCCCCATCGAGCTCCGCAGGCATTCCTCGTGGTTCCCCGGCTCCCAGTGTGACCCTTTCTGCCTTTCAGGGTCCTCTTCAGCTTGCTTCTTCCATCCTCCAGTCCCGTCCATCCATCCATCCATCCACCCCCCTGTCTATCGCCCAGAGATCACTGGTCCAGAGTCTGCTCTACAGGTGGGCTAAAGTTGGTGACTCCCCACCTTGACGGCCGCATTCTTCTCTCCCGCTGGCTTTTCTGTCCATTGCTAGCTAGCGTCTCTTCACTGTTGGCTGAAACTGCCCATCCGTTGGTGTGTCCTGATAGGGAAGTTTTCCTGCAAACATGAGAATATCATTATTTTGTTGTTATTGTTGTAGGTTATATTTCTAGCTCATTCCAGAATATTAGAAAAGGACAGAGGGGAAAAAAAAGTTGAAAATGCGTGTAGTACTTTGTAGAAGGCATTGGAGCAGAATAATATGTGGGCTAATTGTGTCTGCTTGGGGCCGAGACACTTTAATCATCACTCCTCGAGAACCTAACCCTCCCCCCCACCCCCCTGCCATCATCCATCATTATAGCAAGGTGGTTAATAATATGAACTCTGGGCTAGACTGCTGGGTGTAAATCCAGCTCCATGACTGTGAGTGCTTTGCCCGATCCCTCTTGGTTTCGGCTTCCTTCCTAAAATGGGTCTGATAGTAGACCTGTACCGTGGGGTGGTGGTGGGTGTCAGCTGAGTTCACACACGGTTGGTTCTGAGAACCTTGCTCGAAATACAGTAGGTGCTACGAAGTATTAGCCAGAGAAATGATCCAGATGATATTTTTCTCATCACTAATTTGAAAAATCCAGACAGCTGCAAAGAAGAAAGCTTGGACCTGTGTACCACCTTCCTGAACGAGCACACCCAGAAGTGGGGTGAGGTCAGATCCTGGGTGACTGAAGACGGATGACCGCAGTTTCTTTACCCAACTGCCTATCTTTATATATGGAGGCTCTTCTGAAATTCAGTGACGAAGATGCTTCAATATCTGAATGATGCTTCCTTGCCTCTCTGAGGGCACCCTTCTCTGAGCACCCCCAGTTGGAGCAGCCAGCAGGAGCTGTGCACTCGGCGCTCTCCAGGCTGGAGTCCAGCAGTCCCTCAGCCTCTGAGTGTCCGTTCCCCTGTGGGAAAGGGAGCTTCATAACAGCGCCTTCCCTCAGCGGGTGGTGTGTGGATTAAGTGTGAGCACGCGTGTGAGGTACTCAGCACAGTCAGGTGTACCTGCTATGTACACACCCCCGACACTCGTCCCTTCTGTTATCCGGGCTAATGAAACTCGCTGTGTGACAGTCACCTGTTTATGTCGCACAAAACCGTCTTCACCGTGGTCTCCTGGCTTACCCCCCTTTGCTGCTCCTGCACCTTGTATAGGGTCTGGCGCATAGGAGTTGCTCAGGAAATGGGAAATGAAAGCAGTTGGAGAACATAATGAGGTGGACACTACCCAGATACAAGTCACCTTTATAATGAAAGGTGACCATTTGGTAACTGCTCAACTTGGAAACAGTGTCACTGCCTTGTCCTGGATTAGTGTCCTAGGATGGTTGTAACCACAAAGTGTGTGGCTTAGAACAACAGAAGTGTATTGTCTCATAGACGTGGAGGCCAGACGGTCAAGATCACTGTCAGCAGGGCCGTGCTCCCTCTGACACGCTGGGTAGATCCTTCCTTGCCTCTTCCTAGCCTCCAGTGGGGGCCATTGGTCCTTGTGTCCCTCGGCCAGCCCCCTCATAACTCCGGTCTCTGCCTGGCTTGTCACATCATGTTATTTCTGTCCGAATTTCCCTCTTCTAAGGACCCCAGTTCTACTGGATCAGGGACCACCCTCATCACCTCCTCTTAACTCAGTTACATCTGCAAAACCCTATTTCCAAAGATCCCGTTCACCCGTACGGGGTAGGGGAAGGGGGAGGTAGGACTTCAGCATTTCTGTTTGGGGGACATACTTCGTTTGTCCTATGTACGTATATTTCCAACACGGCTGGGTTTTCATTTGGATTTTCAATATGATGGATGCCACACATTCCGAAGGAAAACTGTATTACCTGGGCAGCAGCTAGACTCAACAACAGTTGTGAAACTAGACTCTATGACAGGCGCATCATGGTGTGCCTGCCACATGCCCGGCACTGGGCTGGGTCCCCAGGGCAGATGCAAAGATGGAGGAGTCCCCTTCTGCGCTGGAGGAGTCAACGCCTCTAGTAGAGGACTTGGAGCCCCTCCTGGCTTTTTTTTTTTTTTTTTTTTTTTTTAAAGATTTTTTATTTGTTTGACAGAGAGAAACATAGCGAGAGAGGGAACACAAGCAGAGGAAACGGTAGCGGGAGAAGCAGGCTTCCCGCAGAGCAGAAAGCCCGATGCGGGGCTCGATCCCAGGCCCCTGGGATCTGACCTGGGCCGAAGGCAGACGCCTAACGACTGAGCCACCCAGGCGCCCCGGAGCCCCTCCTGGCTTAGCCGTGGCCGTGATAGGAGCCCTCTAGGGTTCCTTCTCCCACCTGCGTGTCTGGGGATCGCCGTCACACACGCCTTTAGGGGAGGCTGGGGGTGGTCACAGGTTTGCAGCTAACCATTGACAAGGACCTGCTGCCCCCACTTAAGGCTTTTGACGAGGCTGCTGGGCAAACCCAGGTAAATTCTGAGGAAAGAGTGATGCCCAGGCTAGGGCGCGGCATATCTGATGCCTCGGGTGTGGACTGAAGGCCCCCGGCCAGCTCAGAAACGTGCAGGTGGAGGGAGGAGGCTGCGTTCGAGCCTGTGAGCCTAGAAAACCGAGCTAGTTCATGCCCGCTCAGTTCAAAACCACCCTCCCCAACCCCCTCGTTTCCTGTAGTTTCACTCCATATCCTGGGACATGGCTTTGTTCCTTTGTAGTTCTGATGGTTGGAATTTGGGGAGGGGGGTACAGTTTGTTTTTTCATCTCTCTTAAAGTGGAATGGAGTCTTCCAGAAGGTCCTTCTACAACCTGACGTGATAACAAGCATCTCTTTCAAAGACTGGCTTTGTTTAAGGAGATTAACGACCCTTTTTCACTCCTTAACAACTCAGACCTGGTTCTTAAACCTCTCATGGTGGAGTGGAGAGGAGAGAGCGGTCAAAGCCCAGAGCATGCCTGCGAGTGGCCCCCTGAACCGCCCACACCCATGGGCCCAAGCTTGAGGGGCATGAGGCGCTGCTGGGTTCCCCCTTCTTAGGTAGCCTCTGGGAGATTTTTAGTTCTTCGTCCCTCTCCAGAAGACATATTTTCCCTCTCTCTTTCGCCTGTGCTTTTTTTCTTCCCGGGTTCAGCCATACCTTTAAAAATACCCCCTCCCCGCCCCCGGATGGCTCCGTGGCTGGCTGGGGAGAGACACACACACAGGCAGTTATAACAGAGTGCTAGCCTGGCCGGGATGCCAGCATCTTACCGGGCAGGGGCGGGAAGTAAAGGCAGAGGGAAGGACCCCGGAGGTCAAGACCCCTGCCTTGGCCCAGAGCAATGAGAGTGGGTTTAGCAGCTGAACCACATTGGGGAGGGATGTACTGACAAAGGGGCAGTATGTGCCCAGGGGCAGAGAGCTGGACTTTTGGCTTCCCAGGGGAGTCTCCAGGGTCCTCCGGGGAATGAGGGGGACATGCGATGGGGCAGGGAGTGTGGAGCGCGTCACGCTGAACAGTTGGACCTTCATGGCGACGGCTGGAAGCGGGAAGGTGCCGTGGGCAGATTTGCATTTTAGAAATAAAAATCTTTATCTCCCCGTGCTCTTCTTGGCATTGATGGCATCCCGCTCCGTCCCCCCAAGCCCTGATCTTTTGGGCCAGTTAGCACATACCGACTCCTCGGGGCTGGCTGAGTTGGCCCCGAGCTGGCCCCCAGGCCCCTTCAGGTCGGGGCGCCCGTGCCCCTCCAGGGATCTGCCCGCGGATGGGGCTGTGGCCGGCTTGCACGCGGGAAGGCGGACTTCCCGGAGGAAACTCCAGCCACAGACTCTGAGCTAGCTGCAGGAGACCTGGAAGCTGACGCAATCCCTCATCCTTTTTCCGTCCAACGGAGCTTTTGTCCTTGTTGTTGTTGGCGGTGAGCGTTCCTCCCAGGGGGAGGCTGAAAGCTCTGCCAGCTCCCTTCTCATCAGGAGATTGCAACGGCGATATGATGAAAAACCCTCCGGTCTCCACAGCAACATCCCAGCTTATCCTCACAGTGTCCCGAACGGTCTCCGCTTAATTGGAAGAGGTTCAGGGGAGAACAGTCAAGACAGAGTCATTGGCAGCATATTCCTGGAAGTAGAACGCGTCACCTTCTCAACTTAATTGGATAATTCATTTTAAATTGGGTGTGCAATCACGACAGGAAAATGTTCGCGTTAATAATACGTATCTGAGATCGCCTGCCTGTACCAAGAAGCCTGGCCCTGGCGGGGTTCTCTAATTCCCCAAAATAAATTTTACGAAGATACAACGATGCACTACTGTCTGTCACAGTGGAGAAAGAACAAAAGTCCGGCAAGCGTTTGGAACTTTCTAGAAGGGCTCTGTTGGTGGTGAAATTCCACAGAAGACCTATCTCTCCTGGGCTCTCTTCAGGAGTGTTTTGTACATCACAGCTGCCCCCTGTGCCCAGCCCCTGGCTCTGAGTGTTAAGGGTCTGGTGTTTTTGTTCAGTGTCTTTCCCCCACCCCCTTCCTGTCAGGGCAGCTGCTTAGATGGTTTGAAGTACAACAGATGGCAAATGTACTTTTGCTTGGGGGCTGAGGGGATAACCAGGGCCGTCCTGGAAGCTGCCCAGTGAGGAGGGAGGCGGGTAGCCGATGGCCTCGGGAAGGTTCTCCTGCCTGGTCACACTGCCCTGGGAGTGAGCGGCTGGCCGGAGGCGGCAGGCGGTTGGTGGGGGGGGGGGGCACTGCGTGGGGGTTGGGGGAGCTGTTTTGCACATGCTTCCAAGCTAGCTTCGTGGTGGCGCTCAGTGTTCCCCCAAATAGGGCAGTTGCTAAGAAACACCCGGAGTCTCAGGAGTACCTTCAAAACTGTGCCGATGGGGCTGCTGGTCTGGGTGTTCGGCTGCCAGTGCTCCAGCAGCCTCACCAAATCCACTTACGTCAGGCTGTTGCCCAAGCCCACTCTGGCTTGCCGGCGTGAGTGTTCCTGCTTCTGGACAGCTTCTAGCTGCAGGAAGAGTCAGTGGCTGTGTAGACAAACTGACAGCACCCCTGACATTCACATCATACCGCCCACCCCCCGCCCACTGGCCCAGCTGCTCCTCTGTCCCCCCCACCCCTACCTCCAGCCTGGGCTCTGACAACAGTTTACCTCGGCTCCTACCCCCAGTTTGTGACATAAGGAGAGGAAGCTCACTTGTAGGGAGGATATGTCTTAAGCCAGCACTGTGTTAGATATTTCTATGTTTATGGACTCATTTTCTAACGTGAAACGCCTGTCGTCGTGGTTGGTGATGGGCCCATTTTAGAGATCAGGATACTGAGTTTCAGAGAGGTTAAGTAATAGATCCAGGATGAAGCCACTGGTAGGCAGCAGAGCTTTCTGTGTACGACGCTTGAGCCCAAGGTCATCCATGCTCAGAATCGTGAAGCTGGGACATCACACAGCCACGGAGCCTTGGGCCCCAACTTGAATCCCCCATTCCTAATATTGCTGATTATCACCCAGGGGTAGGCAGAGAGAGGAGACCAACCCCTGTTTGTTCAAAATGACAGTGGGGAAACAGCTGGCAGCGTTCTCTGAGCCAGCTGAAGACAGGAGGCTTGGCGGCCCCAGGACCCTCCCCCCACCCACTTCTAGATGTCCAAATGACACTTTCTAGAGAAAGCGAGATCCAAGCATAGCCCCGCTCTGCCCGTGTGCCTGCCCAGCATCCCGCAGCCTCCTGGAAAGACTCCAGACCCCATCACCATCTGGCCCCAACCAGACTGCCTCTCCTGCACCACCCCGGCCTGCCACCCTCCCTCGGCATCTACTCAGATTTTCTCCTTCCCCGGGCTCTCTGCCTTTCCTCCCTGGTGCGCTCCAGCGCCTCCTGAGGCGCCTCCCTGCTTCTCCTCCACCTGATGTCTGCACTTGGCGTTGTCTTCGCTCTGTTCCACCATCCTTGTGCCTGCCTTGCCGATCACATGCTGGTCTTCCGTACCATGCCCAGTTCTGTGCAGTACCTGGCATGCAGTGGTGCCAAATGAATGCAGGATGAGCGTGAAACAAGCAAACAGGCTTCCCCGTAGCATAGAAAGAAGCCTGTCATCTCGGGATGTTGGCACCACACGGAGGCTGAGAAGCCTGCCTGCTTGCCTGTCCTTTAGCAAGTGAGGACCTGAGCTGGGAGGTGAATGTTCAGGAGTGTCGGTGGCCAAGCAGGGTGAGAACGTGCTCCCAGACCATCTGCGGCTCCCAGCCCCTCCCGCTGGAGGTGGCTGCTTGAAGTCACTGTTGGCAGCTCGCTGCCCAGCAGAGCACGTGCTGGGGGACCAGTTTTACATTTTGTTGTGTTAACACTCCAGAGGCCTTTAATAAAAATACCCTTGAGTGCTGAAAGCGAGCCAGCAGGGAGACAGGAGTCTCGGTCCAGGAGAAGCAGCCACGAGCCCGGAGGGGGTGGAAAAATGCTCCTCATGTCCAGTCCGAGGTTGGGCATCCTGCCAGGCTTCTCTTGTTCGCAGGCCTTCGGGCTAGCACGTTGCTCGGGCAGCACGGCCGAGCAGCCCTCCCGTGTGAGGTTGGCCGAATTCGGAGACGTGGTTCACGCTGCCATCTAGCAGTGCCAGGGAAGAAAGAAATCTCAACCCAAACCACAAAGAAACCTCCCCCACGAGTCAGCCAATTCTAAGACCGAGTTGGAGTTCTTTACTGGCAGCACATTATTCTTAGAAGTTGGAAGTGGGCTGTGTGTGTGGGGGTGGGTGGCCGGGTGGGTGGGTGTGCATGCACGCGCATGTGCTGCTGTGCACGCTCCAGGCTTAAGCTTCAGACAGAGGGCAGCCCAGGCTTTGCCTGTCTCGGTGCCTATGGTAGTGCGATGCGTGCGGGCCGGCCGGGCCCTTGGGAAAGGCCGTGCCCCCGGCACGCTGGGCAGAGTCTTGGGGGGACCATATGTTTTCCGGGGCTGCTGTAACAAAGGACCAGAAACTTGGTGGCTCAGAACTACAGAAATGTATTCTCTCAAAGTTCTGGAGGCCATAAGTCCAAAATCGAGGTGTCTGTTGGGCCATGTTCCCTTCGAAGGCTCTCGGGGAGAATGCTTCCTTGCCTTTTCCAGCTTACGGTGGCCCCGACAGTCCTCACCGTCCCTCAGCTGTGGCTCAAGGCTTCAGTCTGTGCGTCTGTCTCTCTCCTTCTGTGCCTTCTTCCCTGTGTGTCTCTGGGGGCCTTTCCTCTTGTCGTAAGGGCACAAGGCATTGACTTTAGCGCCCACCCTAACTCCCTGATGGTTCTGTCCCAACATCCTTCACTGGTGACACGGGCAAAGAGGCTGTTTCTAAATAAAGTCACATTCTGACCTTCTGGGTGGGAATGAGTTTGTGGGGGGCAGGGAGGTGGGTCCTGTACAACTCACTGCTGACGGGAAGGACTGGCCCAGGGAGAGGCAGCTCGGGTTGCTGGGTTGGAGTCCTCTCAGGGCTGCTCCTTAGGGTCGCAGGGGTGAGGTGAGCCTGCCCACAACAGATTCGTGGCGGAGCTCAGTATGGCCCCAGCTGCTCCACGTCCACGTGGGCCCGGACGGTGGGGAGCAACAGGGGGTCAACGTAGCCAATAGTCGGATGCTTCAAGGACGGAGCCCCGATTCACTTCCTCTTCTGTTCCTCGGAGCCTAGCAAGGAGCCTTCCATATGAATTTGTCTTAAATGCTGTTGGAAGAATGCTTGCTTGTTTTAGAGGAGGAACTGGGAGCCTGACTCCTACAGTGAGGACTTGTTCTAACTTTGGAGAGAGGACAGTCCGGTTTTGTGTCCGGAAAGAGTGAGTCAGCCAGCGGTCTGGACGGGAACCCAAAATGAGGAGCTGGAGCCAGGGTGTTGGCCGGGAACCGGCGGCCTCAAGACTGGTCTCTGCTATTTACTGGTTTGTGAACTAGGCCTGACCCCCCCGGGTCCCTCATCTGTAAAATGGGTATCAAAGCGTTGTAGGGATTGCCTGATGTGATGCGTGCGTAAGCCTTCGGGAAACTATAGAGTGAGGTACCCGTATAAGGAATTTAGACAAATCGAGGGACGCCTGGGTGGCTTCATCGGGGGAACATGCAACTCTCGATCTTAGGGTTGTAAGTTCAAGCCCCACATCGGGTGTCAAGATTACTTAAAAACAAAATCTTTTATTTATTTATTTTTTTTTAAAAAAAGATTATTTATTTATTTATTTACCTGACAGAGCGAGACAGTGAGAGAGGGAACACAAGCAGGGGGAGTGGAAGAGGGAGAAGCAGGCTCCCCGCTGAGCAGGAGCCCAATGTGGGGCTTGATCCCAGGACACTGGGATCGTGACCCAAGCTGAAGGCAGACGCTTAACGACTGAGGCACCCAGGTGCCCCTAAAAAGAAAATCTTAAAAAAAAAAAAAAAAAGGAATTTAGACTCTTTGAAGGCTGACTACAATGAAAGGACAGCGTGATATCATAGGGATGCTACACAGTTAGATCATTGCTTGCTAAGTGGACTTGTACTAGGTGAGAGGTCATGTTTGGAGGACCTGTGTGAGTGGGGCACTGACATATACTGATTTTTTAGAAAAAAAGACACTGTGCAGTATTTTTGTTCTGCTCGTAGAGATGAGCAAACGGAGCCTCTAGAAGTTGAGTACCTTTCCCAAGGTCAGGGGAAGGGGAGAAACTGGGATTCGGACCCAAGTCAGTTCACCCAGTGCCAGTTCCATTTAACGTATGGCCCATCAAAGCTCAGAGATGCTGGTCGGTGCTCCCCGTGCTGGCCGTGCTCCCCTCCCAGCACTCCTGCTACTCAGCAGGGGCCACAGCCAGGCTGAGGATGTGGAGGCCAGCTGCCTCTTGTTTTCCCATCAACCTTGTCTTGTGAACGTCACCCACTTCAAGGTGGGCTTTTGATGTCCCGTTTGCTGCAGTGGAACCACCGGGTCCCTGGGGCATCACGCAGGGTCTTCATCAGAGCAGCACCACATCCCCCCTGAAGTGGAGAGGTGATTCCGTTTCCAGCAAAGGAATAGACTTTAGGGGAAGCAGGTCTTCCTCACGAGAAGCTGGAAATGACCGTTCCTGAGCACCCACCTTGCTTCCCTAGCACAAAGCTGGCTTCCTACGCTCTCTGCAGTTACCCCACGATTACTCTGGAATGTAGAGCCCGGTGGTCCCGGTGGGCTGACTAGAACAGCAGCCTCTGAGCCAACAGCAGCTGCTTGCTGGGAGAGAGTGTGGCTGTGGGACAGAAGAGGTGCCCGTCTTGGTGCTCCGCAGCATTGGTGTAAGCTTCAGCTCCACCAGTGACAAGCTGCAGGGTCTGGGGCTGGTAAGCTTTTTAGAGCCTGATATTTCCTTGGGGGAAAAAAGAGAGAGAGAGAGAGAGAGAGAACACGTGCACTTATTTTGGCAATTAATACATATTAAATGCATGCTATTCAATGTGAAAAGTAGAGAAGCAAAAAAGAAATTTTACAAATCACTGGCAATCCTACCACTTTTCAATCTTTAGAGCTTAATTTTTTCTTCTTGCATTCCATATATATAGTTATTTCGTTAAGGTAACGGACTCATCTCACGAGTGCTGCTTTTTTCAGTTAAGGGGCATTGAAAGGCATGGGGGAAATGTTAAGACTGTCTTGCCCTCTAAAACAGCTCTGTGGTATTCCACTCTAAGCGCTTCCGTTATCTAACCCACTGTTGTGGGACAGGAAATTGGGTCTCACCTCTCTTCCCATCCACAGCCTTGATGTCTTCATCTTTATTTTTTAAATTTTTTTAATTTTTTATATTTTATTGATTTATTTGACAGAGAGATCACAAGTAGGCAGAGAGGCAGGCAGAGAGAGGGGGGAAGCAGGTTCCCCGCTGAGCAGAGAGCCCGATGTGGGGCTCGATCCTAGGACCCTGGGATCATGACCTGAGCTGAAGGCAGAGGCTTTAACCCACTGAGCCACCCAGGTGCCCCGATGTCTTCATCTTTAAAATAGGATCCCAGCGCCCACCTTGTGAGGTAGCTCTGCAAGTTTGGTCCATGGTAGGCAAGTCTGTGGTAGGCGCTCATCAATATTTGCTTCTTTCCCGGGCCCTTTCTGGCCGTGGGGTCCTTTCATGTAGGGTCTCTATTGTGGCGAGATGAATGTCCTCAGAATCAGTCCATCCCTCTTCCCCTGCCCAGGGATCCCTGTGACGGGTGCTCAGGGCCAGCAGCCCGCATGGCCCTCCCCCTGGGCCCAGCCACAGCAGACCCTGCAGAGCTGGGCTGCTCCCTCCTGCTCTGAGCGGCATCAGAGAGCAGTGGAGCTCAGGGGGGGTGTCTGCTTAGTCTGCACCACTTGCCGGGCTGGACGTGCTGCCTTTCTACTAAAGCTGCCATGGCCTTCGGAGGGGGACCCTTGGATTTCACATTTGCTGTCCCCAGGGCTGGCTCCCTCCTCTCCCCTCCACCGACCCCTGAATTAATTGCAGTGTGTGAAGTTTCCCTCACAGTGCATGTCAAGGGCTGGCCACGCAAGACATGATATACGGTAAGCCTTGTGTCTATTTTTTGTCTGAACCCAACTAAATAAAACATCATGTTTCCCCCATTGGTCGAGATACATAAACCAGATGTAATTCTGTCTGCCATACGCCCCAGCATGGTATCCAGGACTGTGGACAAAGTGAGGGGAATACGCACAGACTTCTAGGAGGTTTAATTTTGACTGCTTGTTTGTCACTGGAGTGGATAGGGAGTGGATTTTATGTTTTGTTTTTGCTTAAATGGGAGGACAAAAATACTAATACTGAGAGCTACTGTGTATTGTGGGCTTATCAGGTGTGGCTGTATCAGGTGTTCTGGTATAAGCTTTATATGGATTATCTCATTCAATCCCATGAGGCGGGTGGTAGATCAGTTCCCATTTTATAGATGGGGAAACTGAGGCACGTGGCTGGTAAGAGGCAGTTGACTCTCTAGAACCACTCCTTGTAATCCCACTGGCAGCCTTTGTGATAGAGTCAAGTGGGTATTTATGGAAGGATCTACCACTCTCTCTCTCTGCAGCCCCTGCTGCTGTGGGATTAGGAAAAGGTCAGGCTGTTGGGAAGAATGTCCTACACCACCTTTCCTGCTGTATTAAGGAGCCACTGACATTTCTCCGTTTTGAGAACAAGATAGGAGAGTTGCAGAATCAGAGGGCAGGCGTCCTGCGGTTCCCAGAAGCCCTCACACGGTGGGAAAGCAAGGGCGTGGTAATCAAGAACTAGTCTGACGAGTAACCTGTTGTAACTAGTTACTAGTCATAACTAGTCTTACAAGTAACGAGTAACTAATGCTGACGAGTAACCAAGAACTAGTCTGCTCCTCCTGGGGCCACGAGCAGCCCGGGGAGAAACGAGAGCTGGGGTGAGAAGTCTGAGCACCGGCAAGTGCGATGCCTGACCTTAGATCAAAATTGGGGTGCCAGGGCAGAGCTGACAAAGATAGCATGTATTTGCCGCAGACATGGATAAGTGAAATCCAGGTTTATTCAGCTCTCACAGGAGGTATGGGGTTGTAGGGTTTTGCTTATGGCCCTTGGTGTCTGTCTGGGAGTTTTCAGTTTGAAAATGCCAACAAGAAAGCACATGCATTTATACACATAGGACACATTCATGTGGAGCCTGAACCAGCCTGGGGATCAGCCACAGAGAATTGTCTTTCATGGGGTGAAGCCTCCAGTTTCCTGCCTGAGTCAGTTCGCTTTACAGTGAGAGTCATTCATTGAACAAACATGTAGTTAACTCAGTGTTTATCCTTCATAACATCAAAATTAAGAAGGTAAATTGAATTCCTCGAGCATCTCTTCGTTACCTAGCCCTGCATGTAATTTTTTTCAAGATAACAATACAGTAGACACATTTCTCATTTACCCACCATATGGTATTATGTGCACAGTCTCCTTCTTTCTCCTCAGTGCGAGAAGGCAGAGTTGAGTGTCTGTTTACATATTTAAACATGCTCACGGGCACCTCAATTTTTACCATTAAGCCTGGAACCTGTCAGGGCGACAGGGAAGGGAGGGAAGTAGAAGACTGAGTTATTCTCTGTGTTTTCCATCCTGTCGGTGGGGAATAACTAAGGGAGACTCTCACGGGTCCCTCCGTTGCCAGAGGAAGCTTGTGAACCAGGAAGGGTTGCTCTGCCCAAGATGGCCGCCACGGTCCTGCCCCCGTAGGCTGCTTGTCCTTCAGGCTCCTGCAATCTCGAGCCACCAACTTGGACGTGGCCGCAGTGGGAGTAGCTTCTGCTGTCACCTGGGACTTCCACGGAGGGCACGAGGCAGATGTTGCGTTCCCCCTCCTGAAGTCGGTCGTCCTTGCTGCCTGTGACCTCCCACGGAATGTGGGGTCAGGAGTCCACCCTGGTTGTGGAAACACACTGCATGGGAAACGACAAACAGAGGAGGCTGGTCCCACATGTGTAAGGGGAAGCAGATGTGTTCAACTGTTGGTCTAAAACCGTGCTGGAGAAGTCACTCGGCTCGGCTGGACACAGACAGCATTTGTCAGGTTACCAGGCAACTGTAGGCAACACATACTTGTGGGCCTGGGAGGAAGGGGTGAAAAAACCGACTTTCTGTAAATACTCTCCTCACTTTTCATAATAAGAGCCTGTCCCCAAGCGCTCTTGTGTCCTGGGCGGTCTCAGCCTGAGTCTTGTATCCCCTTCCATTGTGGCCAAGGGCTCCGGACTCAGACTGCCCGTGTGCTAGCTTGTGAACATAGGTAATTTATACTCTCTGAGCCTCAGTTTGCCCACCTCTAAGATGGGGATCCTAATAGTTCCAGTCTATCAGGATTAAATGAGTTAGCGGTGGTCAAGTTCTTCGTACCCAGCCTGACAGGTAATAGGTACTCAGCAACTACTATCCATTATTCCCCTGTACTGTGAGTTTTCTCAGCAGACTCCTCGTGGGGCACACTCTTTTTTTCTTTCTTTTTTTTTTTTTGGTTTTGACCAGACTTTTTTTTTAGTATTCTGTAGTTGTTTAACAAACACTTAAATGGTCTTGGGATTGGGGAAGGGGAAAGTGGAGGTTCTTGTAGATTCTCAAGGAAATGTCAGAAAGGCAAAATTTGGCCAGCTTAACCATTTGTTTTTTTGGGGTTTACTGGGTGACTAGCACTTTCCTTATATAAGCACCCGATCTCAGGTTTTTCACACTGAGAACCTTTAGATTTCAGTTTGAAGACCGTCGGAAATCCTGAGAGCAGCATACCTTGATCTCTCTCTAACAGCCAGCTAGTTTGTAGAGGCAGAAGGAGTCACCTCTCCATTTTAGACGGCTAGATGTTTGCAGAAGGTCTTACAGTTGCTTTGCCTCGTTTACTGGGAAAAATCAGATAGAGGACGTGGCCTTTGGGGACACTTTTAACTTGAAAAATTACAACACTGGTACACAAGTCTCAACACATTTGCTTATGGAAAGCAATGCCATAAAGTCAAATAAGATTAAATAGGTTTTACTTCTCGCGGGGCAAACTCTTGAAAGGCAGTCTCCCTTCAGAGACCACAGAGAGATCTTCAAACGTACCGGCCACCCGTGTGCTCCCGGGGTCTGTCCGGGGAAGGTAAGGAAGGGGTTGTCATTTCGGCTGCCAGGCTTATACCTTCTCTGAGTCCAACTACTACCTAGGTCTCAGGCCACGGGCATCCTGTTGGAGGGCTTTCCTTCCCGGCTCCCCTCCTGTGAGCAGGTTTCCCCTGTGCAGGGTTGGGCTCTCAAACAGCGGGGCTACATGCCCTGACCTCCTTCCTGCACCCTCCACACCCCTTCATGCCCGGATTGCCCGGAAGCCAGATCTGCTCCATCTTTCCTGCTGGAGACAGCAGCTACCGTGGGGCCCCTCTTGCTATGGCTGAATTCAGTGTCATTTGTGGAGGCTCCTTTTTTATCTTTAGAATACAGTTATGGCAATCACCATCTCGCCATAGGAGAGTCCCACCATCTTCCATCTAAACATATGTTTTGGATGGACCTCGAGAGTGTTATGCTAAATGGAATAAGAAAAAGACAAATACTGAATGATCTCACTTATGCATGGACTCTAAAAAAGCAGAGCTCCTAGAAACAGAGAATTGAATGGTGGGGAAATGAGCAGTTGTTGGTCAAAGGTACAAACTTCCAGCCACAAAATGAGTAAGTTCTGGAGATCTAAGGTATGGATGGTGACTGTAGTTACCAATATTGTATTAACTACTTGTAAGTGCCAAGAGAGGAGATTTAAATGTTACCACCACAACAAAATGGTAATTATGTGAGTGATGGATGTGTTAACTAATCTTATTATGGTAAACATTTTGCAATGTCTATACATTCATCAAATCTACATATTGTACATCTTAAACTTCACAGTGTTGTGTGTCAGTTATATCTCAGTAACTCTAGGGGAGAAAAAGATTCTTCATGTTCTTTGTAAAGAAATCAGCTTCCTTGACATGTGACTCATACCTCCAATGGACCCATTGAAAGTATACAGTTCAGTGGCTTTGGGTATATCTACAGACTTGTGCATCCAAAACCACAGTAAACCTTAGGACATTTTCACTGTCCCTCCCAAACCCATACTTTTCAGTGTAACTCCTCAGTTCTTCCATGTCACCCCCAAATCTGAGGAATTGACTCTCTTGTCTCTGTAGGTTTGTCTATTGTAGATGTTTGGTAGAAATGGAATCCATCACATACGCGGCCTTTCTTTCACTTAACACATTCAAGGTGCATCGATACGTGGTTTCATGTGTCCATACTAAATTCCTTTTTAGGGCTGGATGATATAGTTTGAATATACATTTTTCTTTTATCCATTTGTCAGTTGATAGTCATGCGAGTTCCATATGTTGTTTTTATTCTTTAAAGATTTTATTTACTTATTTGAGAGAGAGAGAGAGAGATGGGGAGGGGGGTGGGGAGGAACAGAGGGTACTGAGCACAGTGCTCAGCGCAGGGCTCGATCCCAGGACCCTGAGACCATGACCTGAGCAGAAATCAAGAGTCAGCAGGTCAACCGACTGAGCCCCCCAGGCGCTCCTTCTTTGTTCTTTTTACTACATCAAAGCCCTGCTCTTTGAGGCTACCTTTCAGTTCCCCACCATTTTCAGGAGAGGCCTTCTGGTTACTTTTATCACAGCCCCAAATGACTCCTAGGTTTGCTTATGCATATAATCCTGGCTCAGATGTTCTGTTCTAAATACCGATAATAAAATTAAAGGTAAAAAAATAAAGGTTTAAAAAAAAAAGTTTTTTTTTTTTACAAGAATGTGCTTGAAGAAATGATTCAGACCATGCAGTTTCTTTTCTTCTGTATAATTATTTAGGCTCTAATAACTCAGTTTAGATGGATGTTCGAACTGGCTGAGGACAAAATAAAATTTTCATCTGGGGAGAAAGATATTTTCTCCAGAAATATTTTAGAATTGTAGCAGCAGAACATGCCAGGCAGGTGTGCCTTCTTTTTCCCCCCCAAATACATTTATTTTATTTTTCTCAGGGTTCCAAGATTCATTGTTTATGCACCACACCCAGTGCTCCATGCAGTACGTGCCCTCCTCAGTACCCACCACCAGGCTCGCCCAACCCTCCATCCCCCTCTCCTCCAAAATCCTCAGTTTGTTGCTCAGAGTCCACAGTCTCTCATGGTTTATCACCCCCTCCGATTTCCCCCCATGCCCCCTTCCCTTCCTTCTCACAATGCCTTCCGTGTTTTTCCTTATGCTCTACATGTAAGTGAGACCGTAAGATAATTGGCTCTCTGTGCTTGACTTATTTCACTCCGCATAATCTCTTCCAGTCCCGTCCATGTTGATACAAAAGTTGGGTGTTCATCCTTTCTGACAGAGGCATAATATTCCATTGTATATATGTCCATATATATGGACATAGAAAGATGTGCTTTCTTTTTACCGAGAATCCACTCTGGGTCAGGTGGCCTCAGTGACACTCTTATTTAACCCCCTCCTGCTGGGAGTGGACATCTAGGCACGTTGTCTACCCATGCCTGGTGGGGAGCCCACTGAGATGCTCCCAGCGAGGCCTGGGTGGAACGTCTAAGTTTCCCGAATTTCTCGGAAGGTGTGTAAGCGGTGTTGAGCTTGGCTAGTGTTGAGTGTGCAGTTGAGGTCAGATGGAGTAAATGGCATTCAGGGGGTTAAATTTGCAGTCCCCAGCACCAGGCTGCCAGGCACTGGAACTGTTCAGCCTCGAACTTAACAAATCTAACATGCTCAGGGTATGGGAGCCTCCTGTGGGCTGGTGCCGAGCAAAGGTTTGCCAGGATTTGCGTTACTGGGATTTCCGGTGCTGAATGGGGACATTGTGTGTCCCTCCCTTCGATGCCTGCCCTGAGGGATTCCTGCTCAGAAATCCCAGTGGCATAGTAAATATGCCCTCCTCTCCGGATGGCTGGATAAATTCACCCCTGGGATTTGACGATCGTTTAAAGAGGAAAACCGAAATGGCATGCTGTTATGTAGCAAGAGGGAAGGCAAAAACATACTATACTTATGTTTATAAACCAAACGATGATCACAGAAGGAACATCAGATTTAATGAAATTTCATCTCTATGGTTTATTTGAAAGTTACTGAGAGAGGAGATCCTAAAAGTACTCATCACAAGGAAAAAAATGTTATACTCTCTGTGATCATGTTCACTAGACTTGTGATCACTTAAAAGTGATACAATGTTACTGTGATACAATGTTCACGCCATTTCCATTTTGGACATTTCACCTGTACTAAGGAGTTCTTTGATTCTCTCTACCCAAATTTTTGTGGAAATGTGAAGAAGCTCAGGCTTCAGAATGAGAAGATTGTGGTGGTTTTTGGGCGGATTACTCCCCATCTCTGACCTTCCACCCTCCAGAAGGGTGAGGGGTGAGAACAGATCAGAGAGCTTATGCTCAACATCCAGTATACGTAGGTGCTCAAAAGGAGTTACTGCTTCTAAAGTTCTTCTCCCCCACCAAATGATATTGTTTTTTAACTTCTTCATGTATACCCAAGTTTTGGGAGGAACACTTTGCGAGGCAACATTCTGGATCTTTTCTCCATGGGATGGTGCTGCTAGCTCTTTGTGCTCAAGGGAGACCCTCTTTGTCTCCATGGCGTGCCTTGCACCCCACAGACCTTTGATAGATATTTGCCGGTGTTCCCATGTGATAAACTTCGAGAACAGTAGAGCCTTTCTGATGAAGTCCGTTCTTTCAAATTACTTCTGGTGTGATTATTAGTCTTCATTTATATCCTAATGTTTGAGGACTTGGAGCCATAAACTGAAGGGCCAGAAGTAGATGCTAGCGACTTAAAATACTGCAGGAGTGATGTAAATATCAAAGTAGACAATTTGTTTTTCCTCCCGGTGGCTTTTTTGGCAGAAAGTTAAAAAGGAAAAAAAAAATGGCTACATGATTTAAGAAAACATTGTGGTGGCTGGTGATAATAACTTCCATTTCTATAATGCGTTCCAGCTAACAGAAGGCTTTCCCATTATCATTTCATTGAATTCTCACAAGTCCCAGAGGTAGGTAAGACAATACTGCATTGTGGTGAAGGAAACGCTGCTTCGACCACTTAGCTACCATGTGGCTCCTACTTAAGCGCTATAAGCTTAGTAAGTTTTAAAATGGGAGTTCAATCGTTTAGTTTTGGGGTGATAACACCTCCTATTTTGGATTGCCGTGCAGATGCTGTGAGATGGTGCACGGACACTGCCCGCCACATAGTAGGTCCTTAGCGAATGGGGACGGCTAGGGCCTTATTAGGCAGAATAACCCTTACATCACAGATGAGGAAACTAAACACGACCATCACTGTGCCAGAGCTCACACAGTTCAGAACCGCAGAACCGGAAAGCCGATGGACTTCTGCCTCCCGGCCGAGTCCCCTTTCCACGGCACGGCAGCCAAGACGCGTCCATCAGGAGGCACGTTTTCCTGCTGCTGCCGACCAAACTCCCCCTGCCAACGAACGTCTTCCTCCGTTTCTCTGGTGCACTGATCTGTTCACTGTCCCCTCTTGTATTCACAGAACATCATCAAAAAGGTGATTGGGCAGAAGTTTGTGTACAAGTTTGTCTCTTTCCCGGAGATACTGAAAATGGACCCTCACTCGGTGGAGATCAGCCGGGAGAGCCTTTTGCTGCAGGACAGTGAGTGCAAGGCCCCCGCCGAGGGCCGAGAAGCACACAGACACGGCTTGTCGGCCCTCAAAAGCGCCAGCCGCAACGAATACATCCACTCGGGCCTGTACTCGTCCTTCACCATTAATTCCCTGCAGAACCCACCGGAATCCTTCAAGGCCATCAAGACGGAGAAGCTGGAGGAGCCGCTGGAAGACAGCCCTCCCGTGGAAGAAGTCAGGACTGTCATCAGGTTTGTGACCAATAAAAGCGACAAGCACGCCAGCAGGCCCGTGGTGCCCCTGCCCTCCACGTCTGAGGCTTTCCTGGCCTCGTCGGCCTCAGCCAAGGTCTCCTCTTTAATGTTGCCAAATGCCGCCAGCATTTCGTCCGCTTCACCCTCCTCGTCTCGGTCCCCGTCCCTGTCCCCCAGCTCGCCCCTCCCTTCTGAACACAGAAGCCTCTTCCTGGAGGCCGCCTGCCATGACTCCGATTCCCTAGAGCCCTTGAACCTGTCATCGGGCTCCAAGACCAGGTCTCCATCTCTTCCCCCAAAGGCCAAAAAACCCAAAGGCTTGGAAATCTCCGCGCCCCCGCTCGTGCTCTCCGGCACCGACCTCGGCTCCATCGCCCTCAACAGCCCAGCTCTCCCCTCGGGATCCCTCACCCCAGCCTTCTTCACCGCACAGGTAAGAGCCCGCCCCCGCGCTGGGGCTGCATCAGACTCGGGGGCAGAGTGGAGAGGGAGAAAGAGCAACCAAGGCAGCTTCCTTCGGCCCTTTATTTATTTTTTAAAAAGATTTTATTTGTTTATTTGAGAGAGAGGTCACAAGGAGGCAGAGAGGCAGGCAGAGAGAGGAGGAGAAGCAGGCTCCCCACTGAGCAGAGAGCCCGATGTGAGGCTCTATCCCAGGACCCCAAGATCGTGACCCGAGCCGAAGGCGGAGGCTTTAACCCACTGAGCCACCCAGGCGCCCCTTCCTTCGGCCCTTTAAAAGATCATCTTAGGGCCCATAGACCAAAGTCACGGTCTAAGTGTAAAAGACAATTACTTCACCATCTGCAGACCAAGATGTCCACAAGAGAAGAGGTTTGGGATACTGGTTACAGTGGGATGCTTCCCTGGTTTCTTGCTTTCAGTGGCTGAAGGTGATGATATTATGGAACAGTCTCCCAGGCCATCACAGCAGATCCAAACCGTACGTTCCTAGGGAAAGTTAAGAGGCCAAGTGACATTTCAGAAGGTTAGGAAATTTCTTTTGTTTTAGAGAGGAAGAGAGGGGGTGGAGGAGCAGAGAGAGTGTATCTTGAGCAGGCCCCACCCCCCAGTGTGGAGCCTGACGTGGGGCTCGATCTCACAACCCTGAGATCATGACCTGAGCCGAAATCAAGAGTCAGACGCTTAGCTGACTGAGCTGCCAGGCGCCCCTGGGCTTCCTGAAATTTCTATGACCGGGCCCTCTCTGGGGGGCACCTGATAAATGGCCATTTGCTTTCTGTTACTAAGAAGATAGATGTTGGGGCGCCTGGGTGGCTCAGTCGTTAAGCATCTGCCTTCGGCTCAGGTCATGGTCCCAGGGTCCTGGGATTGAGCCCCGCATCAGGCTCTCTGCACGGCAGGGAGCCTGCTTCTCCCGCTTCCATTCCCTCTGCTTGGTTCCCTCTCTGGCTGTGTTTCTTTTGTCAAATAAATAAAATCTTTAAAAAAAGAAGAAGATAGATGTTAAGTGGTGCTGCCATTGCGTTGTCTGGGTGGATCTGTGTTGTCCCGTAGTGTCTGACAAGGAACATCAGGGCCGCACCAAGCAGTGAGGAGGAATCTTCAGCAAAAGCAGTGCTATTCTGAGAAAACCCATCATTAACTCCCACGAGAAGGCAGCCTTTTCCTTTAAATACCACATGCAGATGCTCTTTCTTGTCTGGCTGGCATTCGCAGGGCAAAGGCAGAGCGGGGGCTGGTAAGGCCTATTTCTGCTTCCTCTGGAAAACTGGACACACCTTGGCGGCAGAGGTGAAGCGCATTGGCTTTGCGGTCCTAGACCGGATTCGGTTCCCGGCTGCACTGCTGGGTGGGCCCGAGATGGTGGGCACTTGTTCTCTGAGCCTGTTTCCACGTCTGTGAGATGGATTGTTGGAGGACTGGAGGGGCTGAGGGCCGTGGGACGAGAGCTGGCTAGAGCTGGCAGGTATCCCCCCGGGACCGGGAGCCAGGGGCGCTCCCTCCCCTGCCCCTGTGCTCACGGCCGACACCGTCCTTGCTGTAGCCGGCAGGAGGGGCAGCGGCGACGTAGAGGCTCACGTTTGCCAGTTGCTGTTCTAGACACTTTGCACTCACCACTCCAGTTGTCCTTCGTGGCTGGCCCATTAAGTGGATAGTGTTCTGTCCCATTTTTCCAGCTGAGGTAAATGAGGCACTGAGGTAAAGTAACTCGTCCAAGGTCACACAGCTAGCAGATGGCAGGAGCAAATTTGAACCTGGTTATTCTCCAGAATCCATGCTCTTAAGTAAAATGTTCTTGGCATGCCCACTGGGAAAACACCCAGCTGTCCCTGCGCGTAACCGTCCATGGTCTGCCAAGCAACCGAAAGCGGCTCTTGGCCACTCCTCTCTATGGCTTCTTCCAAACTGATGGTGTCCCAAGGATTTTGTGTCTGCCTTAGCTTGTGAGCTGGTGGCCATGAGCATGCCGCCATGGAGGGGAGGGCTCAGGGCTCAGTTACTGGTCAGAATGAGCACCAGTCAGAATGCTGTTGATCCGGCATTTTCTGATCAAACAAAACCGTCCGGGGATGAGGGGCTGCTGAGTGAGTGGCTCAGAAACAGCGGTTCCTGAAGTAGCTCAGAGAAGTAACGTGAGAAGTGGGCCGGAGGGGACGGTCTGAGGACCTCCTTCCCGGCCTCCCTTGTGTTCACAGCTATATGGTTGAGAGAGGTCTCAAGCCAGACCGAGGCCAATTCAGGTTTCCGTATCTGCTTTCCCTGTGAGCCTGCAGCACCATCTCCGAACAGATGGCCTCGGCTGTCGTTTCAGGAGAGCAGCTCGGGCTGGCCCTGGGATTTTGGATGTGGGCACAGTGAATTTAGGGTAGCTTCGCTCAGTGGGACTGAGGAGGCTATGGCTGGGCTGAGGGGAGGAAGGACCTTGCCATGAGGCAGGGATAGAGTGCAGATGTGAACGAGGGGATGCTAAACTCAGGACTGGGAGACAGGACCTATGAGAACAGCCTAAAACAGGGGAGGGGAAAGCCTCGGAAAGCCAGATGCTTTAAGGAGGACTTGTGCCTTGGTCCTCGGCCAAGCTGCAAGGATAGGACCTTGCTTGTGAGCTGGGGTCAGGGACTCTAAGAAACGGGACCAGGGCTTCCTGAGGAGAGAGAGGCCAAGGGTAGGGTCGGGCCCCATGACAGGAGAGCAGAAGCAAGGTCTCTGGCTGGGAGTGCCTTTGGATTAAGCCAAGGGGGTGGGGGTGGCTACCAGGTCGGGCTCTGGGTGGAGTCAGAGGAGTTAGGGGTTGGCTTTGGGGGATGGTATAATCTCAGGACTTGAATTCCCTCACCTTCTAGCAGCGTCAGCTCTGCTCCCGGTGCAGCTGAGCGTGACCACAGGGACAGAGAGAGCAGAGAAAGGGCAGGCCCCGGGGGGATAGTCATTCACCCAAGTGGTTGCTCTGAGATCGGACAGGACAGCCACACCTGTCTGGGCTCGACAGTCCTCCAGCTCTTTAGGGTGGGCCTGGAATCAATGTAGGATTTGGATTCTCAGAGATCCCCCCCTCCCCCAGGAGCTGCTTTGAGTGGCTCAGAAACTAAGCCTTAAACCATGGTTCCTTCTCAGTGGACAGTCTGAGGCAAGGTAGCTCCAGCAGCCGGCCTCATCCTGAAGGGTGAGCCCATTCCCTGCAGTCCCCCCAGGGGGCAGGAGTGAAAGCCTTCCCTTTACTTCCAGGTCATCTCTGGGGGTTTCCTCTCCTGAAGGAGACTTGGGACTTTCCTCCCACAGGCAGCAATGATGTCTTACTCCCGTAGCTCATTGGTTTCCCTCCTACCTTAGCACTTTCGACTGCAGAAACTACTTTCCTCTGTGGGGTGTGCAGTGTGCAACGTGACACTGTTTGCATGTAAACATTTTGTTACCAGCAGGAACTTTCTGGCAACTTTTCATAACCGTTGGCTTTAGAAGAAATGAAAGGTGTGCTCTAATAACTTGAAAATGAAGTTCCGAGGGATATAGTTTATCCCAATAACTGTTGATTTGTATTTTATCTTATCCCGAGAATAATTCCCAGTTATTTTCAGATAGAAATATGGCAGAAAGGAAGGGTAGGATTAAGAGAGTCTTGGTGTGAACAGGGTCATGACGTTACTCTTCCCTCCGAGGATCATTTTGAACCACTTTCCTTGCATGGGTGCAAATTCAGATTTGAAATGTCATCTACACTATGGTGTGCGTGAAAAAAAATGTTTGTCGTTCTGCCACTTGCCCAAAACTATAATCTCCATCCCCATAAAAAATACTTGTGGTGCATCTGCTGGGATCTGTACAGTGCAGGTGAGATTCCTCTTGATTTTTTAAGGATCCAAGATTACGAATATAGACAGACTTGACGATCACCCAGACTCCCATCAAGCATGAACTACGAGGAACTGAGGGCAGAGAATACAAAAGCCAGTTGTGTACTGAGAAGTGATATAGTTGGAGCTCAGCCACTGAGGTCATATTGGACTCTTGGTAGAAAAGCAAGGATGTTATCTCTGATGGCATGAGCTATAGAAATTGAGATGAGGGAGGAGCCAGGATGCGAAACCCTCGAGATTCCTAGCTAGGTACCAGAGAAGCCTGAAGGGTGCCAGTTAGAACTTCCAATTCTCTGTATTTCTGCACCTCTGTCCGTCTTCCTTCCATTTGCCTCTTCTGTTCATTGTCTCCCTCATCTCTTAGCAATGTAAAGTTAGTTCAGAATTAGGGGTTGGCACATTGCTTTTCCCTTCATTCACGCCCAGGCCTCTGTTAATCTCATGTGTGATGTTTAAGATGCTGAACTTGGATATGTGCGGGCACTGGGGCATGAACTCACCGTCAGAGTCTGAGCATGCATGCCCCAGGCTGTTTTATTAGCAGCAGCCTTGAATGGCACTAATTGAGTAGAGACAGCTGGCAAAGGACCCGAATGCGAGAACCTCCCTTCGTTTACTGGTGGATGTAACAACTTTGAGCCAAAACCATCAGGTGGGAATTTGGAGCAAAATGGATGGGTTCGGTGAGGAGCAACCAGGGTCAACCTCATCCTGTCCCGGCTCTGGAGTGGGTTCTCATCTTACTGTCTCCTGGGCCATTATCACAAGAGGAAAAATGTTTGTTTTTTCCGTTCGTCCCGCTCTACGACACTTTCCCAGCTTACCATCCAGCTTTCTCTATACTGACTCTACAAGGGAGAGGTTGTCTTTTTAGAAGCTATTTGCAGTGGAAGATGTTGCTGGTAGTTTTGTGTGACTTGATGTTCCAGCTGAAGGTTCTTCCTTCCCTGGCATCTGGGCTGCCCAGGATAAATGAACTGTGGTCGAGCCTTCCCTTTGTCCACCCTGGTGCATCTCTCATCTCCATCTGTTGCCATCGTGGTCCCACTGCCTCCTCCCCAGTTCTGCCCTTACTCCTTTCTCCCCTCCTACCACTGACGACACCTACTTTAGACTCTTAGGGACTTCCGTTTGGTCCCCCTTTCATTAAGATCAGCACAGTCGGTGCTATGCAGACTTATGTGTGATTTAACTTCTCTTTTAAAGTCTTTAAAATCGATGTTTTTATTGAATTTGGGCAATTCCAGGAGTCTCCAGAGGTAGTTATCTTTTTTGGTTGAGGACTTGTTTTTAACCCCAGAATGGCACTGTCATGGATTCTGTTGGCATCCACGAGAGACTAAGATTTGTGATGTTTGTTGGTACAACAAAATGTTAAGTGGACATCCTGATTTCCTCTCCTTTATTTTCTAAAGCTCAAAAGACTTACTAAAATCTTTGGTATCTCAAATTACCAAATCAAATAATCTGCAAATACTTCTCGTTGGGAGACAACCGGTAAACACCTACCATTTGCTCGTGATTGGGGTGTACAGAGGCAAGCAAGAGAGAGAGTTCCTGCTCTCATGAACTTATAGCTTGGTGTCCAATGGGTGACGAATATGGGGCAGTATAACTTAGGGTGATGTGAAATGACAGAGGTTTCTGAAAACGGGATGAGGAACTTTTAGACTTGTTTTGATGGCAAATTACCAGCTTGCTGGGGTTTTAACTCAACAGATACAATAATTCCTTTTAGAGTCTTTCAACAAATAATAACCAAGCATTATTTGCAGATCACCGAAACGATACCAGAAATACATACAGTGCCTATTTTTAAGACCTATGACCTAGCCAAGACAAGGCCGACAGACAATAGCACACGGCAAGAGTCAGGTACACAGTGCAGAGAAGCACCTCAGGAACAAAAGAGGGAAAGATCATTTAGTTCAATTCAACATATAGGAACTGAGTACCTATCACACGTAAGCTGCTGTGCTTGGAGATGGGGATACGACCATCATTTAGATAGTCCCTGACCATTAATAGCTCATAACTTGCCTTAAGTGGTTTAATACAGTTATCTCAGATCAATACAAAAGAAATACTAAGGAAGAAGGTATTAATTTTGCTGGGGATGGGGAAGGATGTTGACAGGGCTTCGTGGGAGGCATGTTCACACCTGGGCAGGGTAGCAGTCATCTGGCACGTAAGGTGAGGAGGACATTGTAGGCAGAGGAGCAGCTTGAGCCAAGCCATAAAGATGTGAACTAGCTTAGTATATCAGGGGCAGTACAATAGTTCACTAAGGGACGGAGGGATAAATTCCAAGGGTGAAGGATGGGGCACAGGTGACATAGAGTTGTGCTTTAGCAATCATCCTGATGACTTAGATTGGGGTGGGTTGAGGCTGGAACCAGTTGGGATACTGTGATAATATTCCAGATGAAAGGCAAGGAGGATCTAGATCTAAGGCTGTGACTGCTGTGACTGTGGGATGGGGCCAAAGGAGACAGATCTGAGAGAGACATAAGGAATTGTCTGTAGGACCTGGTGACTAACCAGGTATGAAGGTTGTAGGGGAGAGCCAGGAGTTGAGTATGAGGAGCATGGGAGGAAGAATCAGCTCATGGTCAAAGGTTGGTTACAAGTTCATTTTGGGCCTGAGAAGCCTGTAGGACATAAAGGAGCCAAAAGCCAGCTACAGCTGGAGCTAAGGAGTTTGGGGCTGGAGATAAGTTAGGGAGTCACCAACATGTAAGGGGTGCTTAAAATCATGGAAATGGATGAGATCACCCATGGGAAGGGTCTAGCGTGGCGTAGTATGGACTAGGTAGTCAGGGAAGTTCTGGAATGAGTGCTAAAGAACTGGTAGGTTGGAATTCTGTAGTGTTCAGGACGTATCAAGCCAAGTAGGAGGGTTCATATAGAGAAATTAAGGAGCATATGAAACTAGGTTATGGGGGAACCTAGAATTGTGGCTAAAGAATTTTCCCCCCAAAACTGGATGAATTTCAACATAGCATCTTAGGGTGACTGATTTGGTGGCAGTGCTTGGAATAGATTGGAAGAGGGACCAGAGGTACATGGGCTGGTTTAGGTGGCATTTATTGAATGCCATCTCTAAGCTTATTGGGCCTTGACCGCAGCAGGAATGGAAATGGGGCGCAAAAATCAGAGTCAGTTCAAAAAAGGATTCCCAGGCCGTGCCCAGAAGTTGTAGCAAGTGGGAGGTCATTTTGCATCTCAGTGACGAGGATGTTGGATTGTAGACAAGCTGTAAGTCCATGGATCATGTCTTGTTTTATCATTGCATCTCTGGTACCTGATACGTATCATGCACTCAGTATTTCTTGAGTGGATAAATGGGTGGTATTGTTGATAGAAATGGAGGAACCCTAAGAAACACTAGACTTGGAAAGAACGTGAGCCATTCCAGTTTGCACATGGGCATTCCAAGTGCACATGTCCAACGGGTCACATGTGAGGGGATGTACCTAGAATTACAAATTACTTCAGCTCATCAAGTATTTAGAAACTGGGTACTATAGACGGAATAAGGATGACCATGATGATACCTTAAAGGCTACAGAAGGAGGTATAATTAAGAATATGCAAATTACCGGAATATGAGGCAGAAAATGTTAAGAAGTGGTTATATAGTGTCATGAAAATTTAGGAAAAAGAGAACTGTCACCTGATTGAGGGAAAAGCAGAAAATTCTCCTTTGAGGAGGTGGAGTTTTGATGGGCAGAGGGAGGCAGGAGTAGTAAGGAGGAAGAGATCTTGAGGGCATGGTCCAGGCAGAGGGCCATGAGCCAGGGCACAAGATGGGGCATGTCTGGGTCATGCCAGCTCACCAGGCTTAGCTCAAATGTGCAGGCTTTGTAGGAGACTGGATTATGTGGAAGAAGAATGGTGTTGAGGGGGATGAAAAAGAGATCCTGGTTGGATGGTATTTCCCCTTGCCTCAGGTTCCAGGTTCCTTCCTTGCAGCTGGTGGGATCAGGAACTCCCTGTCCGCCATTCAAAAGGGCCCATTTGGGAAAAATATATTTTGCTGAAGGAAGAGGAAGCATGCGTTTTGCTTGTGGCTTCTTTCTTTAGTGTCTAGCCCTCAGGCTCAGCCCACCTTGCTTGACTCCAGGAGCTTGTGGAAAGAGGCTCTAAAAACTCACACTGTACTGGAGATTACCCAGGGTGAGCATTAATAGGAACATTCCTTAAAAGAGCAACCAAATAGTATTTTCTTTACAGCCACGGGATCTTCAGGGAGAACAGGGGTCGGAGTGGAGAGAAGAGAGAATGAAGTCATTTCACAATATTTATTTGCATATGTTCTAAAAGATATTCCAAATGATTAAACATGGGAAACAGAAGATTACTATATTCTGAGTACGTCCTGTATCCCTTTGAAACAGATGTGCAAACATCTCACATCCAGACCTGGGTACACATCTTAGACTAAAATAAAACTTCTACACTTCATGTATTGCTCAAAGGATTAAAATGGAGTGGATGTAGATTTATGGCCATGAATAAGATAGGTTTTGTAATCTAGAAGACTTAATGTCTCTTAAGAGCTTGGGGACTTTCATTGGTAGGTTAACTGGAGGCCCTGAACACACTGGTTTTTGAGTGTTAACGTGGCATAATGTTGCTGGAATTTTGTTCCAGAGTAACAAGCAAATGTTAGTTCTCGAATGACCTGAGTTTGTGGACTTGAGGCTAATATGACTGAGAGGAGCCTTGAAGGTACTGGCTGACTTCACTGGTTTCAGAGCACTGAGTACTTTTATATATACATTGAGATTTCTCCCACAGATGAAATTCATCGAATAAGTATATCAGGTACACTTGTGATTGACACCTGCGAGTGTTTGCTTTGTGCCAGGCACATATTAAGAGCTTTACACACATCATCTTATTTCATCTTCCCGGCAGTCCTGTAAAGTAGGCATTTTTTCCTCCTCATTTTATAGATTTGGAAACTGAGGCATAGAGAGGTTACCTAGGTGGTAAGTAGTGCTTCTGAGGTTGGAACCCTGGCAGAGCCCATGCTGAAGCGTTAAGTCTTAATCATCAGACCAGATGGCCCTGGCATATTTGTGAAACTGCCTTGGATTGGAAGTGGGAAGCTTATCTAAAACATGTATTTATTCCAGTAACCTCATAGGTTATACCATGTGTAGGAAATGCTGTGGAACCGCAAGACTCAACGTGGTGTAAATTAGTTTACCTTTCAGCAGCGTCACAGTTTGAGAACCTTTAGATATTTGTCTCCTTTCTGCAGAACGGAACAGATCTTTCAACTTGGGTTTATGCCAGATATTCTTGATAATTAACGAAGCTGCTGGGGCCAGTTCTAGGAAAAAATAACCTTAGCATCCAAAGTGATGCAACCCGCACTGCTGGCGCCTTTGCTGTGGTGCTTCTTACACAAAGCACCTTACTGACATCACAGAACCACGAGGGGCTCCTTCTTGTCAGCAAAGGTGCAAAACCACCATGGACCAGGGAGTTTGCCTCAGCTGGGAATAAAAGCCATGCAGACATACCAGCTGGGGCAAGTTGTTTCTTCTGTCCTCCAGCTTGCTTGCAGGCCAGGACTCCTGCTGTGTGTGTGCAAGCAAATGCAGTCCTTGGCACTCTCCTGGGAAACCCAGAGTTTTGGCTTTACACCCAATCTAACAAGACAGAATTTTTTTTCCCCTCCAAACCATTGCCAGGGAGATGAATTCTTGTCAGCCCCATATCCGGAGTGGAATCTTTGGAAAACCCAGTTCAGAACTTTTGCGGAAGCTGCTATAGGGTATTTTAACAACGGGGCCTAAAATGTTAAAGGACTGTTGATACCCATGAAAGTGAAGCTCGAGAGGCCCTTAAAAAAAAATGTGTGTGTGTAATGGATGTCCACTGTAGGAAAATAAGAAAATATAGATAAAAAAAAATAAAACCCCTTCATGGAATCCCTTTTGTATGCTAAATCGTCTTTAATGTGGGAAGGGAAATAAATTGAAGGAAACATCTGGATGAATGCTGCTATAAACTTGAGTTTTACAATGTTTAGAATGTTTAGGGAAGGTAACTTGTCCATACTTTCCTAACACAATCAGCACTGAAGAAATGAAACTGTGCGCAGCTTTGCAGAAATTACATGGCTGTCAGATTTTCCTAAGATGGGAAGGCTTGTGTCTCAGTTCATGGCTAGTGTACCTAGCCCCACTGCCGATTATGGCCAGAATCAGGTGATACCTTTACCAAAGTCTGTGTATGTGCTTCCTTTCCCAGACACCAAATGGATTGCTTCTGACCCCGAGTCCGCTGCTGTCCAGCATACATTTCTGGAGCAGCCTTAGTCCAGTCGCTCCGCTGAGTCCTGCCCGGTTGCAAGGGCCAAACACGCTGTTCCAGGTGAGCATTTAGAAATCAATGTTTAAATATCCAGCTAAGTGGTGTGTTTCCAATACATACCGCAAAGGTAACAGAGTTCTAGCCTACATTTGGATAAAATGTTAAGTTTCTAAAAGGAGTTAATGGTGCTGTCAAACCCAGCTTTCAGTGGCAGAGATTTTCCTCGGGGCAGAAATGGCATATTCATGTCAGATATCGACAAATGGAACAATTAATTCTCAAAGGGTTTGGATATCTTCACTGATAGCACTTAAATTGAGAAACAAAAACAGTGAAGAATGTCTCTATACTGTAATAGAAAAGTTATCTGTATAATTCTATGAATCATACTCAAATTCTCCTTGTTCCATAAGAAGAAAGGAACATCCAGGGCATTTGGTTAAAAGCTAAGTCTTAGCTGCTTTATCTTGCACAACTCCTGTTACCAGGTAGGCGCATTTATTATTCATTCCCACACTAGAATCTTGCAGTAGCATTGCTTGCGATCATCTGGTAATCACTATTTCCTCTTTGAGACTGAGAGTGTTCCTCACAGATAAAGATGTTACTAAGAGAAAGAAAGGGTCCTAGGGACAGGAGTGAAGCAAAACTGGGGTAAGTGAAAACCTCTAACTCTAGCCAGTCTCATTCCCCTGCATCCCATGCCTGCCCCCCCCCACCCCGGTGTGGGGGCTAGTTGTAGTTCTTTAGTGCACCCAAGCTAGTTGTTCTTTTGTTCCTGTTGCATCTAGCACTCACCACTTAGTATTATAATAGCCTGTTCACCTGACAGTCCCCCCCCACTAGACTGTGGGCCCTCGAGAGACCAGAACTGCATCTTGTTTCTTGTTTACTTGGGTACCCACCCCGTGTCTGGCCACATTGCTTGGCACACAAATGATGCTTAGTAATTAGCACTAAATGAGTGGATACCTAAGAATTCAGGAAGGAATTGGGGCACCTGGCTGGTTCAGTTTGTAGAGTGGTGACTCTTGATCACAGGGTTGTGACTTTTGAGCACCACGTTCAGTGTAGAGATTACTTAAAAAAAAAAATTAAATACTTAAGTGTTAAAAAGATCAGATCTCCATGTTTTGAGCATGGTCATTTTGCTTATCAAGGTTAGAATTGATCTCCTCTGTGCCAGGAGCTATAGATGCTGGGATTTAGGGTCCCGGAAGAAGGGTGGAGCTAAAGAGGTTTTGATTGCTATCTTGCTTCTCTGGTTTCCTAGTAAGGTTGAGGTAGGGTTGTCAGGATGTGACTACATATCCCTAGGTAATCAGACTTCTCTTTCAGCCCATCTTCTCATCACAAAAAATTGAGCTATGGTCCTACCCAGCCAACATGTTGATTCTTAGCCCTTTTAATTCCGGCAGGGAAACTAGAAGCAGTGAGCAAATGTAGTACTAGGAAAAGTTTTAGGTTAGTAAACTTTTGGTGGAGAGCTGAAAGCTGAAAGTATTTTCTCAAAGTATTCAGAATGGAACAGCAGTATTCTAGTAGTAGAGCTCCTAAGGAGAACAGAAGTTGTTTGGTGCCATGTGTACAGTAAGCTCCATGGGCACAGGGACTACAATCTTACTTTAGTCCTAGAATCTAACAAGGCCTTTGTAGGATTCACTAGATATTTGTGAATAATGAGTGGAATCTCACTTCCATCCTTACTGGGAATTCTGACACCTGATTGGTACAGGGCTTGGTGAGCTCCCAAGGAAGTCAGGGAGAATTTTTTTTTTTTTTTTTAAAGATTTTGTTTATTTGACAGAGAGAAACACAGCGAGAAGAGGGAACACAAGCAGAGGGAATGGTAGCGGGAGAAGCAAGCTTCCTGCAGAGCAGAAAGCCCGATGCGGGGCTCGATCCCAGGCCCCTGGGATCTGACCTGGGCCGAAGGCAGACACTTAACGACTGAGCCACCCAAGCGCCCCAAGGGAGAACTTTTGTTGGGGAGTTCTTTGGGATCCCTTGCCCTAGGATACTAAACCTTTTCCAGCCCATCACTCCTTACAGTAACAGTGGGCTGTGTCCATAGGTTTTTTTTTTTTTTTTAAAGATTTTATTATATATACACACACAGATCACAAGTAGGCAGAGAGAGAAGGAAGCAGGCTCCCTGCTGAGCAGAGCGCCTCATGTGGGGCTCGATCCCAGGACCCTGAGATCATGACCTGAGCCGAAGGCAGAGGCTTTAACCCATGGAGCCACCCAGGCATCCCTATTATACTTTTTTCTTTTTAGATTTTTAAGTTTATTTGAGGGAGCAGCAGACTCCCCACTGAGCAGGGAGCCTGACACATCCTGGGATCATGACCTGAACAGAAAGCAGATACTTAATGGACCAAGCCACCCAGGAACCCCTAAAATCTCTATTTTAGGAAGATATTGCTGATACCAGTGTGGAGGAAGGACTAAAGAAAAAGCAAAAAGTGTAAGGTGCAGGAAGATATGAGGAATATTTTTACTGCAAATATAGAGGGAAAAATCACCATTTAGAAGACATTCCAGAGGTAAAATTGAGAGACTTTTAGTTGGGTTTGAGGAGTAAGAGGTAGTGAAAATTAGGAAGCAGCAAGGATTACTTATGTGATTAAAAGACTGGAAATGCTATAAGTAAGAAGTTAACATTTATGGAGGACTAGTGTATGCTAGATTTTGTTCAAAGCACTTTTCAGGGCTTCTCATTTATTACAATTGACCCTTGAACAATGTGGGGATTAGGGGTGCTGACCCCCCCCAGTTGAAAATCCATGTATAACTTTTGACTCCTCAAAAAATTAGTAATAGCCTAATGTTGACCCAGAAATCTTTCTGATAAGTCACTTAACACATATTTTGCATGTTTTATGTATTATGCTGTATTCTTATAATAAAGCAAGGTAGGGGAAAGAATAGCATAAGGAAAATACATTTACAGTACTATACTGTGTTTTTGAAAAAAATCTGCAAACCTGTGTTGTTCAAAAGCCAACTGTACTCCCAACAGTTCTTTTTGAAAAGATAAAGAAACTAAGGCCCAGAGATGTTTCTTGGTTTACACAAGACCATATGTTAATAAGTGGCAGAGCCCTGACTGAAGTTTAGGGTCATGCTCATATCACTATTCTCATCAACCTAAGAGTGAACGCACATTGATAGGGACGTCTAATTGACAGCAGGAAAGGATTGTTGAGGTCAGCATAGGAGGAAGGAAGGTTGAGAACAGAAGTTTGGGGGGAATGTTGCAACTTAAGCGAGTGGAGAGTCAATAAAGATGAAACAGGCCAGAAAAGTCAGGCAAGAGAAACTACAACTGTGTGTATAGAAATAAAGAGCAGAGGGCAGCAATCAATAATACACTTTTTAAAACAGGAAGATTAACAAAATGAAAAGCTGCTTCTTTTGAAAACACCAGTAATATGGACAAAAAACAAAATGAGAAAAGGTTGCAAATAAGCTAAAATTCAAAACCTGCTCTTCATCCTGTGTTCCCTCTTAAGTCAATGGGAATAGTTAGGAGCATGGATCTTAACAGAGTATGAACTATATGCAAATAGATTTGATAATCCAGTTGAAATGGATAAAATTCTACAAACAACTAAAATTCCAAAGTGTCAGAAAAGAAACAAAAACCTTGAATATGCCAATAACCGTTAAAGAAACTGAAATAGTATTTAAAGAGCACAAGCCCTGCCAAAAATAAGTTGGGCAGTTTGGTACAAAAAGCACGGGATCTTTGAGTTTAAAACTTGGCTTTACTCATATTAGTCTTTAACCAATCAGAACTCATTTGAACTGTGTTTTTTCTTCTGTAAAATGGGGATAATACCAAACTTACTTTCCAGGCTCCTAGATACCAACTGAAAGGACAACCACTGATAAAATAGGTTGAAAATTGAAAAAGATATATTCTGTATTTATTATACTTTTAACTTGTCCTAAGCTCTGGAGTTTAGTGTTGAAATTTAATATTAACTTATCTAGACTAACTAAAAATTAAGCTGGAAGATAGCCCAGGAGATCATTTTGACACATGTCATTTTGGACAGCGAAAATCTAGTTGTGAATAGTTAACGTATTAAAAAGAGGCCTTTAATTATTCTTATTCAGTTGAAAGTACAGTAGTGGTATTTCCTTTAGCACAGAAAGTTACCAAAGCATATACTTTTATCCCATCATCTTAGTTACCAACAATACAGAAATTGAGTTTATTTAAAAAATACTTCAGCTTCAATATATACTCTTGCTTTCTAAAGCTTTTAAGTGAAAACATTCCTCATTTTTAAAAGTTACTAAGAATATAGGTACTCTGGAAAAACAATGGCCATTTTCAAAATACAGTATTAGAAATTTTACATATGAATCAGCAGAGTCAGTTGTCTGTTTTCAAAATAAAGCAAATCAGCATTCTAAGTAGCTTGGAACCTTTAAAAAGGAGTATTAGAACATGCCTTAGTCCCATATGTACATTTTTTTTTTCTGGATAGGGACGTTTTCTAGGCCTTATGCCTTGTTTGCTATATGTAATCTTGATCTCATTCTGTACAATCATTTGCAGCCACTATGGTCTGTCTAGGAATGTAAAGAATAATTCAAGTTTGTCCCAGCGGGTCCGCAATAATTATTTTAAAAATCTTCTGTCCCCCTACAGTTTCCAACACTGCTTAACGGCCACATGCCAGTGCCAATCCCCAGTCTGGATAGAGCTGCTTCTCCAGTACTGCTTTCTTCGAACTCTCAGAAATCCTGATGACATCTGGCTACAGTTAAAGACTTATTAACTGATGAAACAAATTTGTCCCCATGGGCTACTTTACCTGTGTCATGAGAAGGATGTTGTGAAACCCTCTGTTAATTTGGTTTGCACTTTTCATAACATGGATGGTCTAGATTTATGTTAGCATTTTTAAAACTTTTTTTTATATTCAAGTATATATGAAGATCTGTTTGGCATTAAGTGATTTTTAATGTTTTTGTTTTTATATTCTCTTAGCTCTTAAGTGTTGAACACTGTTGACAGTGAAGAACTTTTCTTAATGGTTTTCAGTGTACTAATAAGGATGTGAAGCTTTTTTTCTAATTCCGCATATGCTGAACTATGCTTATAGACACTATAACCAGCTGTGCCTTCCTTTGCATTTAGTTTTATGTAAATGGTTTATATATTTTTTAGTATTAAGAGAAAATGTTTGCAGAGAAAATGTTTGCAGACAAAAATTAGTATCAAACAGCTCTCTAGTAGAATCATTTTTCACAAGTAGGCAAAATGAAAGCATATTTTTCTTTTTCGTTTTCAATTGTATAAGAGTTGCCTTAGAACTTTTGAACTGAAGTTCAGTAAATGTCCAATTTCATGTTTTTATAAAAGAAACCAAGCCATATTTAGAAAATAAACATTCATAAAAGAAAATGTTCTATAAAGTGCATTTTTAAAAAAAAAAAAAAGAGCTTTGAAAGGCTAGCCACCTAGCTGTTTACAATCTTTTTTAAACTCCTCTCAAACAAAACCCTGAGATGGAAGCCTACATCAAATTCATTCTACCCATGCCTTTGGGACATCTCCTATGTAAGCATATTCTTATTTCAAAAAATTAGCTGTGGTTCTCTGTTTTCCATAGAGAATCACATCCCTGATACATTTCCTATATTGTTATGAGTTAGGGTTTCTCTAAATCCCTGGAACTATAATTAAACATCCCATCCTTAGGAAGAGGCTCACAGACTAGTGGATGAACCTAACAATTCCTTAATATCAGGTATCTTCAGGTGTATAAAGTATAGCCTTGTTTGTGGAGACTGAGAGGTAGGATACACTGCTTTATGTCTCACTAGGTTTATGGTGAGAATGAAGGAAATTGGATAGAAGAAATATATAACTCTTTGGGAACCTCATTGTGGAACTGAATTACTAACAATTTGGAGCACTGAACAGTAAATTCTTTTGTGCAGTGTAGAGCAGTGATAACAAACATCAGCAGGTGCCACTCTAAGGCACTGTGCTGTAAATGAAGTAGGAAAGTTCTAATGTAAAAAGAACTAGAAAGTGCCCGGTGCTTTCAAGATCAGATTATCATCCTTAACTGTAAGTAACAAACCAGTCTGAAATGTGGCCAAATAACAGATTCCACAGTAGGTATTAAATGGCAAGATTATGAAAAAGGAGTAAATATGCTTATAGACACATTTGTAAAAACAGTATTTCTTGAAATTTGAAAGAATCTAAAACGGTTATAATGCTTAAAATCTTGAGATTTTCCTTTGGAATTAAGTGTCTCTGTGTATGGGGATGTACAAATCTCTAATATACACTTTTGGATATAAAGTAAATTCCAAAATCCACAGACACTACTGTCACTTCCTCATAAGCTGAGGATAAATCTGTACTAAAAAGAGCTGGTCCAGGGAACTGCTATTTACCAAACATGAAATGCTAAAGGTAGAGAGGGCCTTTGAGAATGCTTCTTACCATGGTTTCCAGATAAGGCAATTACACAGGAGCAACAGGGAGTTGCCTAAGGACGACACACAGCTCATTAAAGGTAGAACAATGATTGGTGCTCAGCCCAGTCCTATCTCCCATGCCTAACTGTAAGTAACTACTGGCCCAAATCTGTATGTTAGGTAGAAAAAACAAAGATAGAATATTTTTAAAAATCTGTCAGATAAAAGAATGTACCCCAGGTACTGCTTCATCAGTGTTAAACTGCAATGGCTAAGTTTTATAGAACTATAACCTAAATGTTCTCTTTGTACACATCTTTTCTATGACTGCATATTTTCATTCACTTTCATATATGTATCAATTTTACTATTACATTATTTTTGTTCAATAAATACTTTGTGATAAAAGGTGTGAGGAGGCAAGTGGGTTGGCTTACTTCCATTTACTTGAGATGATCCAAATTTTACTTCTCTATATGGGTAGAAGTTGGAAAATAAGTCTTGTCATCTAACCTTAAATATGTTACATCAAAACACGTTATTATATATGTACATATATGTAATCTGCTTTAAAGAGATATTTAAGGAAACAAATAGAATTACTAAAGTTGACTTCGGTGGGGAGGGGGAGAACTGGTTTGAAAAGTGGTCCTCTGATCTTCTAAATCTTAAGGTCTCCCAATCATTCTATATTGAAATAGGGGTAGGTGAGGAGGAAGAAAAGAAACAAACTATCATTTATTCTTATAGCTGCAACTAATAATCATACTCAATGGTGAAAGATTAAAAGTGTTTTCCCTAACAAAGAGCATATTGCCAGTTCTACTTCAACATAGGACTGAAAGTCCTAACCAAAGTAATTAGGCAAGAAAAATAAAAAAATTCAAATTATAAAGAAAGTAAAGCTATCTCTATTCATAGATGACATGGTCTTATAAGTAGAAAACAAAGAATCCATAAAAAAGTTAATAAAGTCGGCAAAATTATAGGATACAAAATCAGCACAAAAATCATTTCTATTTCTACACACTAGCAAATGAAAAACTCAAAAAAATTTAAGAAAATAATTCCATGTATAATATCAAAATGAACAAAATATTTAAGAGTGAAAAACTACAAAACACTGCTAAAAAAAATTAAAGCTATCCTGCATTCATGGACTGGAAATCCCAATACTCACAAAGAATCAATGCAATTCCTATCACAATCCTAAATGGCATATTTCCTGAGAAATAGAAAAACCCCATCCTAAAATTTAAATGGTATTTCAAGGGACCCTGAGTAGCCAAAATAATCTTGAAAAAGAATAAAGTTGGAGGACTCACTTCTTGGTTTCAAAACTTATAAAGCTACAAATAATCAACACATTGTGGTACTGGCAGAATGACAGAGACATAGACCAGTAAAACAGAATCAAGAGCCCCAAAATAAACTCTCACATTTATGGCTAACTGATTTGCAACAAGGGTGCCAAGACCATTTAATGGGAAAAGAGCAGTCTTTTTAACAAATAGTGCTGGGAAAAATAGACATTCACATGCAAAAGAATGAAGTTAGATCCTCACTTTATACCATGTACAAAAATGAACTCAAGACTGACTGAAGTCCTAAATGTAAGCATTAAAACTATAAAACTCTTAGAATAGCAGACAATATTCATGACCTTAAATTTGGTAGTTTCTTAAATATGCCACCAACACCAGAAAAAAAAAAAAAAAGTTGGATGTCATTAAAATGAGCAACTTTATGTATTAAAAGGACACCACCAGGAAAGTAAAAGACAACCCACAGAATAGAAAAAAAAATAACTGCAAGTTATATACCTCATATGCGTGTAATATCTAGAATATATAAAGAGCACCTCGGTAGCGCAGTCGGTTAAGCATCTGAGTCTTGATTTCAGCTAAGGTCATGTCAGGGTCATGACATCAAGCCTCTCACAGGGCTCTGTGCTCAGTGGGGAGTTGGCCTGGGAATCTCTCCCTCTCCCTCTGCTCTTCCCCACAACCCACTCATGCATGCCTCTCTAAAATAAATAAATCTTTTTAAAAAAGTACAATATGTAAACTATATATATATGTAAACTATAGCTTAACCAACCCAACTCCGCAACAGCAACTATTTAAAAATGGGTAAAGGACTTGAATAGGTTCTTCTCCAAACTAGATAAGCACATGAAAAGATGCTCAATAAACTACTCACTAGGGAAATGCAAACCAAAACCACAATGAAATACCATGTCATATGTATTACAATGAATTTAATTTTTTTTAAAAAAAAGGAAAGTAAGTGTTGGCAAAGATGAGAAATTAGAACTCATACATTACTACTGGGAATGTAAAATGGTGCAGTTGCCATGGACAATCATTTGATGGTTCCTCAAAAAAGTAAACACAGAATTACTAAATGACTCAACAATTCAACTCCTAGGTATATAAACTCAAAAGAATTGAAAACAAGGACCCAGATGCTTGGACACCCATCTTCAATGGCAGCATTATTTGCAAAAGCCAAGAAGTGGAAAAAAGTTCGTGTGAAATCAACAGATAGATGTTTAAACAAAATATACATTTAAAGAGTATTATTCAGCCGTGAAAAGAAAAAAAATTCTGATATATGCTACAACATGGATGAAACTTGAAAAAATCCTTCTAAGTGAATGAAAAAAGCCAGACACCCAAGGACAATTATGGTATAACTCCACTTACATGAAATATCTACAATAAGCAAATTCAGACACAAGAAGTACAGGCATACCAGGGGTACCTGGCTGGCTCAGTTGGAAGGACATGCAACTCGATCTCAGGATTGTGATTTCAAGCCCCATATTGGGTGTAGAGATCTACTGAAGTAAATAAAAAAAAATAAAACTTAAAAGAAAAATTACAGGCCTACCTTGGAGATACTGCAGGTTCAGTTCCAGGCCATTGCAATAAAGCAAATGCCATAATAAAGTGAGTCAAATGAATTTTTTGTTCCCAGTGCATATAAAAATTATGTTGATGCTACACCACAGTCTACTAAGTGTGCAATTATTTCTAAAAAAAAAAAAAAAATTCATACTTTTGTTAAAAAAAAATACTTTATTGTTAAAAAAATGCTAACCCATCTGAGCTTTCAATGTGTCCTTTTGCTGCTGGAGGGTCTTGCCTTGATGTTGATAGCTGCTGATTGATTAGGGTGGTAGCTGCCGAAGGTTGGAATGGCTGTGGCAATTTCTTAAAATAAGACAACAATGAAGTCTGCAGAAAGGATGGAAGAGTCTTTTCATGCTGTTATTTGATAGCAATGTACTCACAGAACTTCTTTCAAAATTGGAGTCATCTTAAACCCTGATACTGCTTTATCAATTAAGTTTATGTGATAGTCTAAATTCTTTGCTGTCATTTCAACAATCTTCATAACATCTTCACCAGTAGATTCCATTTCAAAAAACCACTTTGCTCATTCATAAGCAGCAACTTCTTTAAAGTTTTACCATGAAATTGCAGCAATTCAGTCACATCTTCCAGCTCCACTTCTAATTCTAGTTCTAGTTCTCTTGCTACTTCCACCACATCTGCAGTTACTTCTGCTGAAGTCTTGGAATCAGCTTCTTCCAAACTCCTATTAATGTTGATATTTTGGCCTCTTCCCATGAAACATACATGTTCTTAATGACACCTAGAATGGTGAATCCTTTCCAGAAAGTTTTCAATTTACTTTGCCCAGATCCATCAGAGGAATCACTACTATGGCAGCTTTAGCTTTATGAGATGTATTTCTTTTTTTTTTTTTTTAATAAGATTTTATTTGACAGCGAGAAACACAGCGAGAGAGGGAACACAAGCAGAGGGAATGGTAGTGGGAGAAGCAGGCTCCCTGCCGAGCAAGGAGCCCGATGCAGGGCTCGATCCCAGGACTCTGGGATCATGACCTGAGCCGAAGGCAGACGCCTAACGACTGAGCCTCCTAGGTGCCCCGAGATGTATTTCTTAAAGAATAAGACTTTAAAGTCAAAACTTCTTCTTGGTCTATGGGCTCCAGAGCAGAGGTTATGTTAGCAGGCATGAAAACAAGATTAATTTTGGCTGTCCATCTCCATTAGCACTCCTGGGTGATCAGACATTGTCAGTGACCAGTAATATTTTGAAAACCTTTTTTCCTGAACTTAAAAGTTCAGGCTTAAAATATTCAGTAAATATGTTATTTACTAATATAAATATATACACATCTCATGTTATAAAGAGATGTGTGGTTACCCAGGCTTTGTTCCATTGACAGAGCACAGGGAGAGTAGATTTAGCATAATTTTTAAGGGTTTTCAGTATGGTCATTGAGCAGTGGCTTCAACTTATAGTCATTAGCTGCATTAGTCTCTAATAAGTAAGTCTGTTTTGTTTTTTTGTTTTTTTTAAGGTTTATTTATTTTAGAGAGAGAGTGATGGCAGGAGGGAGAGAGACTGAGGAGAGTAAGAGAAGTAGACTCTGTCAAGTGCGGAGCCCAACACAGGGCTTGATCCCACAACCCTGAAATCATGATTTGAGCCAAAAATCACAAGTCGGATGCTCAACCAACTGAGCCATCTGGGCACCCCATTCAATCTTTTAAAACTTTGAAGCCAGGAACTGACTTCTCCTTTCTAGCTATGAGAGACCCAGATGGCACCTTCTTCCAAGAGAAAGCTATTTTGCCTACAATGAAAATTTGTTTAACGTAGCCACTTTCATTAATTATCTTAGCTAGATCTTCTGGATAACTTGCTACTTCATCTTGCACTTTTATGTTATATAGACATCTTCTTTCCTTTAACCTCATGAACCACCCTCTCTTAGCTTCAAACTTTTCTTCTGCAGCTTCTTCACCTCTCTAAGCCTTCACAGAACTGGAGAGAGAGAGGGCTTTGCTCTGAATTAGGTTTTGGCTTAAGAGCATGTTGTAGCTGATGTGATCTACCCAGACCAATAAAACTTTCTCCATATCAGCACTAAGGCTGTTTCACTTTATCATTTATATGTTCACTGGAGTAGCTCTTTTAATTTCCTTCAAAAACTGTTCCTCTGCATTCACAGCTTGGCTAACTGGAGGAAGAGGCATACTTTCCAGCCTATGTTGGCTTTTGACATGCCTTCCTGACTAAGCTTAAATTATTTCTAGCTTTAAACACAGAAATGTGTTACTCTTCCTTTCACTTCAACAATTATAGGCCACTTCAGGGTTATTAATTGGCCTAATTTTAGTATTACATCTCAGGGAACAGGGAGGCCTGAAGAGAGGGAGAGAGATGGGGGAATAGCCTGTTGGTGGAACAGTCAGAATACACATAACATTTACTAATTAAGTTCACTGTCTTGCATGGGTGCAATTTGTGGCACCCTTAAAATAATTACACTGGTAATATCAAGGATCATTAACCACAAACCACCGTAACAAATATAATAATAGAATTTGAAATACTGTGGGAATTACCAAAATGTGAAACAGACACACAAGAGAGCAAATGCAGTTGGAAAAATGGCGCCAGCAGGGTTGCCACACACCTTCAATTTATTAAAAAATGCAGTATCTGCAAAGCACAATAAAGTGCGGCACAGTAAAATGAGTTATGCCTACACATTAGAGGTTACCAGTGGCTATGGGGAGGGGGAAACGGATGATTTCTTAATGGGTATAGTGTTTGGAGATGAAAAATTTTGGACAAAGATAGTCGTAATTGCTGTACAACACTCTAATGCCACTAAACTGAATACTTACAATGGGTAAAAATGGCAAATTAAAAAAAAAAATTAAAAAAGCATACCAAAAAAAAAAACCCCACAAAAAACTTCATGAATTTTCCTGGATCCAAAAGATAGATTACTATAACATGTTAACAGGTAGACTTTCAAATGCAATAAAGCATCAGATAGAATGGAGCCACTTCTCTACACCTAGAATGACATATTCAATGTGTGTTAACAACATCACTTGGAAGGAAAACAAAACAGGCATCCTCTCTTACCTTTCAAACCATGTCAGTTTAAGATGAATCAAAGTGTTCAAGGTTCAAAATTTCTGAGATTCAATTCTCTTCATTGCAAAGTTTTCAGGATCTGAATGGTGGTGCTCAAGTATCAAAAAAAAATATCCTTAATTCTTTAATAAAATGAAGAAAGATCCCTAGGTCTTCCTAGGAAGAAGAATTTTATATAACTACTGGATGTATTTCTTCACCTTTTATATTCAAGAATATCAAACTTTGGATAACTATGAAATTTGCAAAACATCATATATATAACCTATGAAACAAAAAATCTCACAGCTTTATAATTGAGTACTATCATATAAAATTATGGTAGAGATTACTAAATGAATGGCCAGCACAAATATAAATTAAGTATCATTATTGGCACAGTGGAACTTCATGATCTTAAAAATGAAACCCATAAAGGAAAATGATCCCATTCTGCATAGCCTTCTTCCCCAGAAAGAACTGTGACTCAACAAAACCACATTTTAACAACATGAAGATCTTGTTATTATAAATTTCAAAACAAAATGGAGGAATTTCCACATAATATTTATAACCTTCAAAGTACAATATTAATACATGTCTGTCAGTTAGAAATAACAGCAGTTTGTTAGGCTACAGGGTTTAACATAAAACCAATTTACAAATGTGAAAAGCAGTAGTGGTCCAATATTCACCATTACACATTAATCTGTTTCTTCCAGAAAATTTTTTTTAAAAATTAAAATTTCTGTGTCATGAAATATTAAAATAACACCCAAACATGCCACAATCACTATTCACAAATAAAGTTAAAATGAAATATACAAAAGTTCACTTAATACTGTTAAATAACAATAAACTACAAGATTTCCTGAACAGAAATGGTAGGACCCCTGAATGTTTTACAGTGAATATCAGGAAAAAAAATTAAGTTATGATTATTTTCATGATATATAAGCCAAAAATTTACATGACCATTTCAAAATATACCAATTAAGATTTGTAGTTTGTAAGATGCACTAAATAAACAGTCCTTAAAAGTTAACACAAATGCTTAAGCCACTTACCAACACCAAGGTGTGTTTATGATGTTCAAAGAGATGCATAATTGAAACTGTAATATTTACTATCTGATAAACACATTAATACCTACAATGCTTTAAAACAATCCTCTAAGTTCTTGTTTCTCTCATTTGTATTTATCATGGCTCATTTCAAAGACGTATTACAGCATTTAGCTGATTCCAAGTGAATGTTATTAAAACATACATATACACACACAGCCCCCGCCAAAGGAAATAAATGGCTCCCCAAAGAAGTATCATCCCTTCTAATAAAAGAATTGTATTTAAGATGAAAACAAGACCTCACATATTTCACTGGACTTGTATGGTAGTTTTAACTAAATTAAAGCACAATGTAAAATAGGTAAGTGTATTAGTATACACATATCCAATAATATGCAGTAAATATATCTAAAATGAGGATAGGTAAAAATAAATAATTTCAGTTCTTTAATCTACTGGTATCTAATGTGAGATCCCCATAAAGTCAGGTATTCACTTGCTTGAATCAACTTCTGCATCACATGCTTTCCTAAACATAATGTGCTCGTCAATTTATTAGCTACTCTACTTGCGGATGTTCAATAAAAAATTATATAGCATGAACTTAGAGTGTTCAAGATGGCTCACTTACTTTACTGTTAAGCAAAGCTAAATTTACATTCCAGGAAACACTGCAGTTTAATTTTAAAAACAAACAAGAAATGCAGCAGTAAAACAATTCGTGAGGAGAAACAGATGCATTCACATCTAATAAAGCCACTGCAACTTCTTCAGGCATGTAACTGTTGTGTTAAATAAACAGACAGTAGTTATTTAGCAGCAATGATTCCGCAATAAATAATGCACTGTGTTTCTCAGTCCTGCACAAAAATTGCAGCTACAGTTACATCAACAGCTGTAACCTACTGGCTCTAATGGCAGAGAAGACCTTAAAACCAACTGTACAAAAAAATTGTCACACTGTGACAACAAATATAAAAACAATCTGTAGGTCTGAAATAAAAAGACTCCACTGTGAAGAGGACAGTGTAGACAAACGGAGATTCCAAGTCCACCAAAAGAAATAATTGCCTTCAGATCTGAGTCCTTGATTGATAAGAAAGGCTGGGGGCTGGGCTTGAAACCATTTTATCAGATTTAAAAGAGCATGCTCTGTCTTCTGTTCTTCCCATGTCCTAAAATATAAAGTCATTTTATGAGGCAGTTCAAGGTTCAGTTTTATCCCACATACAGTATTTGGTGACTCTAGGAAGCTAATGTTCCCACCAGCAAAACTAATGTTCCACGATAAGAGTGATCAGCACTGTCTTAAATGACCCTCTTGTTGATGGGGTCAGTCTACAGCTTCTATGCTTCGAAGTGATGAACCTGAAGACTAGGGAAGCACAAGATGTGTCTTCTGCCTCAGGTACCAGGGATGGCGTGTGAAGTGATCAAGCCAGGCCACTTGTAAAATGTCTTTGTGCCATCTGCAGCTTTCAGGATCCCTGACTTGACTGAGTCAGATTCCTCTCTGAAGAATTACTGAGCTGCCCACATCATACAGAAAAGTGAGTACGTGCAATGCTAAACATACAGTTGTGGAATGCACTGTACATTGATTTTTACATCAATAATTTTACTGATCAATTTGTAAACCAAAAACTTGGTTCCACGCAAAATCTCATGATCGACACGTGAAATGGTTTATGACAAACACACCTGTCTCTGGATAAGAAGAATTTCGAAAACCCGGGTCCTTTTGCAACTGAATCTCTTTCAAACTGAATATTGATACACCTAAAATGCATAGACAAAAACTATCAGGTGAAGGTCTAACATTATTAAAACAAATATAATTCAACTATACAAAGAATGTTTAAAAATGTATATTGATTCAACATGAAACATTTATGAATCATTTACAAGGTTACAGCCCTCCTGAACTATTTTTCCCCTTTGTCCCAATGTTTTGAGAAGAAAACCCAACAAAATAATCTCCCCTCAGAACCTTTCCCCTACAACTCTGCTTTGAATAATGCTTCCAATACGTTTCTTCTCAAATACGTACATACAGAAAATATACACTGCCTCTTTCTAGGACTTACTGGGGTTGGAAGACCTAATCAAAAGGTATTTCTTGATTTTTATTCTCTCTGTCCTTTATCTGTCTCCTTATAATGGCATGAAGGTATCAGGGCCTCAAAATAACTGCAGACTTTCAGGAAAAAAAAAAATAGGTTTGTATACAACCATAATTGCCTACCTCAAACTATGAACCTGGGTATTAAGTAATGAAATGTAAATACCGTCTTAAACACTTGTAATCCATCTTTCTCATTTCCAGCTCTGCCAGAGAGGTAATTTTTCATTAAAAAATATCCATATAAAGTTCTAAGTGAGAAGTCCTAAGGATTCTTGATTCCAATTAGCAAACCTCAATGAATCAATATTCTTTAGTTGTAAATCAGAATGGGAAATTAATGAAAGCTTTCAGAATCTCACTTCCTAAATATTCTAATTCCCCATTCACCTTACTCAGTTTTAAAGTAAAATGTTAGGATAATCTTTGAAAAGGAGGTTATGAGTCAACAAAATGAAGCAGTCAACTCAGACATGAGAAATCAGCTCTTTTAGTGACTGACAATACACTCACCACTGTCATGAGGACAGTAAAGTCAGAGTGACCATAGCAAAAAAAAAAAAAAAAAAAAAAAAAAATTCATCTTTGTATCTTCAAAAGGAAATCTACTTTCACGAGAAAACAATTTTATGTTTCAGCTGTGCTTCATTACTCTGCCTGAAACCATTTTTAGAAACTCTGAATCAAAGCAATCCAGAATGGGCCTAATGACATTATCTATCATCAGATGGCATTTTCCAATTTAAGTCCAGTAAGATTAATAACCCATGCCTAAGTACTATTGATTTCTTACAGAGTAGTGGCAATATGCTCAGTGTTAAAAGAAACAAATTAAGGGGGTGCCTGGGTGGCTCAGTTGGTTGGGCATCTGCCTCTTGCTTTCAGCTGGGGTCAAGCCCCACTCCAGCCCCACATTGGGCTCTGAGCTCAGCAGGAAGTCTGCTTGAAGACTCCCTCTCCCCCTCCCCCTACTCGCAGGGGCATGTTCTCACTCACTCACTCTCTCTAAAATAAGTAAGTCTTAAAAAAAAAAAAAAAAAAAAAGGAAACAAATGAAAACATATGCAAATAAGATACTTCCTTTCAAGGAATTCTGATCTGGTTACAAAAAGACTAAAATTTTATGCTTAAAAACCAACAACAATCTCTTCCACCCTCAATTCACCACAGTCTCCAACACTAAACATATGAAAATGTGGGGACAGGGGGACTTTAGAATTTCTCTTACTTTCAGGTAAAGTATGTATTCTTGGTCCCAGACTTCGAAAGTATACATGTTTCATGGCCTCTTCTGCTGAAACCCTTTTCTTAGATTCGTACTGTGAAAAAGCAAAGAACTGCTTCATTAATGTTTTCTCTAGACATTATGAAGGGAGGCAGATTGCATTTAGAGCTACTTTTATCTTGATTATTTGTAATAATTGCTTTTCAGAATCAATTTGGAGTACATCGGATATACTCTAATGTGAGTTGTTACTGAGATTATGTAGTAGTAATGACTATATCTCAGTTCCAAATTTCCAAGATGAAGATGGATCTTCACTAAAAATTTAGATTCCCTGTATTTTCTGAAGTGATAAAAAAAAATGGAAATATCTGACCTTTGGTGTTCCTTTTCCTCATGAACACCAAAGGATCATTGGAAATATATCCAATACTTTTATGACAGATATTATTAAATTACCTACTGGATACCTGTTTCCCTTTTTTCCTTGATGAGATAATCTAGATTTGTTTAAGGTGTCCATGTTTCCAAATCCAGCACATCAATCACGAATCATGACTGTTTTAAGTTTAGGCTAACTATGATAGTCTTGCTCCCCAATTCCCAGTCTCTCTCACAATTAACGTTCTGAGACTCAGGAAGAAGCTTTGCAGAGGTATCTGGAAAAGCCTTTGCTTTCCAGATACAAGTGGACTATTATGGCTGATACCCTTATCCTCTCTTCTTACTGCTTTGAATAGAAAATATGAATGGTATCTGTAGGTGCAGCCTTATAAAGCTGTAAGTATAAAGAAAAGAAAAAGAATGTAAGATAATATGAATTGCAGAAAACATGGCCTTGACATAGTTGATCAATGCCAGGAGGGGACTACTTCAGACTATTCTAGGTCACAATGAGAGATCCATACACATTAAGAGAAGCCATCATTTATTATTATTATTTTACTTAAGCATATGCCTTAAACATGCCAGATACTACCATAAATAATCTTATTTAATGGTCATGACAAATACGTAAGTTATTATTGACCCCAATCTACAGATGCAGAAAAACTGAGGCTTAGAGATGACAAAGTAAGATATAACTTACCTGAAGAAATTTTGTTATTAATTCAATTCCCTCAGAGTCTAACCTAGAAATAACAAAAAAACAAGTGGCAATTTATTCTTTTATCTTAGCCAATACTAACTTTTCAAATAAAACTATTTTCCAAGGTTTCAATCTGCTAACTTCAAGTGCTCTAAAACAGCCATTTTTATTGCTTTCAAATAGACTCAAATCTGTTTTATCCTTAGAAGACTTATCTTGCCACTTGTTTCTAAAAAATTGGGCTTCGACTCAAATTTTCAATAATGAAGAACAAAGTGGATAATTAAAGAATTTTTAAAAATCACCATCTGTCTCAAAGTAACCCCTATTATCACAAAAGCTTAAGTGTATCATTTTCATAGTGTTCTACTACAGGCAAGGTACAAAAGCATCATTTTCTTATTGTATAGGTGAAAACAAAGAGACAAGTGACTCCAAATGTGTCACTGTGGTTCACAAACACAGACGACTCATTCAATACATTTTTAGAGGGTAGTCTACTCAGAACTGGGTACTAGAACCTATAAAGTTCAATTTAAATATGCCACAATGACATCATAAAACAATTAAAAATTAGGGCTACAAAATCTATGAGGTAGTCAATAAAGATAGACAATTATAGTGATCAAATCCATTTAATAAGTAGTAAAGGGTTTGGGGACTATTTTAATGGGATAATCTCCTGATCAGAAATCATAGGTTCTATTTTGCATGCCTTTCACTGACAAAAAGCACAATCATGAATAAAGAAATATTTTCCCAAGTGCTCTTAGTGGGTACTGTGGATGCTGTGGCCTATACATTCTCCAGACTCTTTTACTCCTTTGTAGTTTGCCATTCTGACAAATATCCAGAGCTCCTTGGGCACAGCCAAACTAGGGGTCATAGAGACCTATTTGAAAGGTCATAGAGAACCTGTTTGAAAGAACAGCTTCAACTTTCTACACAGGACACTACAATAGCAAGCAACATATAAATGATAAAAATAGGATTTATGCTGCTTAGAAGAGATACACACAAAAAGCCCTGCATATAGTATTATTCTTCCTAAGAAAGTCTACTTAGAATGTTATTAGTTGCTATAGTAACAATAAGAACATCAATTCACATAAATACTTTAAAAATATTTTTGGTATCAGAACTGTTTTTTCTACTCTCTCTAGCTTGAGAATAAATGGAACTAGAGCCAAGTGTGTTACATCATAAGCAATGTGAATGGCTTTTGATTAAAATAGACATTGACCTTATTTGGTAGCTGGGTGTACTCTTAAGGAAACATGAAAAAACACAAAGTGGTTATTCTTTGTTACTTATTGAAAATGTAATAATTCCTTGAGTAGAAATGTTCTGGCTGAAATTTTAATGGGTATTTTAAATGGATCTGGGGGTAGATCTGAGAAACTTTAATGAAATGGCCAACATTAAGGATATGAGGGGTCAGAGAGTTTACATTCTTCAAATACAAATCATGTCATTAACATTGGCCAAATACTGACCGGTCATCTTGGGTCAGAGTCAAGATTTCACTTCTAACACTTAGGTTTTTGTAAGAAAATACAGGATAGGTCTGTAGGAAGCAAAACAAAAATTTTGTCATGGTCTTCATGATACTGAATACGGCATTAACCAATTTCTTCTCTCTGACAAAGGAAACAATCTACATAAACTCTAGAGTTCTAATATGGATCTTGTATATTCATTTTATTTATAGCTTGATTCTGTGATTTATGTATCCTGGTCTCTGAATTATAAAATTAATCTGACAAAAGGAAGGAAGAAATTCATTTAAATCAGATCCTAAAATATTTAAGAACTCTGTATATGTATTACATATTTTTCCCTGAATCCTTACTGTGGCTAATGCTTCACGAAACTGGAAAGAATCATACAGGTTTTCCCCCTTTAACTTAAAGAAAAAGAAAAAAAATACCTGGGTGCATGGTTAATTAGAGGCTGTGGTTTGTATTTTGGAAAGTTGTAGTTCTTGAACTCATCATTTGAAGAAACACCTGGCCAAGTTTCCTGAGATGGTGTTCCTGAATTTTTTTTTTTAAAAAAAAAATTCTATTTGTAAATATATAAAAATTTATATATACACAAATATATATAAATAAGGAGAACTAAGAAAGTGTCTTAAAAAAAAAAAAAAAGTGTCTTAAAGAACTGACATTTAGTAGCTGATTTGACTATTTCATCTGAAAGCAAAATGAAAGGAATAGTAAACACATACTGGCTTTTTTTTGGGACTATGCAATGATGCCATAAAAATGATGATGCCTATGTGCACCCGAATGTTTATAGCAGCAATGTCCAGAATAGCCAAACTATGGAAAGAACCTAGATGTCCATCAATACAATGGAATACTATGCAGCCATCAAGAGAAACGAAATCTTACCATTTGCAACCATGTGGATGGAACTAGAGGATATGATGCTAAGTGAAATAAGTCAATCAAAGACAATTATCATATGATCTCTCTGATATGAAGAATTTGAGAGGCAGGGCAGGGGGTCGTGGGGGGGGGTAGGGGAAGGAAATGAAACAAGAGGGGATCAGGAAGGAAACAAACCATAAGAGATTCCTAAACTCATAAAACAAGGGTGAGGGTGGCTGAGGATAGGGAGGTAGGGATAGGGTGGCTGGGTTCTGGACATTGGGGAGGGTATGTGCTATGGTGAGTGCTGTGAAATGTGTAAGCCTGATGCTTCACAGACATGTACCCTGGGGTAAATAATACATTATACGTTAATAAAAAAATAAATTATTAAAAAAAATGAGGATGCCTAATTGATACCTAACCTAGAAATATTTCTAATAATATGCTAAGGATCAATATTTAAGGTATTTTTCTTTGTTCTTATAATTTTTAATGCAAAGACAGAACTTAGTAAATGAAAAGGAGAAATTACATAGAACGCTCTATCTTTATAATTACGCCGATTATAATTCTTTGTAATCAGGTTTTTTTGTTTTGTTTTGTTTTTTTTAAAGATTTTATTTTTAGCTAGACCCTACACCCAACATGAGGCTCAAACTCACAACCCGGAAATTAAGAGTCACATGCTCCATTGACAGAGCCAGCCAGGTGCCCCAACTAATTATAATTCTTACAACAGCTATTCAAGTTAGTCATAGTACCAAATATATTTTTAAAAAATATATAGTCTCATCTAGCTAGTCACAAATGCAGGAAACAAATTACTGGGAAAATATTTCTATTACCTAGCAGTCGGAAAATCAAGTGCAGTTCATCTTCCACCGTTGAGCCTGGAAACAGAGGTCTTCCAGAAGCCATTTCAAAGAAAATGCAACCAACACCCCTTTAAGACATATCATAAGAAAGATGATAAGCAATCCATTTACATATTATGAAGAACAATTATCTTTTCCTTAAGATTGCCTCTGGAGATGGAGAATTTTGTATCAGCCAGCTAGAAAACCTCCTACGAGATTTTTTCAGCTCCAACTAAGCTAATTTAATACGTAGCCTATTTGTCCCGACTTCTATATTACTTTATCCATTCCTCCATCTCCCCTCCTCTCCCCTGCCTTGAAATGTCCAGCTCTCTTCTGCATGACCCTTGAAGAAAAACATAGCTAATAGTGATTAATGCCTATTATGTCTTAGACAGTGGGTAGTAGGGATAGGGAGAATAGTTTTATACATAAGATACTTTTATGCAGGAAGCAGAAATAGAACATACAGGTGGCAGGGTGGTGAGTATGTACATGTGTGTGAGAAAGAAAAAAAATGGACAGGGATTCAGTGAATGAATACTATTTTCTACAGTCTGTGTCAATACCCTTAAGACACAGTCCCTTCTGTTAAAGGACTCACAATCTAACCACTGTATGTAAAATTTTACATATTAAAATAGTATACAAAAAGTTAGGATGATGGAGCCACTATGGAAAGCAGTATGGCTGTCCCTCAAAATAATTTAAAATAGAATTACTATATAATCCAGAAATTCTAAGTAAATATCCGAAGTATATACCCCAAAGAACTGAAAAAGTCCCAAAGACCTGTCACCCATGTTCATAGCAGCATTACTCATAATAGCCAAAAGGTAGAAACAGCCCATATGTCCACCGACAAATGGATAAACAAAATGTAGCATACATATACCATGATTATTCAGTCTTCAAGTCAAATATTTCTACAACATGGATGAAACTTGAAGACTATGCTATGGGAAATAAACCAGTCACAAAAAGACAAATACTATATCATTCTTCTCATATGAGGTGCTTAGAAATGTCAAATTCACAGAGACAGAAAGTAGAATGGTGGTTGCCAGTGGCTGGAGGGAGGAGGAAGTGGGGAGTTGTCTAATGGGTATGGAGTCTCAGCTTTGCAAGATGAAAAAAATGCTGGAGTATAAGGTTGCACAACAATGTGAATGTACCTAATGCCAAAGAACTGTACAACTAAAATGGGTTAAAATGGTAAATTTTATGTTATGTATATTTTACAATTTAAAAAATAAGTTTAAGATGTTATACAAAATTATATGTAATTGTTCAACATAACAGAAGGAAGCATATGACTTGTCATTGCATTATATAGTCAATAAATGCAACCACATTTCAGAGCAAGGGATTTGTCATTGGATGCTAGGTTGTATTCAGGAAGGATTTATGAAAAGCTGAAAAGCTGAAGGTTCCCAGGCACAGAGATACAGAGTAGGCATTCTAGATGGGTGGACTGGTATGAATGTAAGTACAAAGGTGGGAAAGCCCAGGTTATTTCTGAGATATGGTTAGTAGCCCATTTGGCTAAAAGGGAATATTCGTATCAAGGAACAGTCTAATGTAAGTTGAAAAAGATAGAGACGTTTTGTGGAGATCATTAAGTATCAAATCGATGAATTACACCTTACTCTATAGGTAATGAATGGGGAAGCAGCAAAGGTATTTCAGTAAAGAAATGTCATGATCAGAGTGGGATATGAGAAAAATGGCTACGATATTTTAATTCTTAGATCAAATTAAGGCCAAGTGGATTTTTATGAATATTAAATAAGAATAATTTTATTATTTAAAAAATATTTTATTCATTTATTTGACAGAGAGAGAGAGAGAGAGAGAGACATGGAACACAAGCAGAGGGAGAAGCAGGCTCCCCGCAGAGCAGGGAGCCTGATGTGGGGCTCGATCCCAGGACCCTGGGATCACGACCTGAGCCGAAGGCAGACACTTAATGACTGAACCACCCAGGCACCCCAAGAATAATTTTATTTTAAACTATGGTGTACTAAACATTCTTCTAAATGCTTTATATGTATTAGCTCATTTGGTCTTAACATTATCCATAGAGCAGCCTTTTAAAGTAATTATTACTATTCCCATTTCCTTAAATGAGGAAACTGAGGCAAGTCCAGTAGTTTGAATAAGATTATTATATAGTTGTAAGTGGTAGAATTGGTAAACCTAGGTGATCTTACTCATGTGTCAAAACTTTTAATTATTGCTTGTATTGTCACTCAAAATAATAGCTCTTTAAAAGTCAAATATCTATCAGCATGCCCTGTGTTAATGACTACATTCTTTCAAATAGCAATAACATCTGCACGTATTTACCACATATCAATCTGTGTTGAGTACTCTGAGGAACCGAGAAGCACATCAGGTGGCCGGTACCACAGTGTGACGACTTCATTGGAGTAGGTCTTTGTGGGAACTGACTTGGCTCTGGCTAGCCCTTCATAGGGAAAAGAAAATAATTTAAAAATGGCTATAATGGACTTCCCAACCCATATCTTTACCATGACTTCAGTCAAAGGATGTTTGAGATAGCTACTCTCTAGTTTCCTAAAGTTTAAAAAAAATCAGTTTTATGAATTTTTTCCGAGTGTGCATGGTCTTGAGTAAGCAAATCCATATGTAATTAAATAATAACAATTCCACAGAGACTATGTTTATTTTTTATGCATGGGACTGTACCTGATATAGTGCCTGGGTTAATCTAAACTTAAGATACTTGCCTTCTATGAATCATGGTGCCAAAATTATTTCCAAGTGGAACTTAAATTAATGCCAAATAGGCCAATGAGACAGAGATAAAGAGTTTTACCTGCAGGTTTCTGTTACCTTTTTTTAACCTGATTCCAACTTTCATTTGCTATATCAATTTTAGTTTTCTTAGACTAAATTACACTGCTACTGCTACTGTACTTTAAGTTATATTTAAGGATAATTTTAAAACAGACCATGCTGCCTTTCGCTATTATGAATGTAAATGATGAAAACCACGTGCTGTTCCTTTGCCAATTTAAAATGGAATTCACTGATTATCCAGAAATACACTTGATCTTAGCCAAAAGGCCAAGAAGCAATGATTATCCAGAATTAAAGGCAAGAGTTACAACTTCATCTTTTGAGCCACTGGCATGAGAGTTGTTTTTATTTATTATTTCTAAGCCTTCAAATTCTGATCACTTGAAGAACTATAAAAGATACCTGAATATAAATTTATTCTAACATATAGTTTATTTCAAATAACAGGGAATAATTCATTTTTAGGCTGTGATTTGTTATGTATAACTTTTTATATTTGATTTAAATATTAAATATGAAAAATGTCATAAAAGAATACTTTATTAAAATGGATAAAGGCACTCAAATAAAACCAGAAATTTAAATAGTTAGGTAGCATACTATTTTTGTTTAGTGTAACAGCTAAAGGATATAACTGGAACAATGTTTACACTATCTTATTTAATTACAAGTCTTACTCTACCAACCCAACTTGGTAAAATAAGTTCAACAAATTATTTTCCTACCAACTTTGGTAATTAGCAAGATGTGGACAGCTTTCTAATATCTCTTCCTGATATTAATAGTGGGTTATGTGGGAACAAAAGACATGGCCACAAGTTTGCATATTCTATAACAAATAAGCACAGCATCAAAGCAACTGCAAGTTAGTTTCCTCAGTACCTAACTCTCCTGCTCCTGAGAGAATTCTGAACTAGGGTGCTTCTTCAGACTCCTGGTTCACAATTAGAATTGTAGTATTGATATGAAATGAAATAATCTCTTCCAAACCAAATTAATTGTGATACAGTATATTCATAAAGCCATTTTCTATTATTAATGAAAATGTTTGTCTATATTAGTGCTTCCCTAGATCTGAATTTCATCAATCACAGGAAAAAGGATAGAATTTTCATAGAGATCAAGAACAATTTACAATAAAATACTCAAAGTTATATGACCCTCCCTTACTTGCAGTCTTTAAGTATATTTACTATGCAACTGATAAAAAATAACTAAAAGCAAAGATGAAACTGATTGCATTATTCCACAGAATAATCAGAATTTCTTGTTGGCCTGTAAATGATAAAATGCGCTTGGCTTGCTTTGTTAGAAACAAAATTTAAAGCACTCCTAGCATTCCCCCCTAAAAAGTAAATTTTGCATTTCTAATAGCCAAGCAGGGATTCTCTATCACTGCTATTCATTTTAGGATTAAGGAATAAGGAGCAGTAAATGCAGCAAAAACAAAACAAAACCAAACCCCAAAAACAAAACAAAAACAAAAGAGAAAATAATTACAAGGAAAATAACATAAACTATGCCCAATAGACTATATAATGTACATGAGCACATGCAAATAACTCATGTTTAAATACATGTGACCTATACCAGTTTCCTTTTTTAAGGAAAAAACAATACTAACCTACTTTCAAACAAATAGTGAAGTTAAATGAGTAAAAGTATAGGAATTTCCTGAACAAACTCACCACTTAGTGAATTTTTAATGTTATTAACAAAGCAATACTTGAAACTTATATTTTCAAATTTAATGCAATATTCCATAAGTAAAACTACCATTATCACTTATGAAAAATGATTAAGTGCTAATTGTAAAAACTGCACTGACTTTTTAAAACCATGTTCTATTATGGTACTGAAACTCTAAAATGTGGAATATTAAAAAAAAAACAAAAACAAAAAACAAAGTTACTATACAAAGTTTCTTTAATATAAAAAAATTTACTTCCTAGAAGCAAAAAGAACATGTAATCTCACGAAAATTGGGTTAGCTAGAGAGACAGATAAATAGCATTATTTAATTAGTTAATAAGCATATAAATACAAAGTCTTGGTGGCAAGCATATTAAAGAACAACCTTTCAGTAGTGCCATTTAAACTCTTTAGTCTTGGGACCCCTTTTATTAAAATTTAAAATTACTGAGGACCCAAGCAGCTTTTATTCATATAGATTGAGAAAAATTTAAAACTTATTCATTAAAATCACCATTTATTATATATTAATATGAATTTTTATGAAAAAGATTTTTTCTAAAGGAAAATAAAAATTAGTAGTCTTATTCATATTTTTTAGTCTATTTTAAAAGAAGACTCTTAGATTCTCACAACTGCTTTTGCATTCAATCTGTTGTGATATGTTGCTTTGACTGAAGTATGCGAAGAGAAGATCTCACACAGACATGAAGCTGGAAAGAGGAAGAGCATTTAAACAGCCTTTTCTGAATGAAAATTGTGCATATTCTTCTTTGACACTACATCAGTTTTAATTTCTTAAAGATTATGTGGTAACTGAAATTATATTAGTAAACTTCTCATACTCTTGTTACATTAAAATTCATCGGTCTATCCTGCACTTTAAGTGGATCTTTTACCCATGCATGATTCTGTATTATTATGTAAGTACTAGTCATTTGGAAAATATTGATTCCCTAGGTTATACAGATATTCCAAATGCTTACAGATTTTTAAACATATATATATATAAAAAAAATGTATTTGTTAATATCACCACTGATCTCACCAGTAAAGTCTTTAAGCATGGGGAAAATATTGAGCTCAAAGGGGCAAATCCAAATTTACAAAATCTGATTTTTTGCTTGAAAACTCAAACCTTCCTATTGGCAAGAAATACTTTCAGATGTTTTCCTTGAAGTGACAGGCTCACTTCATTTCCAAGAAAACGTGTGGCAAATATACCCAAGTCTGAGACCCCCCAGTTTGTCCATCAGTCATTTTTGTCAAGTAAAAATGATGTTCCTTGCAAAAAAAAAAAAGGTTAGTTCAGTTTGCACTCACACAAGCACTATTCGTTGAGGTAACCATAGTATTACCATGTATAGTAAATGGGTTTTATGTATACTTCTCATTTCATCGCATAAAATACTAAAAAAATATATACTTAAAGATGGAAATTTAATAAATTTAAGTTTTACTGCTTCATCAAATACCGTTTTACATGTAACTGACACTTTTTCCTCCAAGTGTATATAGTGGTGAAGAACACAATGACTACTAAGTACAATTTGGTGCCACTGTCTTAATTTATACTAACGCACCAACCAGTAGCTTTACCCCTTACTGCTTTTGGACCATCACTGCAAATACTAACACAGTGAAAAAGTCAAGTAACATTTAGTATAATTTTGATAATATATACCTTTGGAGATGCCCTGAAAGGGTCTCAGGATACTTAGGAGTCTAAAGACCATACCTGATAATCGGTGCTTTCTGGCATTCATGAACATAACACACCCACCAAAGTTTTATCAAATATCTTATTCCATGGGCTACAGAGAAAATTTCCAAACCACATACAAGCAATCACACAGTACCAACAGTTGTTCTTATAAATGTAACCACCTGGAACTATAAATATCTCATACATCCATACCAAAATCTGCTAGCTTTAATTCTCCTTTTTCATTAATGAGTAGGTTCTGTGGTTTCAAGTCTCGGTGCAATACCTTTCTTCTGTGGCAATATGCCAAACCACGTAGAATTTGGTATAAAAACAGCTACAGAAACAAATGAATAGAAATTAGTCTTACAAATAGTAAAATATACTTTGGTAAGCATGTTATGGTAAACAAAAAAGCAACTGGCCCAAAAGAGTTAAAGAAAAAAACCTGCATCCTTAAGTACAAAGCCTTTCCTTACGTAGTTTTCTCCAAATTTTACAATTTATTATTCTATCTGAAGCATCTACCTATTTTTCTAGTCTGACAATTCCTACGAAAATAAATACTGAAAATAGTGAAATGAAACTTTGCATAGTAATAGTCCATTTGTTATAGAAAATGATTTAAAATAAATATATCCTCATAAGCTTACAGGCCTACTAAGACTTACAATTTGATTATGATAGTCTGGCGAAACAACTAAACAACATCTACCCCACCTGCCAAAAAAACCTGATCTGGGCCAGTGTTGTTAAAATAAGGTGTTGGAATTGGTGGTTTTATAAAACTTCTGAGGTATGAAAGAGAATGGTGCTGCATACCTCTGGCAAATTACGTGCTATAAAAATAACCTAAACCAGCTTCTATCATCCACCCTCTGGGTACTTTACTTTCTGCACCTCCTACTCAGCCTTCAAAATCTGCTATGATTCAGAAAAGGGAATTAGCACTGTAGAGCTCTGAATTACTCTCTGGAAAAAGCAATTCCTATTAAAGCTAATGGTAGATTTTTTTTGGTAGGGATGTGGAACACAGAAGGTCTTTGATTCTATGGAATTGACAAAAAAAGAGCGTCAAGTACAGAGGATTCAAGAATGTATCTTCAGTTTACTTGTAGGTGAAAAATAGAGCATTAGGACATTAAGAATAAGCCAAGGCAGGAAGCTGAACAACAAGTCTAAAGAAATTCTAAGCAGCAGTTTCCAAACACTACATACATATTTGTATGTTTCGAAAACTCTAAAATCACTGTTTCTATATATCCGATACTTTCTGTGTTTGAAAAATATAAGGGCTATTTAAAAAGACACACCAAAACATACCTTTACATTGTGCATACTCATGATGTTTCCACAGTCATCCATGTATTGTTTTAGGTCTTTATCCTGAAAAAATACAGTACTTTACTATGTGATACATACTTCTCAGAAGACATGGCTGATTTACTCAATACTATTTAATTTTTAAAAGTGGTTTTTTTTTTTTTTTGAGAAAAGATACTGAATGCACAACACATAATTTAATTAAATATCAATAACTAAATAGCAATGCCCTGAAGCTGTTAACTCAATTTCCTATGTTTTATTATATTAAAAGTAAATACTGAATTTTCCTTAAATGCTTACCAGATACTCAAAGACCAGAGTCAAAGATTTATCTGTATGAACAATGTCATGTAAAGTTACTATATTTGCATGTTTTAGATCCTTTAATAGTGAAACTGCAAAAAAGAAAAGAAAGTCAATTACTCAGTCTGTGGTAGCCAGACTATAAAAACCTGAAGTTTAAACATATGAACTGAGTTTAAGATTTTTTTTTTTTTTTTTTTTGAGTTTAAGATTCTCTTATGCGTAAAACAAAAATTCACCAATGGGATCCATACTATAAATATACTACATAGTATAGCATATTCTTTTATTTTGGGTTTTTAATACTTAAAACTGTTCCCACTGTTACAATAATATTCTCCATAATATTTTCTTCTGTTTTTTTCTCATATATTAACTTATTGAGACTTATAAGATTAATTTAGGTATAGTTTAGGATACCATTTTTTTCCTCCAAACTGCTCATGAGTTGCTTGCTTCATGCCATTTTCTGGATAATCTAGCTTTAAAAAAAAAAAAATGGCATCCTGGTATTTACATTCTGTGTATATTATAGTTTCCTTCCCCCATAGATAATACATAACATTTCCCAATGTCAAATATTTATCCATGACAATAATTTTTAATGACTTCATAGTATCTCATTATAAACTAATACTGTTAAATATTTTGACTTTAAATATTAGCTTTTATAATGTCTAAACATATCTCCAATCATCTATTTCTAAGCTCTTTCTACTTACAAAAATATGAACTCTTGTTATGCAGCTTTGGTTTTAAAACATTCTATATAAGCTCTTTTATTCATTTTGCTCACAAAGATCAAATTTTACCTTCTCTTATAGCTGTGCAGGGTGCACCTTCTTCATGTTCCAACCGGATCTCTTTTAATGCCACCAAATTCTCTGTCAATTTACTTCTTCCTTTATATACTGTCGCATATGTACCCTATAAAATATATTTTTGAAAGACACATCAAAATATCCTAAGGGTCTATCTATAGCATCTATACAACAAAGAGCCCTGACTAAATTCCTAATTTGTAATCACATGTTAAAGTCCATTTTGCAAGAAAAACTACAATGATTAGTCTCGGTTTTCCTATAGCTAAGAGGACTTTCAGTACCATATGCAGAGCTTCCAGATTCTTATAATCCTATGGAGTGCCTCAAAGTATGAAAACCTAGAGAGAATATCTGATTAACAACTGGATCAGTAGCTTTAGAATCAAAGGTACCTGCAGTGGTTGTGGACCTTGAGGCAACTAATTGAGCATATTAACTGAAAACTGAAAATGTAACTAAACGTAATGTCAAATAAGAAAAATTTTATCAGTTCTCAGACTTTTCAGAATTTGTGTACACTCACTCTCCTTTAAAGAACAAATATATTCTACAGGAGATTTCTTCTATCATTGCCAAGATAGCCTGCAAATTCTCTTAAGCTTCCCTATTAGCTAATTCCATTACTTTCTGGCTGGCCCTTTCTCACCCTGGGAAGAAGACCACTTCAAAATTAGTCAGGACTAGTAGCAAGTTCAAGAAAACCAAGATCTTCTTAGCCAAAAATTTCCTTAGTTTTCAGTGAGATGTGTCTTGATCATTAGAGATAAAATTTTGATTTCTTGCAGGTTTGAAATCATTCAATTTCCCACATGACAGCACAGACAACAGACTGCCAAGAGGCTAACAGATAGATGCCTATTTTGTTACCAAGAAAGCACAATATTTTTTGCTTCAATAAAAGATTAGAAGCTATAAAAAATACCCATTTCCTTTCAAATTGATGCCATAATTTCAATAATTGAAGGTTTTCTTCCTTCTAACATTCTGTGGCCTTTTCAGTACAAGATATAATCTTTTAGACAACAGTGCTTATATTTTTTTTCTAGGTTGGTAACAACTGTGGACTAATTGTGGAGTTTGGATAATGAACAAGAAAAAAGGTGCTTTATATTTTTGAAATAAATATTTGCTTACCTCTCCAAGCTTTTCCAATTTGATATAGGTTTCCATTTTTCCAAAACCAATTTCTGACTGAAAGCAAACAATTATAAATTTAGTATTCTTAAAATTTCAATCTATCTCTTCCTCAATTTCTTTTTTATTTTTTTAAATAGTATTCTTTTTCTTTTTAAAGGAGTGCACTTTATTTTTATTATTTCTTTTAAGGTAAGCTCCACACCCAACATGAGACTTGAACTCATGACCCCAAGATCAAGAGTCACATGCTCTACCAACTGAGCCAACCAGGCACCCCTCTTCCTCAATTTCTGAAACTTTCCTGCTCTAAAGAGTGTCTTGAAATAGAAAAATATGATTATAATTAAATTGTTGAACATTTGTCAAGTTTTAAAATACATCCAATGTTGGAACATTCAAAGGTTCTAAAACATCAAAGTTCACAATTAAAACTGCCAAATCATCTTTTTATATAGATTGGTTAACATTCTGCTAAGAAAAAAATGTTTTAATTTAAGGCCCTGAGATTTTAAGATACCACAGGCATTTTAAGATACTAAAGAATTTTATAAAAGATAACTACATGATTTTTTTAGCAACACTTCAAAGTAAGTAATTTTCTTACATATTTTCCTTCACTAATCTTCAACTTCCCTACAAAAGCCTGCAAACAACAAAATACTACTTGTTTCAGGTTTTCTAACCAAAATGCAGTGAAAAAGACAAGTGCAAGTCACACTCCATTATGGATCAGGAAACTAAGACACAAGTAGTTAAGTCTAAATCTGACACCCCCACCCTTTCCCAAAAAGTCTTTAAAAAAGTTTTCAAAACCATTGCTTTTAAACCTTCAGCTTGTTTGCCTCATTTCTCTATATAGTCAATAAAGGAGATAGATATAATACACCCAAATATGTAATGGAAACTTCATATTTAAAAACTAAAAACAAAAAGCCTCAACACAAAAGATTTAAGGAAAAAAATAGAGAGATGAAAACTTAGGGATTGAGAGAGCAGCAACAGAGAAAAGATAAACAATAGAGGAATTAAGAATTTTCTTAAAACTGCTTTCTTGTACTCCTTTTTAAATCCTAGAAAAGGCAATAATCTAAAGATTCACTTCTCACTGGGAATGGTGCTCATGCCCTTAAATGAATAGCCAGTGAAAAGAAACAATTTTTTTTATACACAATCTTAGTTCTCAAAGTTATATAAATAACACTGGATCCTTAAATACTAGTCCCATTCTAAAGGTTCAAATATGCAATTTTTTCACAGGTGTTGAATAAAATAAAAATAGTACTTGACAATTTGCCTTAATATCACTTACCATTTTGGTAGTGTAAACTGCCAAAAGTTGAAAGGCCAAAAATAGCACAGGTCCCTCAGACTGTTATCTTTTTAAATTTTATTGTTTTTAGTATAGTTGACATATTTCTTATCCTTTTGTTACAATGATTTATATCATGTTAAAAGCCATGAGGAAGAACTGTATGTCCAATACTACTTAATTCAATTTTGCTAAACTAATAAAAACTTTGGTCACAGATGGTATTAATGGATGACTGCAAAGCTTTTTTGCCCTCTTTAAAATTCTTCTAGCTATGAGGTATTTTTAAGTAGTTTTACTTAAAAACAAAAAACCCCCCAAAAAACCAAGATTTTGGAACCCTCACACACCATCCATCCATGTGCACTTATATGTGACTGAGAGATACTAAGTCTTTGCTTTCTATTATCAGTAACTATGCAGAATAATAAAGTAAAACTACAATAGGTAACACTTTCCATATACAAATGGAGTTTTTTAACTTTAATAGGGAAAATGTGGCAAAGAGCCCGCTATCTGGTACATGAGAGCCTGATCCTGAATAATCTTTTAGTGTATATATGTTTTATCTGTATCCTATATAGATAGGATCACAAATAACTACTTTAAAAAACACTGATTGCTAGGGTCACATAAACTGGTAGAACGTGTTTATTTTCTTTACCTATTTCTATAATTCATTAAACTCACAAATATGGAACTACTGCACTTCTGCCATGAATTTTAAACCTTGAGTCCTATCTTCAATGAAGGGGAAAAAACTTACTGATAATAAATGGACACTAGTATAAATGAATGATGCTGAGAAAAATAAAAATATATCATCTATAATAACGAGAATCACAAAGGAAAATATGATTGCAAGCTAGAAACTTTTTCCTATCAGGGGCTGGGAAATTTTCTTATTCATTCTTTTATCTTAAGTAAATAAACACTAGCACTCCTTTAAAACATTAAATATACTTTAGTCCAATGGTCTAGTAGCTATGACAAAAATGCTGATATTTGCTTTAAGAATATGTAAGTGGACTACAAATTCACTGTAAAGATAAAAATGTTAGAGATTACTCTATCATTTGAAATATATAAGGAATAAACTAAGAGATGATCAAATATTAACAAAGTCATTCGTCAGAGAATGACGTTTAGTGAGATTATTAAAATATGCTGAAAGTCTGCCTTTTAAAAAGGTAAATACTGTACTATAATTATAAAGTTGAATTTAAATTTGAATAATCAATCTAAAAGATAAGAGCATTACTGAATTTCATCGTGTAGGCAGGCAGGAAATTCAGACAAAGGGTACAGTTACACTAGTGAATTATATGCCAGAATAAAGTGTAACCACCTCATTTAATAATTTCCAGCCTTAAGGCTTTAACAATTACGTGTCAATATTACTTAATCTTTAAATGGAATTTTTAGAAATTTTTTCTTGCATTTTTATCTGCTGAACATGACAAGATTAACAATAGATATAATGACTAGCTTGTTGACATGCTCTCCTACAGAAATTATTCAGAGGACAGAGGACAAAGCTCATTTATTCAACATTTACCAAGTATAATGTTAGGTACTGGGGATACAGTGAAGACGATAGAAATGATTCCTGCTTTCGTCAGTTCACAATCTAGACTGAGTTCCATCATTAGATTACTTTATAATAGTTTAAAAGTTTTATAGAAACAGAAATAGCTAAAGGAATTGAATAGTAAGCTTTATATTTTATTTTTTAAAGATTTATTTATTTTAGAGAGAGAAATAGAGACAGAGCACCAGCATGAGCAGGGGGAGGGGCAAAGCAAGAGGGAGAAAATCTCAAGCAGACTCCCAGTTTAGCACAGAATCAGCTTGGAGCTCAATCCCAAACCCTGAGATCATGACCTGAGATGAAATTAAGAGTCAGATGCTTAACCAACTGAGCAACCCAGGTGCCCCAACTTTATATATTAATAAAATATAAAAATCTCCTAATTCTATTTTCCAAACAGATGAAGATGATTTTTTGTTATTTCATTGATCCAAGAGAATACCTGGCTTTTTGGCAGCCGAAATCAAATTCCTGTTCAGATGACTCATAGCATAAGCACAAGAAAACTTTTTTAAAATCCAAAATAAATTATAACTTATATAGCCTTTCCATAATTAAATGTAACATATAAGTGATATTGAGCATTATGGGAGATTTCCGGATGACTCTGGCTCTGCCAACATAATCATAATTGTAGAGATTTTTTTTCAAGTTTTCATTTAAATTCTGGTTAATTAACATATAGTGTGATATTGGTTTTAGGAGAATTTAGTGATTTATCACTTACATATAACACCCAGTGCTCATCACAACAGTGCCCTCCTTAAGAGGTATTAACATGCTAGCAATGTATCTGAGCTTAAAAACAAATGAAGTACGTGCAAAAGTTCTTTAGATGCCCTCCTAAAAGTGAATGCATATATAAGAAAAACAGGGGACAAAGGGAGATTTTTTTCAAGCATCCATTTCTCTCCTTGTGAGAATTATGGAGTTACTGTTACAGATAGAAATGTCTGGGGCAGAAAAGAGATTGAGAACCTTTACTCTACTTGTTAATTCTGTCTTCCAAAAATTCCTATTACCATCAGTATGATACTATTTTAATTCTGTCCATAATATACCAAAGGTACATTAAATTGTGAGTGAACTTTGAATCTCACTTCCACACTCCATGATATATTTACTATTTCTATGAGACATCAGGACTTGATACACTATTTTCTCACCTACTCTTAGAAATAAGAAAGGACTACATATGATATACATTGCTCAAATCACAAATGAGGAATCCAAATCATTATTAGAAAAAGCAAATTCTGCAAATGTGTAAAACCTATAATTTCAATATAATAAGGCATATTTTCATATATAGACTTTCAATCTACTAGAGCCGCACTTAGCAGTTTCACACAAATTCCACTGGGCCTGACATCATTCTAAGTGAATCAATGCTTTAATGAATCTTGACTACTGGCACATGGGTTTCCCACTCACTAATCTAATGTGTAACTAAATATGGTAAGCGTTAGAATGGCTCACTTCTACTCAAGCATAAATGAATATTAAACAGCACTTCACCAATCCAATACACAATATTAAAAAAAACTAAATGTAATGTGGTGCCCTAGATGGGATCCTGGGACAAAAAAAGGACATTAGTGGGAAACTAGGGAAAGTGTGGAATAGCAGTAATATACAAAATGCTGATTTCCTTAGTTGTGACACACTGAAGTAAAATGTTAATAACAGTAGTAGCTGGGTATATGTATGGGAACTCTTTATATTATCTTTTAAATTCTTCTATAAATCTAAAACTATTCTAAAATAAAAAGTATTTAAATAAAAATAGGGAGAATTCAGTCAAGAGAAGGAGACTGAATATATGAGTATACAAGGATGACAAAAATATTCTAAATCATCCTGAGGAAAAGGGAGAGGAAGAAAGACAATTCCTCAATACTAAAAGAAGGAAAGAGGGTGCCTGGGTGGCTCAGTTGGTTAAGTGTCTGCCTTTGGCTCAGGTCACAATTCTGGTGTTTTCTGAGATGGAGTCGTGCATCGGGCTCCCTACTCTGTGGGGAGCTTGATTCCTTCTATGCCTCACGCTCTCTCATGGATAAATAAATAAAACCTTTAAAAAAAAAAAAAAAGGAAAGAGCAGAATGTATGGGTGGAGAGAGATGTGCACGTTTGTGATTCAAAAATGTGAGGGCAGTTTCTGGTTAATGGCTTTTTTTTTTAGATTTCATTTATTTATTTGACAGAGAGAGATCACAAGCAGGTGCGGGGGGGGGGGGTTTGGGGAGCGGGAAGCAGGCTCCCCGCTGAGCAGAGAGCCCGATGCAGGGCTCGATCCCAGGACTCTGAGATCATGACCTGAGCCGAAGGCAGAGGCTTTAACTCACTGAGCCACCCAGGTGCTCCTGGTTAATGGTTTCTCTCTTCTTTATGGTGTAGGACATCTGTGTAGAGTGAGAGGGGAAGGGTTAACCAGAGAAAGACAACAGAGGGTAGCCAAGCAATACTGAAGGTTCATTTTAGGCTGCTGCTGCTGATCATGTATTTGTAGAAGAATCAATTAGCCCTATTGTAGTCTCTCTTCATCAGAAATTGTGATTTGTTTCTTAATTGCTACTCAAAGGATTTATTTTATTTTTACTACTCTATTTGTTATACATTGCTTTTAAATATGCAAAAATATAGAGTTTTATACTTTTAGGAAGACAAGGCTAAAATTTTATATTTTATCTTGAAAAAAAATATATGTATATATATTTTTTTAGATAAAGGGGTGCCTGGGTGGCTCAGTTGGTAAAGCATTTGACTCTTAATTTTGAGGTCATGATCTCAGGGTTGTGGCATTGTGCCCTGTGTTGGGCTCCGTGCTCAGCAGAGTCTCTTTGAGATTCTCTCCCTCTCCCTCTGCTCCTCCCTCCACTTATGCACACTCTCTAAAATAAATTTTGCAAAAAAAGGACTGTATTATTCATGGAAACATGAGCTCTAACACAGGTGAAGAATTTATTTCTTTCCCCATCTCCTTTCCATCCATTCCCTAACCCTTCCCCTTCATACAAAAACCTAGGATAGTGAAGAATAATTTTCTAATACACTTCAAAAGAAACCATGGTTTAGTTTAGCAAGGTAGATAAATAATGAAAAGGGTGCATTAGAAACCAAAACACAGCTGGCATAATTAATCTGAAATCTATAAACCACTTTAGATAAAAAACCAAGGAAGATGAGTAGGAATACTCAATCACAATAAAAACTCCATCACTTAACATTCATTAGAGGGCACTGTTTTCCTTAATTTCACGTAGACTGGAAAAGATAGCTCATAAAGGACAGCTTTAAGAGTCACGTGGTGATTAAATCATACCTTTAGTCCCAATCTGAACATTCACTAATTCCAAAATTTCCCTAAATACTAAACTTTGATAAAAATCAATAGCCAAAGAACACTTTCAAATGGATAATCAAATGGCAAAGCTACTTAAATAAAAATGTCTTAGGCAGTGATACAAAACTATGATGATCATAAACCTATATACCAAAATCCAGTTGGCACTATACTTTTACTTTATTATACAATGATGAATGTCAAATAACAATGCGCTCATGAGATATACAGCGTAAGGTAATTTCATTCTTTAGAATATGTAACCAAACACAAGTTCTTGATGGAAAAAGCATTCCATGATATAATATGTAAAAAGAAAAATAACAACTACTAGCAATCCAGGAATCTTCACCAACTGCTGCTTCTTCAGATACAAAGTTCAACTGACTACCAGAAGTCCTGCCTATTTTATCTCTACATGGTCCTGAGGATCTGGGTTCTACTTCCCATTTCCACATGACTGCTGCATCATCCTAAACTTTGAATCAATTCCTAATCTATCTTCCTGCCTCTAGTCTTTCTCTCCTTCTACTTCATGTATACTTTTCATGAAGCTACTGTTATGAAACAAAAATGTGATTATGTCAGCTCTTGTTTAAATCAATACCTCTGAGGTCCATTACATGGGATGAATGAAGTTCAGATTCCTGCTTGGCCTGAGAGCCAAAGCTTTTTACAGTTTGGATTTATCCTTTCAAGTCCTAGTCTTTAATCTTATTCCACATTTACCCTTCATATCAGTTATAATTTCCCCAACATACCTACATTCATACTTGTGGGTATTAGTACATCAAGTTTCCTGTTTAGAACACCCTTCTACCCATTATCAACCTGACAAGTTCCTACCCATCCTTCTAGAGCCAGCTCAAGCACTATCTCCTCTGTAAACCTGTGATATGCAAAGTCATTTTACTTGCTATCTCTTCGGTTGTCCCACAGCACTTTAATATGCACCTCTACTATAGGACTAGAACCATCCTAAAGAGATCTTTACATATACAAAACCTGAACTTACATCAAAGGTGACACTACAGCAGTCAAAGCTGACCTTTCAATCAGTGGTGCTTAATGCAATTGCAAGGGTCAACAGCTATATGCTAGGAGAAGATAGCTGCAAGACATACAACTCACAGTTTCTTTATACAGAATGTACAAAGAATTTCCATAGATCAATAAGGAAAAGGTAGAAAACCCAAAAGAGAAGAGATGACAGACTTCAGCAGTTAAATCACAAAAGAAGGTATATCTTAATGGCCAGTAAACATTAAAAAGGTGTTCAGCTTAGTCATCAGAAAAATGCAAATAAAACCCACAATAAGGTAACACTATACCCTCACCAGAAAGATTAAAATTTTTTAAAAAAAGAGACAATATCAAAAATTGGCTAAGGAGAAAAAAAAAATTGGCTAAGGAGAACAAACAGAACAGTCAAATATTGATGTGAGTGTAAATTGGTATGACCACTTTGGAAACTCCTTTGACAGTGTTTAGGAAAGCTGAACATATGCACACAATCTGATCCAACAGTTCCACTCCTAGGTATATACTTAACAGGAATGCTTACATATATTAACCAAAATACATGTACAAGAATGAAGATAGAATCACTATTTGGTAATAACCCCAAAATAAAAACCCAAATATTTAAGTGTCCATCAAAAGGAGACTGGATAAAGTATAGTATACAATGGAATACCATGCAACAATAAGAACAAATGAACTATAACTTATATGCAACAAACTAAATGAGACATGAGCAAAACATTCAGCAAAAGAGGCCGGCCAAAAAAAGAATAGTATATTCTTCCATGCATATTGTATAACATAAACTTGAATATACATTTTTATATATTTGTATAAAATGTATTTTAATAATTTATATAGCCAATTAAAGTTCAAAAGTTTAAATATGAATAATCAGAAATAACAAGAGCATTTTAAAAATAAGATGTGAATATAAACGAATATTTTAAAGTCTTGAGATATTAAAGTATACTACAAACATTATATAAACAAAACAATGGGAAACATAGGTAAACCTAATCTTTGGCATGAGAAAGCAGGGATGTGGCTCCAGTTGAGGAAGTGGGAGCAGAAAGTGAATAAGGGAGGTGGCAGGAGGGGGTTTCTCGGATTTGGGGAATTTTCTTCTATTGATTTGGGTACTGGTTACACAGGTATATTAACTTTGGAAAAATACACTGAGCTGGGGGACCTGGGTAGCTCAGTGGGTTAAAGCCTCTGCCTTAGGCTCAGGTCATGATCTTAGGGTCCTGGGATCAAGCCCCACATGGGCTCTTTGCTCAGCAGGGAGCCTGTTCCCCTTCTCTCTCTGCCTGCCTCTCTGCCTATTTGTGATCTCTCTCCTCTCTGTCAAATAAATTAAAAAAATCTTAAAAAAAAAAAAATACACTGAGCTATACAATTATGGTTTATGTATTTTTCTGTATCCCTAGTATATATTTAAATATTTAATACATATTCTGTACTTCTAGCATATATCAATAAAATTTTTCCAAAATAAAACAGAATATAGCTTAAATTGTATTCCAATATGCATCTTTAAACCCTTAAGAATTGGAAAACAATAAAATCCAAAAAGCAATGTAATAAAATTTAGTTATTCAAAAAGTAAATATAAAAATTAATGTAAATGTTTACACCCAGAAAAAGCAAACAAACAGATTTGATGGCATAGATACAGGAGACTGAAAACTTACTAAAGAAGCTCTACGAGACCTTCGGCTCATTGGTTGATCAAATGGTGGACTGTTAATCTGCAATTTTTCAAGATATCCATCAGGTATTCTGATATCTGCAGGCAGTGATAACCGCTTATTTAAATCCTTTAAAAAAAAAAAAAAAGGAAAATGAAGGTATTTGTAGGTAATCACAAATAGAATAGACAAGAGCATTTCACTTTTAAATTCATGGCCTACTATATTGTTATTTATTACAGATAAGTAAGTTTTATTACAGTTTCAAAGTTATCCATGTTGATTTTATATAATATCTGGATGCAAATGCATTTACTGTAAGCAAAAGTATACAACATAGTTCTACAGAAATGATACTCTGCAACCCAGTTATTTCTGAGCCTTTTCACTGGTAAATTCTACATGGAATTTACTGAGACATTATACCATGTAGGAAGATGCAAAAACTACCACAAAATGTGACCAGTTTAATAATAACCAAGCAGATATTGTAAGGTTTTGTATGCAACACAGTGAGACAACTGAAATATTTTATTATTGCTGTATCAGTGGAAAGAAGTAAAAACCAACAAAAATCTCAACTAAATAACCTAACTTTACACCTAAGGAAGCCAGAAAAAGAACAATGCCCAAACCTAGTAGAAGGAAGGAAATGATAGAGACTCAAAAAAACAAAAAAAACCCCAAAAAACAAATTCGATGAAACTAGGAGCTAGTTTGTTGAAGATCAACAAAATTGGGGCACCTGCATAGCTCAGTTGGCTAAGCATCCAATTCTTGATTTTTGGCTAAGGTCAAGAGATGGAGCCTGGGCTCCATGCTCAGTGGAGAGTCTGCTAGAGATTCTCTCCTTTTCCCTCTGCTCCTCCCCTGTGTGTGCATGTGCATGCTCTCTCACTCTCTCAAATCTCTAAAAAAGATCAACAAAATTGACAAACCATTAGCCAGATTAAAAAGAAATTAGAATAAAAAAGAGAAGACTCAAAATCATAAAGGAAAAATGAGAAATAACTGAATCCACAGAAAAGCTAAAGGTTATAAGAGATTATTATGAAAAATTATAAGCCAACAAATTGGACAACCTAGAAGAATGGATAAATTCCTAGATACATGTAATGACCTCCCAAAACTGGATCACAAAGAGAAAACCTGAAAAGACCAATTACCAGCAATGAAATTGAATCAGTTATCAAAAAACTCCCAACAAACAAAAGCCCAAGACCAGTTTCACAGGTTAGTCCCACCAAAAATTTAAAGAAGAGTTAATACCTATTCTCCTCAAACTATTCCAAAAAATATAAAAGAAAGCTTCCGAATTCATTCTATGAGGCCAACATTACCCTGCGACCAAAACCAGATAAAGACACCCCAAAAAAGAAGAAAACTACAAGCCGATCTCTCTAACATAGATGCAAAAATCCTCCACAAAACATAAGCCAACCAGATACATCAATACATGAAAATTATCAGGGGTTCCTGGCTAGCTCAGTTGGTAGGGCACACAACTCTTGATCTTAGGGTCATGAGTTCAAGCCCATTTTGGGAATAGAGCTTAATTTAAATATCAACATTAAATTTAAATATGTATATACATATCATTCACCAAAATTAAGTGGGATTTATTCCAGGGATACAAGGGTGGCTCTTAAAAGGGGGCGGGCACATTTTTATTCTATTCTATTTAATTATAAAATGTAAACTGGGAGAAACTTAAAAGGGAATCTTGTGTATATTGTCACACGAAGAAACATAAATCCTATAAAACATAAATCCCTATTATCCGTAATAGTAACCAAACCATAAAACAAAACTGAGATATATAGGAAGTATGTAAATGTTTACTGAGAGATATATGACTCAAGTACAGAAATATATACCATATTCCCAAATGGTAAAACTAAATAATGAAAAGATAGTGGTTCTCCCATATTAGTTTTACATTTTACATAATCCCAAATCACAATAACATTATTATTAGAATAAAATATTTAAAATTTATCTAGAAGAATACACAGAAAGTAACATCCAAAAACATTCTAAGTAAGAATACATATGTGTATGCAAGATGTGGAGGATGTTAAGAAAGAAGTCTTTTCGGCTATTATAATATACAAAAGTAAGAATATTATCAAGAGACTCTCACCTTTGGGGCAAAAAATAAATACAGCTCAATGGAAGAATGAGAAAGTTCAGATAAAAATCCTAATAACAAAAAACTTTTAAACATTAAAATTTTATATATATCCGATGGAAAAAGTATTTTATTATGACAACTTATAGTGATATGAACAGATATCAAGTTGATCTCAAGAGCTGAAAATATTAATTTATCATTTAGAAATCTGACATGGTTTCTTTTTTTTACCTGATTTAGAAGTAATCTTTTATCAATGAAAATGCAATCAACCAATAGGACAGATACCCCAAGCACAGTAATCTCAACTCAAAAAGCACCAAAAAAAACCCAAAAAACAATATTCTTAATTCAAAACATGTTCAATTGTTTTTGGAGAAAACTATTTTAATCTATAGTATATACTGAAATAACATTCATAATCAATTTCGATATCAAGGTGATACATGAGCTATTATTCTTTTATGTGAAGACATAACTTGTATATGCTACAGAAATTAGTAGGTATAACAAGCCATAAAGGAAAGGATACTATATTTATAATATAAAAAAAAAAGATGGTGCTTATTTTATGTATACATTTTGAAATCTGAAATAAAATATTTATAAAATATTAAGTATCCAGATGAACCTCAAAAATATAATTAAAATTCTATTTTCTGAAGAAAAAAAGCTTTGCTAAAGTATCATTCCAAATTTCCAGTATTTTTGAAAATTCACATTTCCCTTACAGAGACCCTATATGTGTTTTGCAGATTGTTAAATATAATTACTTGCCTTGGGATAGTAGATAATTAGAAGAAAGGAAATATTCACAAGACTAGAAACAATTTTCTTACACTGCCTTCATGAGAATTTTCAAATGGTCATTTACTGTTTGAAGTATATGTGTATTCATACACACAAACACATACGCAGGCATATGGTTACCTCCATTGAGATCCGTCTATGTATACGATTTCTAAGACAAACGCCCGTAGGTGACTGTACTTCATCAGATGATGTCCCAGAAGCTTGGTCACTCTCACCATCTGATCCCATTTTTAGATTTTCATGAACAATATCTGTATCACAAAATGAAACATCATTTATCTTCAAAGAGATGCATTACAGTTTACTATATCACATAATTTACTAGCACTACAAGTAAGATATAGACAGCCAACACATAAAAATCAAAGTTTTTTACATTCTGGTTGCTCTGTGTAGCTAATAGATCAAAATGTAACTCAGATGTCTTGAAACCGTAAGAAACGTTTCACACTCTGAGATTATGAAAAACTATGCAAACAATTAACATCCAAGTTATTATCACGAGCTGAATAATAAAATTACAGACTGGAAATAACACAGGATTATTTAGTCAGTTCTCTCATTTTCCAGGTCTGGGAACTGAGACTTTGAAAGTTAAATAATTTTTCAAAGGTTACACAGCTTAGAGGCAGAGCTGAAAAAGAAACCTGGTCTTTTGTCTTTTATTTAGCTTATTTTTTCTGTAAAATAATGTGCCACTGGGTCTACACCCAAATGATCTACTTCTTTGAATATTCTTAAAAAAAAAAAAGCCACTAATGCAGCTTCCCCTCTCCACAGTGTTAAAAATAAAAAAATTTTTAAATTCACAAATTATTCTCTAAATACCTAGTTAACTACAGAAATAAGTTTGTGACCACCAAAAATCTGTCTGGAGGAAAAAATATATTTAAGTTACAATACAAAGTGGTGTCATTTTATTATTATTATTATTATTATTATTAAAGATAAAAGTTAAATGAGTAGAAAGGAGGAAGATTAATTCCATCTGGTAATATAAAAAACAAACTTATATACTTGTATAATACCTGCTCTATATTTGCATTTGTCAATCACCCTGTAATTCATCTAGCAAGAGTTGTACACCAGAAACAAATGCTAGATACCAAACACATCTTTTACCACAGTTCTCTTTATATAATTATTCATCCCCCAAAAAGCATATTGTTTTAAACACAACAATTTAACACAACACTTCCCCCCCTTTTATCCATAAGAGATGCCTTTCCCCAATTTACCAATTTGCTGAACTTACACTTATTTTTCAAAACTATGTTTATTTGTCATCATGCAGTTAAATCTTTTCTAGTCTCAGACACAGATGGCTGTTGTGTCCACACCTACCACATCCACTGCACTGAAGTGCATTTTTTGGTTTCAGATGATTTTATACCAAGTTATGAGACCCTTGGGGGCAAGATTTAGCTTATTCACATTTATATTCCCCAAACTGAACGAAGTTCCTGGTGTTCAGAAGGTGCTCAACAAATAATACAATAAACTGAATACTAACTAAAAAAATCAAAGAATGCACTAGATAACCGCACCTCTTCTTTCAAATGAAATTTTATATGAAATACCAGTATGTAAAACAAAATAGTATTTTAGTTACAAATTCGTATTTTTAATGACTATTTGCTTTATGAAAATGAGAACTGTTTAACAGAAAACTGAACTCAAGGATCTTATCAGTCTTAAAATTTCTATGTTTTTGTTTTTTGTCTTTATAACACATTATTTATTTATTTTTTAGAGAGAGAGTGCATGTGCATGAGTTGGGCGGGGCAGAGAAAGAGGGCGTATCTTAGGGAGATTCCACACCCAGCGCGGAGCCCAACAGGGTGCTCAATCTCGCAATCCTAAAATCATGACCTGAGCTGAAATCAACAGTAAGATGCTTAACCAACTGAGCCACCCAGGCATTCCTTGAAAACCCATTATTGGGAAAATTCTTATACTGATAAGCCATTGCAAATATGATAGTTTATAATAGAAAGATATGTAACTTAAGAATATACTTCAATTACATAAAGATCTCTGGAGAAATTTTATACTAAGATCTGAACAAAAAAATTAACTTGGCAATAAAAGTCAGCGTACTGGTAACTGATTCCTAATCTGTTGGATTAGGAATCTAATCCACAGATCACCTAATCTGTGATGGTATACAACACATCTGAGTCCAAGTATTCTTTTCTGTCACACATTTAAAATGTTAAAGATACTTTAACCATGCCTTCTATTTCCAGGACAATCTCAAAACCTTCCTTCCTCAAGGAAATGTTGAATAAAATGTAATAATGTTTTTAAATGTATAGCTGAGTTTGCAAGAACTTGAGCATGATACCAAGGAAGCAAAGACAAAGAGAATGGAGAGCCAAAAGCTGTTATGTATAGATTGACTCTGTTACTCTCTTAGGGAGGGGTTGCAGATCTTGGTCAGAAGGTGCCTGGGTTTAGCTGCCATACTGGGATAAAAGGGGAAGCATCAGGTGTCTAAGACGCATGAGACTCTCAAAGTACTAAAAGGGCAGATTTAAATCTGTTCTACTGCACAAGGACTACAAAGCAGCATATGAACCTCAGACTATGAATAAATACTTGAGTACCACCTGACTTAACCAAGAAATTGTTTATGTCATTAAGGAACAAGTGTAGTTCCAACATGAGTTTCAGTATTTTAATTTCCATTAATAAGACAACAGTGAAACAATGAAGGCTTATGTCAAAAATTTCACTTATTTGTCACTGCTGTGAGCAACTTCTTTGCTGAATCAGGTAATAGTTTTTGAGTACTGGAAGAATATTTACTTCTCAAATGACTCAATTTTGTGCCATTCACAACTGTAAAAGCTACAAATACAACACACTTTTAATCTGTATTACTAACATTTTCAGTATTATACTTTAAATTCAGAACAAAAATCAGCAAATATGACCTACTTTTGTACAGTTCCTAAGCTAAAAATATTTTCTGCATCTTTAAAGAGTTATTTTAAAAAGAAGAATATGCAACAGAGACCATATGTGGCCCATAAAACCTGAAAAATTTTACAATCTGGACCTTTGCAGAAAAGTATGCCAATCCCCAGTCTAGATAACAAAACAATAAAGCAAGTCCTGATGTGAAGTATTTTCCAATTTCTGTAAGGTAAATACCCCCTTTATGGCTAACTTCAAGCTACAACAGGACCACCACTGAGTATGCAGTTGGGAAGAAACATACATACCATTACATAAAATTTTGACTATACAGATACAACAGAAATTACCCCAAAAGCAGAGGTATTAGTAAAGTGTAGTAAAATAATCTGGAAATAATGACTTGTAAGGATTCATTACTTTTGTTTTTAATTAGCTTACTTAATTACAGGTTTTTATCATTTAAATTTTAATAATGGCTATATTTAACAACCAGCTTGCAAAATTACCGAAAATTTAACAATCATCTCTCATGAACCAGTGAGAGCTAACTCCAGCACACCATTCCGTAGGGTTACACCTATAGGGCTACATACAATTCCCCATAGATGAAACCTCACTATAGATAAGCTCATATTCCCCAAATTAACAAAACACACGAAGAAATAACCCACCAAGGCAAAGGAAGCAGATAAAGTAAGGAGTAAAATAAAACCCTCAAACTTCAGTAAATGTCAGGAGACTATAAAACCGTTATGCTTAAAATGATTTTAAAAATCAAAACATGATAAGATGCTATCAAAAAAGACCAGAGAAATAAACAGAAACTTGCAGGTATGTATTTTTCCTAAATATTTAGAATGACATAATGACATAAGTACAGCAACTCAGGGACAATCATGTATATGAATCATTGCATTGGGCTATTGTACAGTGATAATCTGGAGTTACTATGGTATAATCCTAAATTAAGCACCATCTTGAGATGCCGTTCATCTTAAAATCTTGCATCCATCTCCTAGGGTTTTTGTTTTCTTCCAGGTGGACAAGTTTCCAAATATTACTCCTCTGTAGTGTCAACACAACACAGTACCTTTCCAGAGCCTTCCATCTTTCTGCTATCTCTTTTTCAACTTGATCTTTATTTTACAAAAAAAAAAAAAAAAATATATCAAATAATGAATGCTGGATGACTTCCATACAACTCTAACAATAGCGGGGTGCCTGGGTGGCACAGACATTGAAGCATCTGCCTCAGCTCAGGTCAAGATCCCAGGACCCTGGGATCGAGCCCCGCACTGGGCTCCCTGCCCAACAGGAGGTCTGCTTCTCTCTCTCCACTCCCCCTGCTTGTGTTCCTTCTCTCACTGTGTCTCTCTCTGTCAAATAAACAAATAAAATCTTTAAAAAACAACAACAAAAAACCCAATAGCTACGTACATGACCTACAGTCAAAAAGTTTAAAAAAAAAAAAAAAAAAAAAAGACCATTAATTTACCTAATCTGCTTCCATTTCTGGGCATTGCCATGAAGGATCCAAGGCTTCCTCCAATAACGCTATGTGGTCTCCGCAATGGGGGCTTCTTGAAGGACCCTGTGTACTGGTGGAGGAAGGAATGCATACTGTGAGAGGTTGGAGGCCTGCCATTCTTCACAATAGGCTCTGTGGTTCAGAGTATCCAAAACCATTCCATTAATAGCCCAAGATCCAGGATCACATGAGAAGGAATGAGAAAGCAAAACAGAAAACAAAACAAGAGGTTTATGAGATCAGTAACATTTGAGAATTTTTGGCGATCTATACAAAGAACTAGAAATTACAGAAAATACTTTAATATTTGAAATTGGTCTAATCACTTAAGTATACACTTCTTTTATAACCCAAAATGGTTAGCCATCACAAAACTAACATAGTTCATAGATTTTATCCATTTGCTTATTTTAACATATCCCAAACTTGTTTCCAAACTACTTCTACATTTACTAACTGCCTCATATATGTCTTATAATTAGGCATGCTATAGAATATAAAAGACATGGTCCTGACCTAAAGGAATTTATATATTATTTGCTAGACATTCAAAAGGTATGTCAGTTAATAGATAAACACAGAAGTACTTAAACACATACCAATATAGAGGTTCTGAAATTTATTACCCAAAATGTGGGACTTTTAATATAAAGAGGTTTTTTTTAAAGAAATCACAGACTTACAAACAAGCAGAAACATTTACAAAATTTGATATTTAGAAGTTATTTAATTATAAATGGGAGAAATCCTGTTTTGTAATGCTTATGAGAAATCTCAGGATTGTTTTACACCTCTGAAGAAAAGCTCTAATATAGGTCAAGGCCATGATGAAGTCTTCTATGACAAATAATTAGTCTTTTGTATTAGAATTATGTTTTACTGGTAGTAGCTAAGAATTTTTTTTTAAGATTTTATTTATTTGACAGAGAGAAAGAGATCACAAGTAGTCAGAGAGGCAGGCAGAGGGAGAGGGGGGAAGCAAGCTCCCTGCTGAGCAGAGAGCCCCATGTGGGGCTCCATCCCAGGACCCTGAGATCATGACCTGAGCCGAAGGCAGAGGCTTACCCACTGAGCCATCCAGGTGCCCTGTAGCTAAGGAATTTTAAAAGGAACTGGGCTTCCCTGAACATCTTTTCTCTTCTAAAATGGAGCCAGCTCTTCTTTTGTAGCTGATAATCAAGAGTAAGAATATCTCCTGATGTGGGAATTTCCCCTACTTGTAAAGCTTTATCAGACACCAAGAACAAGAAGACGACATGGCCTGTGCCTCTACTGACAATGGCTGCATAAAAGATGATGAGAAAAGGAGGATGGTGCCAAAGGGTCATCAGGGCTCAGATAGAGCCCAAGTTACCTAATTTATGTAGAAAACCAGTTGGAAAAAAGAAAAGTACTTAACTAGTAATAGATAACATCTGTCCAAAGCATCCCATGGCTTGTACATTCCTTGGCAGTTGTTGGCTGATCAAGGATTTGAGGGATCTTAACTTAAGCCCAGTAAAATAACCAATGATTTAATAATGAAAGGGGAAGGGGCATCTAAAACAAATACAAAAATTAAATAGTCAAACAGTGTAGGATACAAGCTAGAGCATGTAAGAAAAAATTTTCTCTTTCTAGGTTATAATATTTCGTATCTGGAATAATACAGAAATATTCTGCCTACAGACAACATGTTTTAGTTGCTCTGTAAAGTTATCCTGGGCATTAGAGCTTTACAGTCTTGAGGAATACAGGAGGGAAGAAAGGAGATCATAAAAACATTCAATTATTTAGGGGACGTTTATTTATTGTATGCCTACTATTCCAGGTCGGGGGCATCAACAAGGTAACAAAACAAGGTACTACTCTCTAAGATTATAAGTATTATATTATAAGGGGAAATAAGAAACTAATGAATAATAAAAACATCAGATAATGATAGGCAATATGCAAAGGAGAGATGACAGAAAATAAAGGAGTAGCTATCTTACACTGGATACTGAGTAAAGTTCTCTCTGTAGAAGTATTTTTGACAGAGATATAAATGCAAGAAAGAGCCAATCTTGGGAAGACAGGTGACGGGGAGTTAAAAGATATTCGAGAAGATAAAGCTGCTGCAAATGTCGACAAGTGGCAGGAGTTTGACTTGCTAGATCCTCAAATTTTAGCATGTTTCAGTATCACCCTCAGAGACTTGTTAAAATACAAGATTCCTGGGCTCTACCCTTAGACCTTGTGACTCAGTAGATCTGACACAGAATCCAAAATTGTGCACCTCTAACAAATTCTCATGTGATACTGACTTGCTCATCCGGGGATAAAACTCTGAAAACACTGTGACAGAGGAACACAAAAAAGCCAAGTGTAGCTGTACTGCGTATATGTTATTTAGTGATGTCAGAGAAATAAGCATGTTTGTATGTAACTGTAAAAGTTCAAATTTTATCCTGAAATTGGAATCAGTTATGGTAGCTTTGAAACAGGTAGTAATATGATCTCATTCATGTTTTAAAAACATCATTCTGAGAGGTCAGGGATGGTGGGAGGTAAGAGGTGGAATAACTATAAAGAGGTAGCATGAAAGGGATCTCTTTCTGGTAATGGAATACTTCCTTATCCTGATTGCAGTGACAAGTTATATGAATCTACACTTGATAAAATGACAGAAACTATACTCACACTTTATTCCAGTGTTAATTTCCTGGGTTTGATAATGGCCTACAGTTAAGATGTAACTAAGGGAGGGAACTGAAGAGAAGGGGACAAGGGACCTCTCGGTACTATGTTTGCAACTTACTTTCAATCAATAATTATTAAAAATTAAAAAAAAATTTTAAACATCACTCTTGTTGCTGTTGGGAGAACAGATGAGAGGGAATGAACAGAGGGGAAATGGAAAGAAGAGACTATTATAGCATCCTAAACAACAAATGTTGGTGGCCTGGACTAAAATGGAGAGAAGGCAAATTTAGGATATATTATAAAGATAGAACCAACACCTAGCAGACATAGCTGCAAAATTACTTTCATACATACTCTCCCATCCAGCTTTTAGGGAGGACCTATATTAAAAACATCTATCTAAAGAAAAATTTAAAAGCTACAATAGCTGGAAACATGTTATCAAGCATATAAATGTCTATCATTAAGAGTGAGTTTTAAAGTATTTACATAGTAAATACATAGGAAACTAGAATGGCAGAAAAGGGGAGAAAGGGGAAACAGAACAGTGAAGGAGAGAGAAAAATCAAGGATAATTACTGGCTTCTTTAGTTTTAAGTGGTTTAGGTTAAGGGAAGGAAGTTGGAAAAGAAGCAGATTTGGGGGGAAGGAAATCAAGAATTCTGGTTAGGTAATATTAAATTCGACTCTTATTAAACACCTATGTGGAGAAGTCAACTAATATCTGGATATGAATCTAGAGATCCAGACAAAAGTCCTGACTAGAAATATAGATTTAGAAGTAGTCAGCATACACATATTAGCGGAAATCATGGGACTGGACAACGTCAGCCCAAAGAGAGTGTACAGAAAGGAGAAAGGGGCCCATGAATCATAAAATATCCCAACATTTCAAGAGTATGGCAGCAATGAACTGGGAAATTCATGAAGATCGTATGCTGCATTTTAAAAAACGGAAATTTTTAAGATATCATGCTAAGTGAAAGAAGTCAGACACAAAAGGACAAATATTCTATGACTCCATTATACGAGGTACCTTGAATAGGCAAATTCAGAGATAGAAAGTAGAATGTTGTTACCAGGGACTGAGGGAAGGGGAGAACAGAGAGCTACTATTTAATGGGAATAGAGTTTCAGTTTGGAATGATGAAAAAGTTCTGGGGATAGATGGTGGAGATGTAATGGTTGCACAACAATGTGAATGTACTTAATGCCACTAAAACCAGAAACTTCAAAATGGTTAAAATAGTAAATTGCACATTATGTATAATTTAACACAATTTTTTTAAAGTAATGGAAATCTATATGAAAAACAGCAGATCTTTCTTATTCTACAAAATATTTCAAAGTAAGACTTCCCAACGATTTTTAACATTGTAACATGGCAATCACTATGATTTTTTGGATCTTCTGATTATGTGAACTACTCTAAGCAGGAACATGCAATTTCTTAGCCCACCCTGTACTCTTCATCATTCCCTACTCCTAATCCTGCTCTTATAAACATTATTAATATCAGATCCTAATCAGACCCTACATACATGCATAGTCTGTGCTTTCAACCTCATCCTCTCATGGGCCTTCGCTATTTGTAGGAGTTGGGCACTACTTACAACTTACATGTCATCCACTATTGTAAAAAACTGTCACTGCTATCATGTATCAGATCATCAAGAGAAAGGAAACAACCTGAGAGTACAACAAAGTTTCATAATATTCATCAACTAGGCTTGCTGACTCTAAACAACATAATAAACTGACCCAGTGCACAGACTGAGTAGTAAAGAAAAGAAACTGGACTATCTGGAAAAATACATTTCAATCTTGGCTTTTAAGTTCATAAAACATCTAACCTTTTAAGGTTTCTTCAAATTCTAAATAATCACAAGGAGTGGCATTCTGTTAAGTTTTATTATACTTCCTAACATTAAGATGCAGTTTTCTTAGTTGAAGAATTTCAGTTGTCAAAAAGTAATTTTTGTTGTAGCTGTAGCTGAAAGCCCCAAAGAGTATATATAAAATAAAACATTATTTTTGTTTTGTTTAGTATAACTATTATTTATTTTCTCCCTCATATTTAAATTGTCACCTATTCCCCTCATCAAATTCAGTAATATATCTTTTCATTAGAGTAAGGTTAACTAACTTAGACAAGATGCTGAAATATCTTAACTTTCAATGGTATGTCTAAAATACTATTAAGACATTTACTGGGGTGCCTGGGTGGCTCAGTCAGGTTCATTCGGGTTAGGCATCCCACTCTTAATTTTAGTTCAGGTCATGATCTCGGGGTAGTGAGACTGAACCCCATAGATTCTCTCTCTTCCTCTCCTTCTGCTACTCCTCCCACCCTCTCTTAAAAACAAAGAAACAAAAAACAAAACAAAAAAACCCCATACGGCTTAATAAAAATACTAAGAATTCAAAGGGAGTTTGAAGGAGAATTAAGGATTTTGCTCCTTGTACAAAGAAAAAAAGTAAGACATAAAACTGTCTTTTGAGTTTTGACCCAAATGCAAGATGTGTTCCCCTCCTACATATAAATTATATCCAAATTATTATTTTTTAAATTTTCTACTGAAGTCATCTATTTCTCCTCTCCCCTATACAACTAGTCAGATAGACCTGAGTAAATAATGAACCTCTGAGAAAAGAGATAAACTGAAGCTTGAGTAAGAGAACTTAACTTATTCAGAGTCATATAACTAATAAGGGTGTAAGTGTGTTAGTGCATCCCAAATTCTAATCCATGACTTCTAACTTAAAGTCGACAGCCCTTTACATTATACCTTTCCGTCTCTCACAACAAGACATCTATATTCAGCAGAAGTGGGTAGGGGTATTCATGTTTCCACCCACTGCCACAAATTTCTAAAAAGAATTTCAGGTACAGGCAAGAAAGGCCTGCCAGAGAATGTATACTTCATGACATACTGGCAGTCATTCGTAACTCCTTCCTGGCTATTATTAGGACACCATAGGGTTATTTCAGTTTTGAATATGCAGCCTTTTTCTATATATTTCATCAGGATTTTACATTTTAATCCACTCAAAGAAGCTCTTTTCATTTTATATCCACATCTGTGTACTACTAAAGAACTGTTAAACATATGAAATGTTGTATGCCTATCTACTCTTAAGTGCCCCAGATATTATGGATAGACTCTGCAGTAAATATAAAATAAGGAAAGAGTAAGATTCACTCACATCATGAACCTTGTCATCTATGGTCCATATGCATATATAATGTTATAAAACTATGATGAAGTCTCAAATAGGAATTTCACAAACTTACTATACTTTTAAGCTATATTAACTTAGGTTAACTTAAAAATAGTTATTTAACAACTAGGACAATATTACATAAAGTATTCTTATTTAAAAACAATAAAAAATAGAAAGATAAACAGGATAGGAGAATCCCTAAGGGTTAGAGATCAGGTATAGTAACACTCCTGGAATAAGAATGAAACACTCCTAAGTAAGCAAAAGTCACATGGTCTTCTGTTTCCTAAGAACCAGAAAACAAAGAAATAAAAGGAGGCTATTAGGAACTTATCGGAAAAGTAAATTCACATTCAATTTATAAAGTAATTAAAAGGGGGAAGCATCTCTCCTTCCCTCCTCTCCTCAGCCCCCAAATACTTACCATTATCCTTGCTGCTGTTTTCTTCAATAGTCATTTGTTCCGCCAATTCAGACAATGATTCATCAATAGTCTGGCTTCCCCGAAGAGTGAGGGATAGCCTTCTCTTAAATTTTTTCATCCTATCAACTGAATGTGACTTGAAAAATCCTAAAAGAACAGAACAGAATGAAAACAAAATTAAAGCTCTTAAATATTTTAAAGCTTAAGAAAAATGTCATTCTGAGGGGTGCCTGGGTGGCTCAGTGGGTTAAAGCCTCTGCCTTTGGCTCAGGTCATGATCTCAGGGTCCTGGTATCTGGGATCAAGCCCCACATCGACTCTCTGCTCAGCAGGGAGCCTGCTTCCTCCTCTCTCTCTTGGCCTGCTTCTCTGCCTACTTGTGATCTCTCTCCTGTCAAATAAATAAATAAAATCTTAA